>OX030952.1:98190542-98525542 GCA_943735915.1 Pherbina coryleti
TATGAATATGAATATGAATATGAATATGAATATGAATATGAATATGAATATGAATATGAATATGAATATGAATATGAATATGAATATGAATATGAATATGAATATGAATATGAATTTGAATATAAATATGAATTTGAATATGAATATGAATTTGAATATGAATGTGAATATGAATATGAATATGAATATGAATATGAATATGAATATGAATATGAATATGAATATGAATATGAATATGAATATGAATATGAATATGAATATGAATATGAATATGAATATGAATATGAATATGAATATGAATATGAATATGAATATGAATATGAATATGAATATGAATATGAATATGAATATGAATATGAATATGAATATGAATATTAATATGAATATGAATATGAGTATGAATATGAATACTAATATGAATATGAATATGAATATAAATATGAATATGAATTTGAATATGAATATAAATATGAATATGAATATGAATACGAATATGAATATGAATATGAATATGAATATGAATATGAATATGAATATGAATATGAATTTGAATATGAATAAGTATTTGAATATGAATATGATTATGAATATGAATATGAATATGAATATGAATATGAATATGAATATGAATATGAATATGAATATGAATATGAATATGAATATGAATATGAATATGAATATGAATATGAATATGAATATGAATATGAATATGAATATGAATATGAATATGAATATGAATATGAATATGAATATGAATATAAATATGAATATGAATATGAATATGAATATGAATATGAATTTGAATATAAATATGAATTTGAATATGAATATGAATTTGAATATGAATGTGAATATGAATATGAATATGAATATGAATATGAATATGAATATGAATATGAATATGAATATGAATATGAATATGAATATGAATATGAATATGAATATGAATATGAATATGAATATGAATATGAATATTCACACAAATATGGTTATGGATATGAATATGAATATGAATATGAATATGAATATGAATATGAATATGAATATGAATATGAATATGAATATGAATATGAATATGAATATGAATATGAATATGACTATGAATATGAATATGAATATGAATATGAATATGAATATAAATATGAATATGAATATGAATATGAATATGAATATGAATATGAATATGAATATGAATATGAATATGAATATGAATATGAATATGAATATGAATATGAATATGAATATGAATATGAATATGAATATGAATATGAATATGAATATGAATATGAATATGAATATGAATATGAATATGAATATGAATATGAATATGAATATGAATATGAATATGAATATGAATATGAATATGAATTTGAATATGAATAAGTATTTGAATATGAATATGAATATGAATATGTATATGAATATGAATATGAATATGAATATGAATATGAATATGAATATGAATATGAATATGAATATGAATGTGAAAATGAATATGAATATGAATATGAATATGAATATGAATATGAATATGAATATGAATATGAATATGAATATGAATATGAATACGAATATGAATATGAATATGAATATGAATATGAATATGAATATGAATATGAATATGAATATGAATATAAATATGAATTTGAATATGAATATGAATTTGAATATGAATGTGAATATGAATATGAATATGAATATGAATATGAATATGAATATGAATATGAATATGAATATGAATATGAATATGAATATGAATATGAATATGAATATGAATATGAATATGAATATGAATATGAATATGAATATGAATATGAATATGAATATGAATATGAATATGAATATGAATATGAATATGAATATGAATATGAATATGAATATGAATATGAATATGAATATGAATATGAATATGAATATGAATATGAATATGAATATGAATATGAATATGAATATGAATATGAATAAGAATATGAATATGAATATGAATTTGAATATGAATAAGTATTTGAATATGAATATGAATATGAATATGAATATGAATATGAATATGAATATGAATATGAAAATGAATATGAATATGAATATGAATATGAATTTGAATATGAATATAAATATGAATATGAATATGAATATGAATAAGTATTTGAATATGAATATGAATATGAATATGAATATGAATATGTATATGAATATGAATATGAATATGAATATGAATATAAATATGAATATGAATATGAATATGAATATGAATATGAATATGAATATGAATATGAATATGAATATGAATATGAATATGAATTTGAATTTGAATATGAATAGCTATGAATATGAATATGAATATGAATATGTATTTGAATATGAATGTATATGAATAGGAAAACGATTATGAATATGAATATGAATATGAATATGAATATGAATATGAATATGAATATGAATATGAATATGAATATGAATATAAATATGAGTACGAGTACTAATATGAATATGAATTTACATGGGAATATGAATATGAATATGATTATAAATGACTATATCGTGCCCGCAGTCCTCCCTTAAATAGTTATTTAAAGTGTTGTTTTAATATCTTATAGAAACTTAATTCGGACTTGTATCAATGTTCTGGTTGTCTTACCAATCATGAGAAAAAAATCGAAATATATTTTAATAAAACAATGTTTAGTTATTACTCAAAACGTAAAAATTTTCTTCCTTTTACTGTGTTGACCCATTTTTCAACGTTCGTTTACTTTTCGTTCGTTATTATTCGACTCTGTTTATGACTCTAAAAGGACGTTTACTTTGAGTGTTTTATGCGGCTTTTTGAGTTTTCCGAAAATTTCCGCCTAGTAAAATAATAAAATGTCAATTACAGCCTTTGCCGTCGCAGTCACTTTGTCATCCAGTCTATTGTTATGGGCTAGCTTAAATTTATGCAGCCTGGTGGCTGCTCTAGCTAGGCTTTACTGTGTGCCTTTGGCTTTAGCCATTTAGCTTAAGTTGGCAAAAATTGGCAACGTTAGAGAAGAAAACGAAACGAAACCCATAAAAAATAAATAAAAATGAAGGAAGAAAAAGTTCGAGATCGTCAAAAGAAATACATAATATTTGTGAAATTTGGCTGTTGGTATCCTTGTTTTTTCTTTTTTTTTCTCATTTTGGAGCGCTCTTATTTGAGTTCCCACCGCAATGCCTGCCCGCTTGTTAAATTTCACGGGGTTTGTTTGCCTACGGCTTGGTTTATGATTCTGTTAACAACATTTACGGAAATTTAAGTTTGCCTCTTGTTAAATTTGCTTTGAGTGCTCAAAGTTGACGAATGTTGGAAAAGGGCGGAGTTGGCGTGTTGTACGTTGGTGGCAGAGTTGCCAACAACTACAACAAAGAAATTCGTTGTGTCTTACCTATTCTTTTTCTCACCCCGTTTTTATTTTGGCATACATATATGTATATAAATAAGTTTTAAGTAGCTTTAGAAGAGGTTTTCGCTTTGAAAGTATGGTTAAGATTGGTTGGAAGCGGAAAATTTAACAATTTGAATATTATATAGTGAGAGATATAAAAGCTTGATTGGTTTCTTTTGAAGCCAACTTTTAAAGATTGCTTTTCAGGAATTTTAGTCTTTTAACTTGATTTTCAACTCAATATATTTTGAGTGAGTTTAGTGATTGATTATTGAAGGGGTTAAGATATTTAAGTCCAGACTTGTATGAGGCAGTGGAGTCAAATGCTGTCAATTTGAAAAATATATAATTATACTTGGCTGTTCCATATCGTCTAACAACTAAATGGCATCGCTAGGCTCAAATTTAATTTAATTGAGTTTAGATTTCACTTTTAAGATCTGACATTTTTCAAATGATGTCAGCTGTATCAATGCAGAAGAATTAATTTTGAGTTTTGATAAAACAAAACTTTTTAATGAGAAATAACACTGAAATAAATTACAAATTATTGGCTTCTGAATTCAAATGCGGTCGTGTAAGCATTTCTGATGAAAAACGTACAGGTCGCCCTTAGGGGGAGGTTCGAGTAGAAACGTAACGTGATTGCAGGATTTTTGTTTTTTTGAGCGAACGTAGTTTTTTTTTGAAAAAAATCTTTTGTGGCATTTATTAATGTATATTTCAAGAAAATTATACAATTTTTTCGATGAAAAATAATTCACAATGGCGACTGAAGGTCTCGCTTTACACCATACAGCCCTGTCAAGTGATCTGAAACGAAAAAACAAAAAAAAAAATGTATACCTAGATGAAATTTGGGGGCTTTACATATTTCCAATTTCAATAAAACCCTTTTTCAAAGAAATGGCGGCCCTTTGAAAAAAACCGTTTTCCTCCCTTTTTCTTTTGCTTTAACGTTAAAAAAATAATGATAATAATTTTTTTTTTAATTAATGCTTCCTGAAGGCCCCCTAAATTGAATAAACTTTAATTTGAGCCGTCAAACACCGAAATTGGTCAAGTAGTTCAAGCGGAATCGTGTACATCGCGGAAAAAAAGGTGTTTCTAGAAAATACCTTTATACATGTTTTTTAGCCGAGGCACTCTCTCGTCTAATACACTATGACTTGTAAAATAAATTAGATAGGGATATATCCTTTTAACTACATATTTTCAAGATCCTAAGGATGAAAACAAAGCAAAAAAACAAAAACAAAAACAAAAATTTTTCCGTCGATTAAAAAGATTCGGGATTTCGATTTTGAACAGCAAACATCGTTTTTGTGCTCTGGAAAAAAGTTATAAAATCAAAAACTTTAAGAAATATATATATATATATACATATATATACATAAATATATAGATACACAGAAAACTCAAACACGCGATTAATTTAATTGTTACGTGAAAAGAAATAATAGTCACTAATGGCGGCGACCAAAAAAGCGCCAGATAAGGATATCGTCGGATTGGAAAACAATATTTCCGATGATCAACTTATGAGTCCGCAGAATCCTCAGACAATATTCAGCACGTTTCATCCGCAAGATTCATCATATTTGAACTCTATTGGTATTCCGAATGAGAGTGAAAATCAGCCACTGCATATCGAGCCCTCAGAAATTTCTGATGCAACCTTAGTGGACGGTTCTTGCAGTACTCAAGGGTCCGTATTCTTATTTAGCGGAACTAAAACAGATTTTTACCAACCCAACAAACCGAAGGTGAGTTTTTCCCGTGCAAAAGGAAACGTGGAATGCCCCAACATCTATTGAGACAAATATAGACTTTTCTAGTTTTAGAAGCAATCTATCTAACAACAGATTTGCTCTATTAGACAATTTAATAGAAAAAGAAACACCTAAAACAAATAAGATCTTAAAAATTGTAAATGATAAAAGTGGTCCAGGAAAAAGTATTAGAAAGAGCTTGTGTCCACCAATATTTTTATACAATGTAAATATAAAAAATTTGGTTGACCAGTTAAATAAAAAATCACCAAAAATTTTCTTTAAAATAACCAATGTTGGAAAATATAAAAGTAAACTTTATTTTGATGATGCCTCAGCACACGCTGAAATTATGTCTTTACTTAAAGAAAAGAACATCGATTCGTATTCTTTTACTCCTAAGGAGTACAAATCTGTGAGCTTAGTATTACGAGGCTTATATTATAAGACTGACATCGAAGAAATAAAAGTAGCACTTGATTTAAAAGCTCCAAATACTGTGCAAAATGTTGCTAAATTTCGGACTCCTTATTCAATAAAAAATAATTTTGACACTGGACTTTTCATTATCTCTCTTCATCCCGGAAAAAAACATAGCGATATTTCGCATATAAAGTACCTTTTGAGCCAATCCGTCAAATGGGAGGCACCAAACTTTAGGCAAAAAGAAATTTAATGTAAAAAATGTCAGCATTGGGGTCATATTGCAAAAAATTGCAATAGATCTTACACTTGCGTAAAATGCAATATTTTTCATGCCCCACGTGCATGCTCTCTTAAGAAAAGCGAAAACTCAGTTCCGTTTTGTGTAAACTGCGACCAAGCCGGACATCCTGCCAATTGGAAAGGTTGTCCAGCGTATAAATTTTATGTTAAAAATAAAATGCAACGACTTGCAGAAGCCCGTGATAAAAAATCCACAGCAATTAATAATGTTACTCAAGCTTTGAATAAAGTGTCAATAATTTCAAAAGATAAAACTTTCGCTAGTCTGTTTAATCCACAATCAAATAATTTAAGTCACCAACCATCAAAACAGAAACGACCTTTAATAATAGAGGAATTTTTAAAAATTGCTCAACAAATCTGCAATCCCATTGATTCATTTTCTGTGGAAGAAAAAATAAAAGATTTTATGGTTAATTATAGAAATCTCTCAAAAACACAAGCCAGATTAGAATGTCTGAGTCTTTTATCTATTGTTGAAAAAACATATGGTACGTAAATTCTTAAATCTTTTGACATTTAATGTAAGATCTCTGATTGATATTAGTCGAAAAATTGAACTCTTAAAAATACTAAAGCATAATAAAATTGATATTGGATTTATTCAGGAAACTCATTTGTCATCTAACCATTTTGTTAATTTGGAAGATTTTGACTTCATACGTGACAACAGTTCTATTGGTGTAGGTATTGCAATTAGAAAAAGTTTCAAATTTTGTGTTGTGAAAATTCCTGATGTTTCGTTTCCAAATATTTTCGTTGCCATTAATATATCTGTTGATGGTGAAATTAAAAAATATTTATTTGGTTGTATTTATTTACCATGTAATTATTCCTCATCTGGAATTACCAACGGCCTTACGAAAATTTACAACTATTCAAACAATTTTGATGGGACGTTTCTCGGTGGGGATTTCAATGCTAAAAATTGTTTTTGGGGAGATGTTCTAGACAATTGTAACGGAAAGGTTTTATTATCGTGGCTTCAAAATTTTTCTCTAAATTTTACTCGTATATGTGACATCAAGCCGTCTTATCCAAATGGTACGTCATTTTTGGATCACTTTTTAATTAGCACGAATATCCTTGACTCGATCAATCCAAATTTTGAAATTTCAAGTTTGTCAACATTTTCTGATCACTTTCCTTTAAAACTTAAAATTAATCTTTTATCCTTCGATATTTTGCTCAAAAATCCACGCAAATTTTTGTCATATAAAAATACAAACTGGGATGAATTTAGAACCGACTTGAACCTTTATCTTGACGACTTCTTTCCTACGTTTAACCGTAATCTTAACAATGACGAAATAGATAAACATATTGATCACTTTACTAATTCTTTAAATTATGTTAATGAATTACATGTTAAATTAATTGACATAAAAAACAAACGGTACATTATATCTGATGAAATTAAAAAGCTTTATGATATCAAACATTCTTGGCAAAAAGAACTCAAAAGACTGTATCATACTAATTTTAACAGGGATTATCCTGAATACAAACTACTTTCAAAACAAATACAATTACTTAAAATTATTATTAACCCAATAAACCAAACGGATTCGTTTCGAATTCTATGTGAAACCGAGATCTCGTGCATTTAGTTCGAAAACGAGATTCGTTCTACTTTCGTTTTCGAATCCGCGAGAGGAAGAAATTCACACTTCGTTTTCGAAACGAGATTTTTAGAATAATCGAATCGTTTTAGAAACGAGATTTTTAAAATAATCGCATCGTTTTTGAAACGAGATTTTTGGAACAATCGATTCGTTTTCGAAACGAGATTTTTTAAATTTTTTTATATTCTCAAATCTTATGATTTCAATATTCTTCAGCTTATATAATTCTTTTTGTATTCTAAAATTGTTGTGAGAGAAGCCGTTCGGTGAAGGGAAAATTCCCTACTACGGCCGTGACGGAAAGTGCTGGACAAAAAGTTTATCAAATTGCAAAGAAACATGTATATATATTCTATCTCCATGACATCTTGTGTAAGTATCCATTTTTTTGAAAGTAATTTTCTTTTTGCTTCTACAGAGAAACTTCTTGTGTCCAGCAGCTTCAGTCACGGCCGGGAATTTCAGTAAGAAATTTACGCCTTTACCAGATGCCTTCTCTTTACCTATTTAATCTGTTTAAACTCTTTATTTATACTTTACCTGGCGTGGTGTAGCAACCTGATGAGGAGAAATGACTTAAAATTCTCATACTTTTCATTTTATTAAAAATAAACTTTAAAAATGTCAAAATGCGAACGTTTTTGAAAGCTTATACAACGAGTAGCAAGTGATTTGTTTTTCGTTTGTTGTTGACATTTAAGTCTATAGTTGCCACGGTTTCTTTTTTATTTTTTTTGAAATTTGATAAGTGCAATTTGAAAGTGCTTGAAGTGCTTTGTAAATACATTGTAGAAGATATTAAAAAGTTTTTAAAATTAGGTAAAGAATTTTATTCCTTTGGTACGCTAAAATCGTGTAAATAAAGAAAAAAAATTTAAAAAATTGTATCCACAAGATAGACAAATTTCATAAAATAAAATATTCGCTTTTTTAATATTCTCGGAATCATCTCGAATTCTAATAGAAAGCGAGAACTCGGATCCGAGATCTCGGTTCCGTTTCGAATTCGAAACGAATGCGAGTCCGCTCTGTGGTTTATTGGGAAAGAACAAGTTGAACTCTCTCAGGCAAAGATTTTTAATGAAAAAATTGAGAAAATTAAACCTGGTCCGTCTGCTTTCAAACAAATTTATGGTTTTTTAAAGAAAAAACAAAACCAATTTTGCAACAAAATAATTGTTAATAATGAAATCATTACAGATGAAGTCGATATTTCTAGAAATGTGCTTACTTATTTTGTTGACGTTTACGAAGAAACAATCCCATCAACAGCGGATGTTCCAAATATAAAAAGTACAATATTTTCTACATTATCTGCATGTAATAATAATATCATTAATTTCAATATCGAATCAAATTCCTTAAACATAAGTGATTCTTCTTATTTTATTAATCATGATGATCTAAGTTTAATCATTAAAAGTTTAAATTCTAAGAAATCTGTTGGATTGGATAAAATTTCAAATTATTTTATAAAAAAATTATCACCATCAGCGATCAATTTCTTAACTATAATATTTAACAATTGTATTAACAATGGCTATTTTCCATTCAAATGGAAAATAGCCAAAATTTTGCCCATTAAAAAAAAGTCTGGTTGCTATTCTATAGATAATTTCAGACCAATCTCGTTGCTTTCAAATCTTGGTAAACTTTTTGAAAAAGTTATAAAATTAAAAATGAATTTTAACTTAAGTTCTGATTACATTCCTGACTATCAATTTGGTTTCAAAAGTGGACATTCTACTGCTCACGCACTTTTAAAATTTCAAAATGATGTTATATGCAATTTAAGAGAGAAAAACTGTACAGTTCCAGTTTCACTCGATATCGAAAAGGCTTTTGATAACGCCTATCATGATGGAATTTTGTTTAAATTAATTAATCTCGGATTTGATCCTTTCATTGTTAAAATTTTTTTTAGTTTTTTTAGCGATCGCAAATTTGTTGTTGAAATAAATGACTGTCGTTCTGATATTGGTGCTATTAAAAGTGGTGTGCCTCAAGGATCAATTCTTGCTCCTCATTTATATAACATTTTTATATCTGATTTTCCACATGAATTAAATGGCTCAAAAGGTATTCTGTATGCAGATGATTCCTTACTGTATGCTCATAATGCTTCTCTAAGGATAGCTCTTAATTTAGTATCAAGGCATCTTTCTTCAGTTCACAGTTATTATGAAAGTTGGGGTATCAAAATTAATACTTCAAAGTCAGTAGCAATTTGTCTTCGTAATGCTAGTGGTAAATGCTCTAAATTTGTAGTTCCTGAAAGCAAAAATTTAATGTTATCTTTGAACGGACATCCTATACCTTTTAAAAACAACTTTAAGTACTTAGGTGTACATTTTAATAAGTTATTCAAATTTAATGAGCATGCTCGATTAATTTTAAAAAAAGCTTATAAAATAAAGGGAATGTTTGCTAAACTCCTAAATAGCAAATATTTAATGAAAAAAACAAAGCTTCTCATATATAAAGTTTGTATTCGACCAATATTAACATATGCATATCCGATTTGGTTTTCTATTTCTCCAACTGTTGCAAAAGAAATTGAGGTACTTGAGCGTAAAATACTACGATTGTGTATTGATAGAAATTATGAATCTTTCGCAAAAAAATATTCAAATAATTTTGTGTGTGCGAAAGCGAGCTTATATCCTTTTTGTTATTATGTTTTTACCTTACTTGACAGATTTATTAAAAAACTAGCTCTTCACGAAAATTATTTGCTAAAAGATATATACGAATTTCAGAAATTATATAATTGGTCAAATGTTTATTATCTCTCGCCGATTGGCTTTATAAATGAAAACTATTCCTTGAATTTAGATTTTACTGCACCACTTTTACCAGATTTTTATATGATTTCCACTCCAAACACCCATAGAGGATAATTCCTTATAGTTCATTTTAACATTTGAAATAAATAATATATATGAAATTGTTGGTCATTTAAAAATAACCGTTTTGTTATTAGTTTTAAGTTTACATTTATATATAATGTTATATGTTTATATTTATGTTTAGTTTTAAGGTTTTTAAAATATTGTAATATAATCTATTACTGTAAAAATTTTTATCGGGAGCAAGTACATACTTACATACTTTAAAAATATTTTTTTATAGTTCTTTGTAATTAAAGCCTAGGGCGTTTTTTTTCTTTAAATCAATTTTAGAATAATACAATAATAGTTCTAAGTTATCTTTTATATTCTTGCTTATCTTGTCTTTTGTTATCCAGACCGAAAAGTCTCAATAAAAATTACTTACTTACTTACTTGGCTTAGAGGTTTCCATTCTGCATAATAATTTGGTTTTGAAAAAGGCGTTACAAGATGAATACAGCGTTTTTCTGATTCTGAGCAACATTTAGCCATGTTTAATCGTGTTCTGAAAGATCTTGTGCATCGATTAGTAGTTACCTTTGATCGAGCATGGATTCAACACTACAGCTGAATCGGTACAAAAAGCAAAACAATTGATTGGGCTAAGTAGAAGTGCTCCGAAGTGGCCAACACATAGAAAAAATCAATTTCATAGATTCACTCGAAACAAAACGAACTCATTAACAGATAAAAAAGTTATTTTTGCAAGACAATGCACCATCTCGCATGTCATTAAAAGACTGAAGATTGGGAAAAGTCCGATAAAATGTGCTACACACATACAATGTGCTATGCTTTAGAATGTGCTATGCTATACAATGGAATGTGCTGTGCTTTTCAATAGAATGTGCTATGCTACACAATGTGCTATGCTATACAATAGAATGTGCTATGCTATTCAATAGAATGTGCTATACAGATTTACAAAGTATTTTTTTATTGTTTTTATTGTTTTTAACTTTAAACATTCATTTGTGAAAAAGAAGTTGAACTGAAACCTATTTGGATTTTGAAGATTTAAATGCACTATATTATTCAAAAGGTATCGAGATTTTGAAAGATGGACTAAGTGTATTAAGCGTGAAGGACTACGTTGTATGATAAAAACTATGATAATTTTTCAAAAATATTACGTTTTCTCAATTATCCCAAGGCCTTAATGAACGGCCTAGTAGTACATCTTTTGACTTTAACATACTCGTAGGATAATAATTTAAGGTATAATAATTTTCAGACCTATTCCTCTTGATTTATTATGTGGTATATGAGCATTTAAATCAATTGATGAGTTCAGTGAAATTTCACATTAAAAATTTCGAAACTTAGGCTTGATACTGGAGGACCATAAAATAACTGTTAAGTCCTATTCTATTAACTTAAGAATAATCTGTAACTTTACTTACTCAAAATCGTTGAGAACAACATTTAAAAATGCCCTAAAATTCCCCTTAAACTAAATTGTTATAAACCATTATAAATCAACTTTCATACAATTTACAAAAACAATTTCGGGTAAGCTTAATATGTATACAAGTTAAGAATTTTAAACTACAAAAAGCATTCAGAATACAAAATGTATGAGTTATTTCTACAAAAGGAAACAAAACTACTCTCTTAACATAACATTTAATTAACATTTCTTTTGAGACCACAACTGTTTGATTTGAAAATATTCTCTCACAATAACATCAAAGATCAGCACTTAGAACGTTTTGTATATTTAATGACTCCAACTTAGTATTGTACAGAAAATAAACTAAGAAAGTTTTAAAATTGAAAATAAACAAATTTTCCTTATATTTCAATGACTTTATTGGTATGTGTGTGTGAGTCTGAGTGTGATTGCGTACAGTCTTCTGCATATCGTGTACCGTGTGCGTCAGTATGGAACGTTAAGCACAAATGAACCAAAGGAAATGTTTTAATTTCGTAATGAGGCCTTAATTAATATTGCCCAAGAGTATAAAATAGCCACTCTTAATGATTGCTTTGTGCAAATATTTAACAAAAGAAAATGTGTGCCAAAATAAAGAACAAAATAACAAAAAATAAAGGAAATGAAATATAATAATATATAATGTAAAATTTCACAATTTTAATTAATGAAGCATGAAACATGATTACGGCTCGTTGACATCGATGGACAAGCAGATAAAAGGTGAAATTAATTCCATGAACATACATACGAGATATGCTGCTAATAATATACATATGTAAGCAGCGAGAATAAGCCAGGTCGGTGCATGTGGTGAATAATAAAAAAAAACAAAAATAAATAAAATAAAAATTCGCAGGATAAATGAGTCTTAATTATCTTCGATGTATTAAATGTGAGTCAAGCCACAATTGAGTTAAATTTAAACTCATTTATTTTGATACAAAATTGACTTAAGTAGAAAATGAATTTATCAAATTGAATTCAAACAACCAATATTCAAGCAATATTACTCATATGGGGACAGTTTTGTTGCATCCTTAAAAAAATTCTCATAAATCAAAACATGAAACTACAAAAGTTCATCTTTCTTTAAGTTATGGGTTGAGAAAACAAAGGGCAGCACTAAGTCATGGTTTTCAAAATTTATATGCAAATTTATCATTTCGATAACAATAAAAGTATTCGTTCAAAAACTTGAATGATTGCTTTTGTTACAGCGCCAAATGTGTCTGCATGATTTCTTTTCATCATAAATTTTATTGTAAAACAATGGAATAACACCCGCAAAAGGCTCGAGAAAATTTAAAGAAAATATACAATTCTTGGTTTTGTCTATAATACAAAAGCAAAAAGAATTTGAACTTTAGCACGAAATGTCAACGATTGTGTAGAAATTTTTTGCATATAAATAAACAATAACTCAATGCATTGTAATTTCAAAATGTCAACATCAATCTGACGCACGTATTCACGCACGTAAGATAAACACACAAACCAAAAATACACACGCATACCAGCCAATACCTCAGATTGTATTATCAACAAAAATATTCCTAGAAAATAAGAAAAGGCATGAAAAGAACAACACAAATAAATTAAATAAAATCACTAGTAACAACCCTAGAGGTATGACCAAATTTTTAGTGCCCTATATTCAAGCCTATATTCAATAAATATCCCACTATGAAGTGGGATCACATATATTCATATATATATTTATATTCATATTCGTGTTTATATTCATATTCATGTTCATATTCATATTAATATTCATTTTCATATTCATATTCATATTCATAGTCATATTTATATTCATATTCATATTCATATTCATATACATATTCATATTCATATTCATATTCATATTTATATTCATATTCATATTCATATTCATATTCACATTCATACTCATAATTATATTCATATGCATATTCATATTCATATTCATATTCATAGTCATATTTATATTCATATTCATATTCATATTCATATTCATATTCATATTCATATTCATATTCATATTCATATTCATATTCATATTCATATGCATATTCATATTCATATTCATATTCATATTCATATTCATATTCATATTCATATTCATATTCATATTCATATTCATATTCATATTCATATTCATATTCATATTCATATTCATATTCATATTCATATTCATATTCATAGTCATATTTATATTCATATTCATATTCATATTCATATTCATATTCATATTCATATTCATATTCATATTCATATTCATATTCATATTCATATGCATATTCATATTCATATTCATATTCATATTCATATTCATATTCATATTCATATTCATATTCATATTCATATTCATATTCATATTCATATTCATATTCATATTCATATTCATATTCATATTCATATTCATATTCATATTTATATTCATATTTATATTCATATTCGTATTCATATTCATATTCAAATTCATAGTCATAATTATATTCATATTCATATTCATATTCATATTCATATTCATATTCATATTCATATTCATATTCATATTCATATTCATATTCATATTCATATTCATATTCATATTCATATTCATATTCATATTCATATTCATATTCATATTCATATTCATATTCATATTCATATTCATATTCATATTCATATTCATATTCATATTCATATTCATATTCGTATTCATATTCGTATTCATATTCATATTCAAATTCATAGTCATAATTATATTCATATTCATATTCGTATTCATATTCATATTCATATTCATATTCATATTCATATTCATATTCATATTCATATTCATATTCATATTCATATTCATTTTCATATTCATATTCATATTCATATTCATATTCATATTCATATTCATATTCACATTCATAATCATAATTATATTCATATCCATATTCATATTCATATTCATATTCATATTCATATTCATATTCATATTCATATTCATATTCATATTCATATTCATATTCATATTCATATTCATATTCATATTCATATTCATATTCATAGTCATATTTATATTCAAATTCATCTTCATTTTTTTACAATTTTTTTTTTTAATTTCACATTATAAGAGGTCTCAAATGTTGCATGAGGTTGTCAAGATCACCCAAAATAAAGTTTTAAAAAAAACGATGTCTTCCTCTGCCGCAAGGACAAAGAGAAAAATATAAAAAATTAATGATCTTAAAATACTTTAATTTTTGTAAAAAAAATTACATATCTCGTAAAGCAGTAGTAAGTAAAGACTTAAACTAACAATTTCTTGTTAAACACGATGCCTTTTAAGATGTTTATTCACAGTGTCCTATGTACAGGATATTCGAAACTAAAGTTATAATGGAAATAGCATAGAACTTTTGATTGTAAGCTAATAATTCAAATTTTGGTGGTATTGATTGGTATTGGAGAGGAATACATCCTTTATTTTCCTACAATTTGTTTTTTTTTTTTTGTGATCTTGACAACACCATGCAACTTTTGATTCCGCTTAGAATACGATATAAATTTTTCTATACTCCCTAATATTCATATTCATCATATTCATGTTTATTTGTCAAAATTTTCAATTTTTAATGGTTTCTGTTTTATTTGTTTTTTTTTGTTTTTTTTTTCATTTTAAAGCACTCCCCATTCTTTTAGCTTGAGTATGGGTTGGATTTCGAGCAAAGTATGAATTATTTTTAATGTTTTTTTCTTTTCTTTTTATTATGTTTTAAAATTGTCGGTAAAATTCCCTCTTAGAGCGTCTTAACAAAAAAAAAAAAAAAAGAAAATAAAAAAGTAAATGCATAAAATTCATATAGAACAAAAACGGCTTGATAATATCTTCTAAAACAACAAAACAAAAATCAATTTTGAGCCATATTTAATACAAACACCGCAACATTGCACAGTGGGTGGTCTTTACACGTTTCAAGTGCTCACCATGACTTGGTTTGGTAAATATGGAAAAATAAACAAACGAATGTATACATACAACATGTACAAACACAAAATCACACTTAAGCACACATACACAAACATACATAAAAGGAAACGTGCTTTCATAAACGAATCAATTGACACTAAAGAGCGCCATGGTAGTTAAACAAAATAAAAAACAAACTAAAAAGAGATGGATGTGGGTGTGAAGCAACATCAATTTTAAGAAGAGGAACTGAATTAATATGCATGTATGTGGGCTTGTGTGTATGTGTATGTGTATGTGAGTGTGTGAGTATCAACAAGGATAATTATTTTGGAACCTTGATAATTAGTATGCATTACGTAAAACATTATGATTAGCGGAGTTGTTTTCTTTTTGTAGCTTACCTTTTTTTATATAATAATAGCCATAGTTATGTCATTTATGTTGGAAATAATTTATGCTATTTGATAAGGGAGGACTTGCGTGGCTTGAGTAACATGAGTGACGTGTCGCTGATTATACTTAAGAATTGATTAATGATGTGTGTTTTGCTTTCTAATAGAGGTGGTACACGTTGAACCTACATGTTAAAGGGCTCTTTGCCTAATGTCTCACTATTTATATGAGTTGATTGAAAGAGAAACCAAGACAATTAGAATATACTCAGATGCTGAAAAGAAAGCTTAGTTCTGAAGTGATTCTATTTTGTATACAAAGAGGTATTTAGCGCCAATAACAGGCTATAGCTTAATTGTGTCTGAAAAATGTTTTGTATTTATCTATTTTCTAATGATACATAGGAAATATTTATTTCTTCAGAAAAAGTAAACGATGACATAATTTTAAAAAGTCTAAAAAGAATAAAAAATAAAAATATATATTGCTACCCACCGAACCAAAACCATCGTTTTCGGATTCATTTATGAACCTTTTCATATATAAACCGTCGCACAGATTATTTTTTTCAAAGTAAATTTCTACAATTTGGAAGCATTGTTCTGGCGTTAAACGATTCATGATGAACTGCCAAACCTTACTGAATAGAAATGTCAACACAGTTTGACATTCTCAACTAGCTATCAAACCATAGATTACAACCATCAAAACTTCTCATGTAACTAAAATTATAATTAATTCCTATAATTTTCTTTATGAGTTACATTTGAAAAGCAATAATTATTTTGGTGGCGATATAGTTGACAGTAGTTATAACTTTTTTATAACATTAAAGTTTTGTCTGTTTACCTCCGATGATTATCACAGGTACAACTTTTAACATATAATTCCACTTATTTTTATGTTTAGATTCTTAGATTCAATTTTCAACTTTTGTTTGAAATCAGAAATCATCACTTAAAATATTAATATATTTAATTGAGTTATTTTTTTTTTTTTTTTTTTTGTAACATTCATTCAACATTCATGTGATGAATATTAAATGAAAAACTTTTGCCTTAGTTATTTAATGCAATAAACACATATTTCATGCACGAGTAGGATAAATACTGTCACGCTATCTGAAGTTGTCAAAAAACATGTCGGAGCTTAGTGTTGGTTGGTTTTTTTTTTTAATTTAATTTCAGTTGAAATTGAAAAGGCATGTGATAATTTCAAAATGTGAAAGAGAATAGTTTATAAATAACTTGAACTCAAAAGAATCAACTCCGTCTATGTGGAAATGAGTTGATGTTGAGTTTTACTGACATTTTTTTTTTAAATTTTAACTATTTTTTTTAATAGCACAACTAAAACATGTCAATAATTTCCGTAGCAAAATTTCCTTCTCGGAAAAGCATTGATGCATTCATTCATTCTTTGCTACAAACCTAGTTCATGGAATACAATACTTTATTTAAAACTAGAAAATACTTGGGAAAAAAATATCTTTTAGTATGTTTATAAATAAGTTTGAATGGATTGAAATATATTTTCATTAGTTTGCTTTCATGAAACTCAATTCAATCAAAGAAAAATATAAGAAATCCAACAGATGTCAACAAAAGATACGTAGAAATATTAGAGAAGGAAAAAACATAAAGTTCAATATAAATATATATTTATATATGTATATAAATAGCTATGAATTCGAATGCGAGTTAATGCGAAAATATGTACGAGTACAACTGAACAAAACCCACAGAAATGGCACGTTCTCTGGAAGGCGGAAGGAAAATTGAAAATTTCCATTTATTTAAACGGGTACCTTTTCTTGTTGTTTTGGTTGTTCCTCTTCTAGCTGTTATTCTTGTTGCTGTTGTTGCTATTTTTATTCAGTACTAAATTCGTTATTTAAAAGTTTCCAACATCACAGGCGACACTTAAAATGCTGGGCACGTAGCTGCTCATGCTCACACACATGGAAAGCAATAAAAGAAAGAAATCACAAATACCTACCATTCACACTCATACTTTATAAATGTACGAGTATGTATGTATAAGCTTAATAATGGAAGCGTATGCTTTAATGGTGTCCGCTTGACAGGATACGCTGCATAGAGTGCTATTGTGTTGACTTAAAAACTCAACATTTGCACTTGGACTATTGAGCAGCTAAATTTCAATAGAAGAACTTTTTTTTTTCATCTTATTAAATGATGTGGAAACTAACAAGTTTTGTGAACTTAATTATTAAACATATTGATAATAATCGAAACACTTATCAGTTGGCCGAAATAGCCGAAATGTTAAATTTTTTCCATTACTTGTTATGACTTTTAATGTAAACTGATTTTAGTTTAGAAAAGTTTAATTCTATCAAGGCTATACAGAGTATTTTCTTCGCACTTCGTCCATTTTACGGTCAACATAATCGCCCTAGTCAGTAAGCAATTCGTGCAGTTATTGATCGTGTTCGCATTAATTTTTCTCTTCTT
Organism: Pherbina coryleti; assembly: GCA_943735915.1. Lineage (NCBI taxonomy): Eukaryota > Metazoa > Arthropoda > Insecta > Diptera > Sciomyzidae > Pherbina > Pherbina coryleti. The sequence goes on from OX030952.1 coordinate 98,209,197, forward strand.
TATTCAAAACCATCAACAAGGCAAAGAAGTGTGCGTACCGAAGAGCATATTGCTGCTGTAACAGTAGAAAAAGTTGTGAAAAGTTGGACTGATCGAATGGACTGTGCAACTCGTAGCCGCAGCGGAAATATGCTGGAAACCATAGTTCAAAAATAAATGCCATGAAATTATCTACCAGATTATAAAAAATAAAAAATTCATTCCAAGACTATGTACTGTCTGTCTTGTACTATTATTTAAAGTTCTCAAGCACTTAAAAAAACCCCTTTTATTTAACCAGGCATAGTGTTGCCACTATCGTTAAAATTATCCCATAATACAAAACTCTGTTAGAGAGGGTAAAAGATATTTATGCGCTTACACCAGTGATGCACAGCGTTGGCAGACCTTCAAATACAAGCGCAACACTCATTGAGTAAAATTATAGGATAAAGTCTTTTGTGATAGATAGATTGAGGCTCGTAATAAGGGTTTAAATAAAAATTCCATTAATAACATGTTTAATTAATTCATATATTGCGTCTGTACAGCATTTAACAAAATAATTTGCGCATGAGACGCTTGCTCCATGAAGTGCAAACGCAAACTGATTCTCTGCTAGCGTCGTATAAGTTCGGTACCTTCGCACACACGACTTGTATGCAGTGTTGCCAGAATGGCAGTTTTGCCTGCAAATGGCAGTTTTTTTAACTCTGAGCAGGTTGGCAGGTTTTTTAAAAAAAAATGCAGTTTTTCCATTATTAATGCAGTTTTTCAAGGTAAAATGCAGTTTTTATGAAAATATAAAATCTTATGTAGTTTTCAGAAATTTTCTATACCAAAACATCATTATGGTTCAATTACTTTTTTAAAGCAGACCTGCTTTAAACTTCAGCGGCAGCTTCAGCCAACTTCACGCATTGAACATTGAACATAAACCAACCTCACTTCTCTGTTTGCGTGAATTTGCGTGTTTTTTTACAAACCACAAAGCTGTAAGCCTTATAGATACTAGGAGGAAAATAAGTACTTGAAAGGTTGGATTGGCAAAAGCGGCAAGATGAGTCCCTTAGATAACTAAAAATTCTAACCTTCTCAGAAAAAAAAAAATTATAATTGTTCAAGCTTTGATGTATCAAAAACTATGACACAAAAATTTAATAGTGATATGTATAACCAGGGATCGTAATTGTTATAAGCGATATCCAAAAAATTAAGATTTTATTATTATATTAATTATTATTACTTATATTGCTCAACAATAAAAATTATCTTACGATTTTTATTTTATTCATCAAAAATAAGAGTTATTTTTTGATTTTTATTTTTCTGTTCTAGAATAAGAGTTATTTTTTGATTTTAATTTTTCTGTGCAATAATATCAGTTATTTTTTTATTTTTATTTTTTCCCTCAAGAATAAGAGTTATTTTTTGATTTTTATTTTTTCGCTCAAGAATAAAAATTGTTTTTCAATTCTTATTTTTTCGCTTAGAAATAAAAGTTATTTCTCAATTTTTATTTTTTACACTCAAAAATAAAAATCATTTATTCAGTTTTATTTTTTGTAGGTAGGGAATATATACATAAAAATCATAAAATTTGTATGAGAGCCCCATAAGGAGTGGTCGGAGGGAATAGGTCAGTTAGGGAAAAATTTTCCTTTTGCAAAAGTAATGGGAGTGGGTCGTACATATAAACCCTCTCCGGCTCTCCATTAAAGCCCCCATGTTCTGGTGTAGGGAATAAATACCCCAAAATCATAAAATTTGTATGGGAGCCCCCCTTGAGGAGTGCTCGGAGGGAATAGGTGTCTAACGGAAAAATGTTTTTTATTTTTGCAAAAATAATTGGGGACGGTCATACATATTAACCCTCTCCGGAACTGCCTTACACGGTTTTTTTTGTATTTATTCCTACACCTGAACAGGGGGGCTTTAAAGAAGAGCCGGAGAGGGTTACTGACCCCCATTACTTTTCCAAAAGGAAACTTTTTTTCCTTGAGGACCTATTCCTTCCGACGACTCTTTATGGGGGCTTTCATACAAATTTTATGATATTTATGTATTTATTCCCTACCTACAAAAAATGAAACTGGACAAATGATTTTTACTTTTAAATGTAAAAAATAAAAATTGAGAATTAACTTTATTTCAGAGCAAAAAAATAAAAATTTAAAAACAATTTTTATTCTTGAGCGAAAAAATAAAAGTCAAAAAAAAACTCTTATTCTTGAAGGAAAATATAAAAATCAAAAAATAACTCTTTTTTTTGATGAATACAATAAAAATCAGTTAATAATAATTAAATTAAATTTTTATTGGTAAAACTCAAAACATAAAAATCATTTCTTATTGCGATAGATAATTAGAAATTGAAGTTATTCAAAATGTGCTTCGACATTTGGAACATGTTGAATTTTTGCTATTTAATTTTTGGAAATAATCATTATTTTCTGTCCCTGTGTATAACTAATGCAAATAATAATATATGTAAAAAAACAAACATAAAAAATACCTGAATTACTTATCTTAAAATGATCTGAAATGTGAATAAAATACCAGAAGTTTTTTTTATATATTAAATACAACAACAATTTTATATACAAATGAAGTTGTTTTATTTCTGTTTTTAATAAAAAATTAAAGAAAATGCTTAACAAATCGTTTGTTCGAATGGCAGTTTTTGTGTTCAAAATGCAGTTTTTTCTTCGGATTTAGCAGTTTTTTTAAAAAACAATCTGGCAACACTGCTTGTATGTGAAAGCCGAGCGGCTCTGAAAGCATCTCGTGTGCACAGTGATGTGATTCTGATTTAGTAAAAAATCCCGATCACATCTCGATTTAGACCTGTTTATCCCACCAAAATGACACGAAAACCCCACAAAAAATCACACCCAAACGATACCAATAACGATTTTTTATGCAATTTTTGAAAAGAAATAAGGATGCCCACCTACTGCTGAACACTGTGAGTTCTGACGTCTGTATGATGCGCCAATGTGTAAAGTGTCGCAGTAACATCTCATTGAATGTTCACTTTTGATAAATCATTGAGATGAATGCGCATGCTGCTTTAGCTCCACGGCCGTTGAGAAATAAAATATTCGAATAAAACGAAGCTGAGCTAAAATAGTTCATTTCTATTTAGTGAATTTCAGAGTGTTTCTTATCGATAAAGAAAAGGTGAATATGAGGAGCATTCTATATTAAATGTTTATTTTTCAGAATTCGACGAGCAATCGAACAATATTGAGAAATGGGAAAAAAATATTTCACGTCATATCATGATGGCGTGCCCGCCCACCTACTGAACAAAATGTTGGTCCACCTTCCGAACAAATTTTCAGAAATCATGCAAGTAAAAAAATTGTCATTTATATGATTGAAAATAGTGTTTGGAATTAGTTAAAATAGTTTTCGTGATTCTCGTCCACGTTCATATAAAATTTTAGAATGCCATCGCCTTAAAAAAAAATGAAAAGAAGAACGAATATAAATTCTGATGCGATGGATGCAGCCATCAAAGGAATTAAAATCTCTGTTGTTGAAAGTTCAGTGAGTCATTGTGCACTATTGATAAAATAAACTTTTTATAAACTCTCAAAACCTAGTGTTTTTACTTCATTTTCTAATTTTTTTCAACGATTTATTTTAGGTGTTCAGTAGCTGGGCCGATTTTTTAAGCGGTTGATTCCAAGGCTTTTGCTAGATCGACTGCCAAAGTTACAATTTTTGGAAATTTTAAATTCTGATTAAAATTCTTGTTAGTTATTAAACTTAGCTTCCAAATGAAACAAAAAAAAAAATTATGTTTTAAACCAAAGGTACAGCCTCCAAGCAAAACGTGTTTAGTAGGCGGGCATCCTCTCCTACATTTTTTCAACATTCTAATAATTTTATAGTTTAATAATGTAAATAATAAAGTTTTTCAATAAATATAACAATTTAAAAAAAAAAAAATACGAAAAGTTAAACACTGTGTTTTTTATACAGGGTACACTTAAGAGTATGAAGTAATCGTAAATTTCTTTCGTTGCATCAAAATAAAACTGAGCTTATATTTTTGTTTTTAAATGAGGATCTTATTTTCATTAATTTTAAGCCTCTTGAATATACCTATCCCTTTCTTACATATTTAGAATCAATGAAACAGCAATTAAACGAAAAATTTTGAAAGATTACAAAAAAGTGATACCAACCAGTTTTGCTAATTTACACTTTAAAAAATTATGATTCAGTAGAAAATCCCACCTAAGCATCTGAAATCCCACACGTTCTCAAAAAGGCCAAATATCCCAAAATGAGCCCGAAATCCCACCAAGTCACATCACTGCGTGTGCATCACTGGCTTACACCAACAGCTATGCCATGTTATTGCCTTTTAAATGTGAAATAAAGTAAAAAATTAAGAGATTAATTAATAAAAACAACTTTAATCACTCAAAATTGAAGTGTTTTTACATAAGAGCATAGGTAAGCTCATTTAAAAATGGCTACTCAAATGTGAAATTTTGCAAAAACAAAGCTGTAGGAGCTAAAAACGTGAAACTACAAAAGCAACAACAACAATTAGAAAAACTCAAAATTACCAGCTGATTTTAACAACTAGCTCACCCTGCTCTCCAATATAAAGCCGGGAGCATGATACAACTATACAAGGTAGGAGTGACAACTTGCTTTTTTCTCATCAGTACCTTACATCGACTGTCATTTGCCTGTATATTTTGTTTTCTATTTTCTTTTTTTCTTTTTTCGTTCTCTAATTTATACTATTCTTGACAGTTGGCGTAAGACGAAAGAACTGTCACTCCTACCTTGTATAATTGTATCATGGCCGGGAGTAGAATGATTGCGTATGCGTTTTTCATCCGTTTACTCGCTAGAGCAATTTACGCAAGAAAATGATGGTAGAGTTCAATGATTGCATTTTACGTTCGGATTAAGCAGGGCTACAAAATTATAAAACATTTGGTATGTTCTTAATGTTGAGTTTTTATTGTATTTACACAAAAATACTTAAATGGTCTTCATTTATATGTAAGTAAAAAAATCTTAAATCCTGAGTATAAAAAAATTCTTTTGAGAAATTAATAATGAACAAATTATAGACATTCTTAATTCTTAAGATTTATTCACAAGAGCCATCCCTAAAAGTAATGAGCTTCTGACTCGTTTCTTTTATTTCTTCTCGATGTTCGTTATAAGTGACGAGCTGTCAAAAAACGCTAGTTACGCAAGAAAAGTTGAAGTATTTTCAACTTTCTTGCGTAACTAGCGTTTTGCCAGCGTAACGTTCACAACCATTGAACTCGCTCCCATAAGCTTTCACATACTTCGATTTTATAACGCCAGCGAGTAAACGGATGAAAAACGCATACGCAATCATTCTACTCCCGGCTTAATTGTACCACGCATAAGAGGAAGTGTGGAAGTCACTGGAAGTTCACTTTACTTTTATGTTTTTTCAGCTCTCAGCTCTAGACCCGAAAGAGCCATGAGCTTTCTTACAATGTTTTGAGTTACCTATATACACCAAGAATTCAATTCTAATAAAGAGAGCCAATTTTGAGAGCATGAATCTAATATGATTAACAGCAAAATAACTTGTAAATCAAATCAGTTACTTTGAAGTTTCACTGAAAGAGTTGTTGTAGAAAACTTGCATGTAACTCAAAAACACGCTCACACGAACAACGAGCGAAAACTTTGAAACTTTATATATCATGCAAGTATTTCACTTACTTGTCGCTAGGCGGCGCTTTGAATATTATAATTTATGCTCGAAGTAGTTGATAACTTCTCGTTGTTGTTGCTGTTATTGTTGTTGTTGTTGAAACTGATGTTGTTTTTGTTGTTGTTGTTGTTGCTGTTGTTGTATGCAAAAGAAAATCGGGCAACAAAAATTCATGTCGACACTAATGGGTGCAGCAAGCACCTGGTAACGCCTACAAATTTCTGACGCTAACAAACAAGTAACTGCAATAGCAGCAGGTGAAAATTTTAGTAGGTGGAAATTGTAGAGGGTGTAAGTTGTAGTGGGTAATAAAAGGTAAAATTCTTGCAAGCTCTGTATTTACAAATTCTGCAAAATGCGAAGAATTGATGTTGGTACAATGCATAAGAAATCAATGTGGAGTTCAAGAAGAGAATAATTACACTGCACAACATAATCAAATTATCACAATAAATGAGAGTGGTAAAGGGCCTCCGGGAGTTTTTCGAAGGGTTTCTGCGGACCTGTTTTATGTCGTGTCTACTTGGGTCTGAAGAATAATTCATAAGAACAGACATAAAAATATTGGTGACATCGAATAAATTTTTGAATAACAATGTCACTTTATAACAATTTTTGTTTTCTATTTTTTTTTTCACTGTCCAATAATAAAACGACATAAGTCAACTAAGCAAATAATTCATAAGCAAGCATTTTTGCTGAATTTTCCTTAATATTAGCTTCTATCTGCCTGAAATTCTCGTACTTTTTGTCAATAATGGCTTCTTTTTCTGAGTATCAGAACTACTTTAGATAGGTCATTATTCAATTCCTAGAAAAATTATGCTCATTTTGCAAAATGGCGCGTTTTTTTATTTATTTCTCAGAATACAGTTTGTTTTTTTCTCCTTTTTTCCATCAGCATCAGCACATATGTTGCTAAAGCACATATATGCTTTAGAATTTATTAAATATACCAAAAACTATATTGGTTTTTTTTTTCTCTTTGATTTTATTTGTTTTCGTATTAATATTTCATAATATATTGTATTATTAAATATAAGAAACTCAATTTACTCACTTCTCTGAATATATTTCTCTAAATATTGTTTTTTTTTTTCTGTTGCCTTCATCATTTCAGGCTTAACAATGTGTTACCAAAGGCTTTCGGTGAATAACAACAATCACAATAATTTGGATCAGAAGCCAACACATCTGCCACCACTGCACTATCCACATGGTCATAGATGGAATGAGCCCTACTTTGATCTAACGATGCCGAAAAATATTACTTCGCTCGTTGGTAAATCCGCATATTTGGGCTGTCGTGTGAAACATCTGGGCAACAAGACGGTAAGTTTTTCATGCCACTTTTCTATGTGTATACATAGTTATGTGTGTATGTGTTTGTAAATTTAATACAAACCACAACTATGCAGCTTTACAGCTATTCAGTAAAATCGGAAGAGATATATTTTCATTCACATGTTGAAATTTAATGTATACATTATGGAAATTCTTTAGCTTATACAAATCTCTACACTGCATAGGATAGTTGGCAAAGTTTGTTCAACGTCTTTGTTCGTAGCGACAATCATAATTTCCGAGTTGAAATTAATAAATTCAAAAGTGAATGCAAAATAACTTTATTATAACTGAGGTTGGAATTCAAACAGCAGTCTTAAAAAGCCCCAAAGCAAAGTCAATCTTTGTTTCTAGACGAATTTAAGAGATTCTTTGAAGTGTATACGAGGGTTGCTATTTATATGTCTGGCCTTGTCAACAGTTAGCAGTAACACTTACCATTTGTCGTTCCATTGCAAACTTGACTTTGTTGAACATACCCTTCTACAGAGTATTTTGCCATTTGAGCGCGATTTGTGTTGTTTAAAGTAAATTGAAAAATTAATTTCGGGCAAAAAATGGAATTTACTCGTGAACATTTTCGTGTGATTATTTATCATAACTTTCGACATGGATTTTCAACACGAGAATGCAGCTTTGAACTTAATTCCATTTATGGCGATAAAGGACCGTCCTACAGCACTGTAACTAACTCTTACTCGTACAACGAACTCAATCGTGGTCGACTTTCGCTTTAGCATCAATTCCGAGAAGTCGTCTAAAATCGGTAGCTGTGTTTGAACTGGTAAAGCAATATCGTCATGTGAGATACCGTGAGATTGAGGCACCTTTGGGTATTAGAGGATGACAAGCATCAATAATAAATCGCATGATCATTTGGTCGTAAAAAAGATTTGTTCGCATTAGATCCCTCATTATCTGACAAATGTTAAAAAAGGCGATCGAAGGTGTCGATTGGTCCAAAGAAATGTTGAAAAAATGATATCAAGATGCATCAAAGGATGTATGTTATACACACATATTTGTATAGATCGTATAATGTATATTTTATGTTTATATATATATAAATATGGCATACATGTTGTATCAAACATGCCCGCGTAGTGGCCCGTATGTCCCACGTGGCCCTTCATACAAATTTTTTTCTATCTTAATTTTGTCTTTGCGATGAGCCAAAATCAAAGAACACTTACAAAAAACAACAACACAATCCGCACTCGTTCAGTGTTCAGCACATTTTCCAGCGAATTTTACAAAAACAAATGCATGCAAAGCCACTCGATGATGTCGATGCTGAAGCTGATTGTCCCGTTGCTTGTGTGTCCAGAAATTTTTCATGTAACCATTGTTAGTGTACTTTATTACATGTGATTTTATTGAATTGTAATTGTTTTTTTGTCAAAAACAACAATGAGCAACATTTTGTGTTTGTTTTTTAGTTTTTTAAGCATTGGCCCGCGCTTAAAATTTCTTGGGCCCCACTGTGTTATATAAACACTTCGGTATTGCCGGTTATGTGGAGACAGTGGCGTTAGAGCAAAGTTGAGCGGTCTATTCTAAATAGTACACGACCATTTGTTTGTCATAAGCAGCTATGGGCACAGAGCAAGCTTCGAAGCCAATTGAGAGCAAGTGAGAGCAACACAAAACGCAACAACAGAGCAAAGACAAAAGACAAACACAGAAACAACATAGAAGCTTTCAATGTAGTGGTGCCCATACCGTGTTATAAGTCATCAAAGAAGAGTCATGAGCGGGTATGGGAATCACTACATTTAAAGCTTCTGTGTTGTTTCTGTGTTTGTCTTTTGTCTTTGATTTGTTGTTGCGTTTTGTGTTGCTACATAAGCCTTTGCTCTCAATTCTTGCTCTCAGCGCTCCAGGAGCGCTCTCTGCCCATACCCGGTCATAAGTAATGACAATGCGAGCTCTCACACATCTTTTTGTGAGAGCAAAACAAAGATCCTTTTAGACCAGCCAAAAATAAAATGAATGGGTCAATGAATTTTTATTCCCGGAAATATAAAGAAAAAGTACTTTGTTAACGATTTTCGTCTCCTGATGAAGCGGTTGATTCATTCAAAACGTTTCTTTTGTTGGTTACCTCAATCGGAGCGGGAAAATGAGCTTCCAAAATTGGTTCAAACTAATAGAAAAGTGTATTGATATGCATGGAGATTTTTTTTTTTTAAAAAACATTAAAACCGATTTCAACCATAAGTATTTTTTTTTTCATTTTTAGGCCAGAAATATAAATTGCAACCTTTTTTTTGGGGTGTATCAACAAGAGGTGTAAGATTTGTTTTTTGAATAAAACAAACAATTTAGTCAGATTTCGTGACATGTTCCGATTTCCTCGAAACTAGTTTTTTTTAAAACGGTTCGATAGATAACTCGAAATCTTTTGGTTCAATTTCAATGATTTTTTTTTTTGCATTTTGTACTTTAACCCTTCGTATGGCAACTGCTCCGATTTGGATGAACTTTTGTTTTTTTTTTAAGAAAAACGAAAATAAAAACACGTTTCTTCATGGTTTTGCAAAAATTTTTATTTGAGCAATATTTTTAATTTAAACACAGTATGATGCATTTCTGTGTTGAAGAAATGATAAATTATTCATTTAAATTTAAATTTTCAATGCAATTAAATTAAATTAAAATTTCAATTTTTTTTTGTTTGAATCAAAAAGCTACGATGTACAATGGATATATACATTATGCATACATATGTTTAATTTAAATGAAAATTTTTAAAGCAATTGTTTCTTTTGTTGAAGCATAAAGCTACGCCACATTTATCAAACTCTGTTTGTGAGAAGTCTGTGCAGTTTGGGAACTTACAACGAAGTCTTCTTTCGGACCAGACAGGCCAATGCCCAAACTGATCCTGACGAACCATTTGATTTGGCATTTGTTGTGATAGTCCTCTCTTAGGCTTAGCTTGCAATTTATTTTGAAGATTAGAGTTTCGTTTTCCTTTTTTTGCTATTGAGTCCATTTTCGTCAAAACGTCTGCTATCTTGAATCGAAAATCAGCTGAGTTAAGAAGTTTGCTGGTTGACGCTTTAGCCTTGTGCACACGTTTGTATAAAAGCCACGCATTACATACTGTAAGGTCCAAAAGGTGGTAAAAAATTCTTACTTGCCACCTTGTGCTTCTAATTAAAATTTTATATCTTCCGATTATACTATCGATCAGATCAACGCCTCCCATGTAGCTATTATATTCTGATATAGCAAAAGGACGTTCAATTTTAATGTATTCCTTTTTGGTTTTGTCATATCGACGCGCAATATCCTTGGGAAGAACTCCAGCGTAATTTGATGCCAATGATACAACTTTATTGTCCACCCATGAAGTGACCGATATATCAGCACCACCATAATCTGTGACATACTCGATTGAAGTACCACGAGCACATTTTTTGAAGCTTGTATTTTCTGGTAGTTTACAGTTCGGAATTATGTTTTTTCTTATTGTGCCCAAAGCTAAAATTCCGTCATCCGCTAAATATTTTAAAAGTGGTAATGAAGTAAAATAATTATCGAAAAACAGGCGGTAATTTTGATGCCTTGGAACCTCCCTAGCTAATCTCATAACGCAATTGGAGGCCGCACCAAGGTCTGGCTCATGCAACATGACGATGTTCTCCTTGCCGGTCTCAAACTCAAATTTGTAGCAAAAGCCTGAACTACCGCTTAGCACATAAATTTTATATCCCCATTTATGAGGCTTGTTCGGGTTATATCTTTTCATGTGATGTCGGGCTTTGGTTGAGCAAATCTCTTCATCAACAGCCAAAAACTGCTCCATTGGAACTTTAGCAAAATTGTTGTTTAGTTCTTTTACAAGCGGTCTTATTTTGAATAGCCGATCATGATGAGGATCAGAAACAGGCACATTTTTGTCATTATTTTTAAAGTGTATATGGCGTCTGATTTCTTCGAACCTTTTTTGTGACATAACATCTTGAACTGCAGACATCCCAATATTTTTTGACCAGTATTTCGAAACCCGTGGCATGTGTGCAATCGACATAAAAAAAATAATGCCAAAAAATTGCCGGATTTCTAAAGTAGTGACATTTATATGGTTATTAGGGTCTTTTTGATGAGCGTAAAGATTTGTTTCATTCCTTATTGTCTCAAAAAATTATTGTGGAAAAAAGTAGAAAAAAAAATTGCGATGGCAATGATAGCTCCATTATTTCAGGAGGCAAGACGGTGCTGCCCAGACATATCAGCTGCTTTTCACTGAAAATTAAATTCCGTTTCCTCCATAAGAGTTTGCTTCTGAACTCATTTATGTTGGATGCATTGCCATTGGAAGGTAGCACGGCATTTATATTAGAATCTTCAATCGTCTCAGCATTCACGCCTAAGTTGCTTGGGCCTACGACTGGACCTTCCGGACCTTCATAAACGGTATCACTTACATCTTCCTCGTCTGGATGATACTCGCTTTCATCATCTCCGGAAAAGTCTAACTCATCTTCGCTATCCAGACTGTTTATAATTTCAGCAATTTGTGATGAAGATAACCTTTTTGCTGCCATTAAATCTACAAATAAATTAATGTTGAACAAAAGTAAATTACTATTTTTCAACTCAAAGAACTGTTCTGATGCATATCTGCAACAAAACTAAATTTCCTATTTACTCCTCCTATATGGCAATAGTCACAAATACGCGATAAATCGTACACAAATATTATATTTACCTTTCAAATTATGCAAATATCAAATAATTTCACTTTGTTTATAACTAATATATTTTTTAAAGAAATTTGGCGGCACAGCAGAAACGCACTAAACAAAAAATTTCTGAAAAAATTAAACATACAGTGGCGGACAAAAGTGGATACATAATTGAAAATTTTTGGTTAATTTGTTATAACTTTTTTTTTATTGAAGATAATAAAGAAATTATTTTTACATTGTGTACTTCAGATTATTTTCTCAAATTAATATAAAAAAATCAGTGCTTATTTTAATAAAAAACAAATTAAAAATTCAAATCTCATCGTAAAACGCATTTATCCAGTTTTGTCCATTTTTAGTTTCATTGTTTACAATGGAATTTACCATTGCAATTGTTTTTGTATTGCCTTTCTTTTAATTTTTTATTTATTTGTGTTATTCTTAAGTCTTATTTGAGCATTAAGAAAGCAACAAGTGTTAAAGATCAGCTTAATATAAACCAAAATCAAAATGAAAAAAATTTCACTTCAAGTAGAGAATGAAATATTAAGATTAAGTGAACAAGGATATTCCTCTCGAAATATAGCAGTTAAATTAAAGATATGTCACCGGACAGTTAATTTAGTAAGAAAACGTCGAAATTTTACCGAACCGTGGTGGTAGTCGTGGTGGTCGGCCAAGATTGTTGTCTGATGGTGATGCTCGTTTGGTGGAACGATTAATGATGACAAGGAATGCCAGAACACCTAAAACTGCTGCAGAGGCATTGAACAAAGACGTAAGTGAACGCACAGTAAGGAGAGCTTTGCGTAGGATTGGATTGGTGTCTGCAGTTAAACAAAAAAAACCTGCCCTATCTGACAAGAACGTAAAGGCCAGGCTTAAATTTTGTAAAGATCACAAAAGTTGGACTATTGAAGACTGGAAAAGAGTTATTTCGTCAGATGAGACCAAAATCAATCGATTTCAGTCGGATGGTAAGGAGTATTATTGGCATCGGTCCGATGAGAGGGTTCAAAGGCACCAAGTTAAACAAACTGTGAAGCACGGCGGTGGGCATTTAATGGCGTGGGGCTGCTTCACATGGTGGAATCTTGGCCCATTGATGAAGATCGACGGAATAATGAAAAAGGAAGATTACCTTAGCCTCTTGCGTGACAATTTACCTGACGTCGTCGAAGAATGCGCTTATCCAGAAGATGAGATTGTATTTCAACATGATGGAGATCCTAAGCACACAGCGTCAAAAAATGGTTGGCTGACCAAAAATTCCAAACAATGCAGTGGCCTGCACAAAGCCCGGATTTAAATCCGATAGAGAATTTGTGGGCTATTGTAAAAAGAATGCTTTCCCACTACGAACGTGCTCCAACTAATATGGCCGAACTCTGGGAAAGAGTTAACATTGAATGGGCGAAAATTCCACACCAAACAATACAAAATTTAGTGGAAAGTATGCCAAAAAGAATTGAAAGTGTTTTAGCAAACAAAGGACTCTGGACAAAGTACTAATTTGTCAAACAACTTAAATGGACAAAACTGGATAAATGCGGTTTACGAAGATATTTGAATTTTTAATTTGTTTTTTATTAAAATAAGCACAGACTTTTTTATATTAATTTGAGAAAATAATCTGAAGTATACAATGTAAAAATAATTTATTTATTATCTTCAATAAAAAAAAGTTATAACAAATTAACCAAAAATTTTCAATTATGTATCCACTTTTGTCCGCCACTGTATGTTATAAATTGAAGACATTTTGGTGCTGCCACCCGAAATAATTTAGAAAACATACGATGCCGAGTTACATCAAATGCAGCTAGAACAGTTTTTGAATATAGATAGATATAGAAAAGCGCTATATCTATATATCTATTATCTATATATCTAAATGTATCTATTTTTTATCTTTTAACTTCAACTTCCGCCATAATTAAAAAAAACCCCGGGGGTCTTGCTTAGGGAGGATGCTTAATATATGGTCTATGCTTTAAAATTTCAAAAAGTCATTTGATTTTTTTGTTTCCAATAATTGGGAAAGGCCATATTCATCGAATCGTTTTGGATGTCTTTTTTTCAATGCCATTTTCAGCGCCCTCTATATAAAAGCCAGAAGTGTATTTTAAAAAAAAATATTTTATAAAGTATTTTTTATGTACAATAACCTGTATAAATTTAAAAAGAAAATAATAACTTCTTATATCTAAAAAAAATTTTTGAAAACTGCTCCTGTTTTTGGTTGTTACACGTATATTATACTTTAAGCAAAAAAATCAAGCGTTTAAGGGGAGTTATATACCCAGAACTTTTTTTTTCAAAAAATTTTTTGCATTTTCTTAAAGCTTTAAGTCTCAAAAATATGTAGTGAAAATTTCAAACGCGTTTTTCTCGAAACCATTATTTCAATGTCGGTGACCAAGATTTCTCGAAACTCAGTGAAACGATCGTTTTGATTTTTTTGCAGGCTTATTTTATTCATAATAATCTCGTACTTGTCATTGGATTTTTTTTCCGTAGCTTCTTTCATTAGTTATAGGCAAAATAATGACTTATTTTTGGTCAAAAATCGTTAATTTACGTTCGGAAGTCCGCCATTTTGTGAAAAATCAATATTTTCTAAGTCGGCTATTGTACGTACGATTTGTAAGTATCTAGTTTAATAATATTATTAATTTTTTTTGTTTCAAATGAATTTAGGAGAAGCAATCTTGGTCACTGCATTCCACCTTTTTTTCAGAGAGCTCTACAAAAAATGCTGTATCTACCTTGGTATTAATTTTTTTTTTAATAAAAAAAAAAAACGAAACATACCCTTGAATGTGTATATTTTAAGGTATAAAAATCCCTATTTAAAAATATCCCTTATGTTTCCATAAAAAAATTCACAAACATGACCTTTTTTCGGCCTCTGGGTATATAGTCCCCCTTAAGAGTGATGTAATCAAAATAGTGATAAAAGAATTTTGGAATAGATATCGCCAAGAAATTATCCTGGAATCCAACTTACCTATTTGTTGGAAAATTCCTCAAATACTGTTACAAAGTATTGATATAGTACTTATATATGAAAGGACATAATTGATGCAAAAGTACTCCCTATTGGAATACTCTCCAAGGAAGATGAAGAAGCGCGTTTAAAAGATTACAAAAAGTATTGATCGATATTTTCTAGAAAGTGTGATACAATATTACGAAATTCTTATTTTTTCTGTCGTCCATTTTTCGTTGTTTAAAAATAATAGTTGGTACTCGTAAAAAATAAAATATCTCTTAAGCCTTAACTACGAGTATTCTTGCCTGATTTTCAAAATTAAATCTACAAAAAAAAAAGTACTCCCTGGGCATTTTGAACCCGCCACCAGTACTTTATGTGGTGTATTTTATTAGCTTTTTAGAACCCTTTATTCCCTAATTTGCGCTGACAAATAAAAGTGAATACATTTGAATTCATTCAAAATTTCCAAAACACCAAAGTATTGAAATTCAGCAATTTTTTATTGCCGCCAATTTATTGACAATTGACGCAAATCTTAAATTTACAACGAACGTTACATAATCATAACCAGGCTTAGAATCAAACACGTAACATGCTTGAATACCACGAAATAAGGCAATTAAGGAAACCTTATCTGAGCCAGTGCTAAATCTGTTGTAATTTACAGTTAATCGTAAACTCAAACACAAGCTCACAACAACTGCTCATTTGTCACAATTGTCAAAATTTGCACTTAAGCGCGTAGTCTCTAAAGCAACAGTAACAACAACAACAACACCAACAACAACAACACCAACAACAACAACACCAACAACAACAACGAAAACAACAACAAAAATACATACAGCAAACATAACAATGCAACTGCATGCAAAGGTGTTACCTTTGGGTAGCTGGCAACATCTGCATTTAAGCTGCAATTGAGCAGCAAGCAACAGCAAGCGCAGCAGCATAAACGTCACATCGGATAGCAGCAAATCATGTCGGTTCAAGAAGGTGGCAACTACGACTTCAGGTTGCATGCAGCAGCAACGAGCACTTTGTTGAGAATATTTATTTGGCGCCATTTGCAAAACGCTTACAAGACCATCAGCACTCGACACAACATTAGCTGCACATCAGCAGCAGCATCTCAATGAATTGCGTGCAATTTTGTGCAATTTTTCTGGCATATCCGGTGCACTCATCCTCCTCCTACTTCGGTGAACTGCAGCGTTGTTGAAGCTGCATTTGTTAGAAAGCCTTTACGTTTTGTAGCACGCTCGTACGTGCGCGTTAGTGGGTGAGTTCGGGAGTGTGAGTGCGAGTGTGTGTGTGTGTGTTGATGTATTTGTGTCCGTGATGGTCCGTTTATAGTACTCAACCAAACAACCAACGATCTACCGTTGTTCGTCTTCACCACAGTCGGACGCAGTATATGCATTAAGCAGCCCTTTCAGTCAGAACTGGTCAGCATTAGCTGCTGTACAAAGCAGAACAAATTCTCTCGAAAATGCTGGACAAGATTTATGAGGCATCATATAAAATGAAAAAAAAACCCACACAAGTACTAAAGAGAAAATGAAAAACTTGTGTAAAAATTATATTTCCAAGAGAAATTCTTAGCAAACGCACAGTGATTTGTGTCATACACAAAACGTAAGAATTTTCAAGTCCATATTTCAACCCAATAAAATTGGTATTGATCGCAAGGTTATTTGCCCAGAAAGAAGAAAAAATAAAGATTTCATTCTCTTTAATTATTTTTGGGTCAGCTAGAACTCTTCACAGTTGAGTTACTATTCGAGAAAAATTGGATTTCAAGCTTAGAGGGTTTAGATTCCAGGACCGTTTTTTGACTGATAATTTGAAAAACTCATAAAAAAAAAGAAACTGAAGTAACGAAACTCTGAATGGTACCACATTATAGAACGTATTCGCATAACTTTGAGTTATTTTATCTGTCAATATATTGAATGAGAAAATTTCAGTGAAAAAAAAAAAAAAAAAAAACACTTTATATATGTCAGACCAAGGACCAATTGAAAATACTAGAAAAAAATTATGCATTTCAGGTTTTGGAAACTGCAGCCCTGGCATTTGAGAGCTGTCAAATGTTAATGTTATTTAAAAGAGTTTTTGTGTAGTTAAAGGTTTTTCATTTTTCTATATAGAACGTTTTACCATCGATCAATGCATGAATCTTATATATTAATACGCAAACATCGAATGTTGTCGTACACTTTTTCAATATTTATTTTAGAATAAGGACAATGAAACGTATATCATTCGAAAGGTGCTGCACCATAGATGTGCCGAATTATATTAGATTTTAAATTGATGACCTTTGACCCGATATATTAACGTTGAAAGTTTATATTAATTTAAGTTAGGGATCTCAGAACTTGGTAGTGGTAGAATGAAGAATAAGTTATCGGATGAAAGGTCTGGCTGCGCAATATGATTGAATATTAGATTGGTGACCTTTGACCTCAAATATGAGCGGAGAAATAGCATTTATTAAATAAAAGCTAAACTGCAAGAGATGGAAAAGCATGATATAAGAGAAAAATTTAGACCTTCATAAGATGTGCAAAAAATACTTTGATATTTTTCACCATCGTTTACGGTTACCCTACAATAAGCACTTTTTCATGTAACAAGTGTCAATATATATTGCGATGGTAAAATTGCTTACAAATAGTAAATTTGGAAAATTTCCGTTATTTTGACATTAAAATTATTGTGATATCTCGAAAACTATAGATGTTCTCCGTACAACGTTTTTTGTATGAAAATTCGTTGGTTGAGAAAAATAACGGTATACGAAAACTTTTTTGCTAATATTTTTCACGAATAGTATGTTAAAAAAGTTTCCCGTTATTATGAAATCAAAAGTATTGCGATATTTCGAAACCTGTAGATTTTTTCCATGCAATGCATTTCTTAAAGCAATGTCATTGCCTCAGAATGAGAAAAAACAATTGATATTTCAAATTTTGATTTTGCATGTAAATATCTCAGCCATTTTTAAATAGATTTTCCTTAAATTTTCTTTGTCTGAAAGTTTAATAAAATAACTTTGGAGAAATAAGAAAATATTTATCTATATCTCTCCAATTCAATTTCTTATGTTGTTTTTAAAATAACTCTAAAATATTCAGTTTTTGCTCAAAAATTAGACCAGATATTCTTTTTTTGTAATTTTATTTTTTTATTTCTATTTTCTTCTCTCACACTCTTTCATATAATATATCATTTATTTGCAAAAATTGCTTCATTTTGATTTATAATTTAATAAAGTGTTTCTATCATCGAAAATCATGAGCTACCACCCCCTATGATTTTATTGATGAAAATTACATTTTTCAAAATGTTGTTTTTGTATTTTTTACAAAGTTCTACAGCTTAAAAAATTATTTCTGCGAAAAAATTTTTATTATACATATTATTATTATATATCTATATAAAAATAGGTGTACGCAGAACAGTTAAGAAACATTTTCTCCCGTGTTTCTCAACCAATTTTGATAATTTTTTTTTAAATCAATAAGAGTAGGGAAAAGGAGTGCATCGGATATCTATGGTGGGCAATTCGACCTCAAATCAGACGTTCCAATCCACTGGTTACATTTCATGAGCGTTGAAATAAAGGCGAGGAACTTTTCATCAGCCCAAATTTTCGGTATAACTTTTGAACTATAAGTCACAAATCAATGCATCTTGGTAAGAACTTCCTTCTTTGACAAAGGGGCGTGGAAAAACTCATACATCTCAAAGTTGTTATATCAAATAGCTTTGGAAGCATTTCTACTAGAAAGTAGAATAAGGGAAGTAGGGTACTGTGACGGGCATTGGACAAAGGGGTGTGGCTCCGCATATATAAGCCACATTTTTGATATCGAATAGCTTTGAAAGTAAAAATCACAGAACATGGAAAATCAGAATTGAGTTACCGTTTCGTGATTTCCTGCTGGTGGTGCGTTTGGTGCGGTATGAGTTCGGTTACGTTTGCATATGAGTGAAGAAAGAAAAAAAATGTTTCCAATAAAAATACAAAAAAAAAATCAATTTTTAAATGGTCGAATCTCGACCAAAGGTGATACTAGTATTGTTAAAATGTTCTAAAACAGATATACTGATTTTTCGAAATTTTCTTTAGCGTAGAGACCCATTTCGTACTAGGTGCCGTATATGGGACTCTAAAAAATCCCCAAGTAATTGTAGAAAAGCCATTGCATTCGTAAAAAGTGACTGTTTGGTGTGCATAATGGTCTGGTGGTGTCATTGGTTCAAATTTTTTAAAAACGATCAAGGTGCAACCGTATATTAAACGAGGTTTGGCGAGTCAGTTGGTGCGATCGTACGATTTGACACCTCTGAATTTTCTTTTGTAGGCCCCTTTTTTTACGCAACTTTTTATGAAATAAACCTCTAACTCTTGAGCAATTAAGAACTAATATTCGTCAAGTCATGGCTGAGCTAGTACCCGAGTTATGCTCTAAAATCAATGAAAATTACCTCATAAGAATTGAATCTTGGAAAAGCTCCCGTGGATTTAATTTGCGTGATATTTGCGTATTTCACGTATAATAGCAAACATTACAGAGATAAAAAAATGTTTATCAAATTCTACATTTTTAGTGTGTTTTTTAAACTTTACTTTGGGTCGTTCATAAATTACGTTATCAATTTAGGGTGATGAGGGGCTTTAAAACGTACTACGATAAGTATTAATAGGGGGGAAGGGGTCTCAGATATAGTAACGTTTCCAAAAATAAAAAACTCGAAAAATTTGAAATTAATACACCCCATCATTTCAAAACATTTTCATCCTTACATCTTCATGTTTGAACGTCTTAATTGACGGTTAACTATTGACAAGTCTAGTAAAGCCATTATTTTTCTTTGCTTGCTTTTCGGCAGTTGTTTCTTCTATTTTGCGGATTTTTAAAATTTTTTTCTTAAATTTATCTAGTCATGATAGCACACATACTAAGAGCTAGTCAAGATCATATTTTTTAAATATATTTTCAAAAATTTTTTTTATCAATTCATTTTATTATTTGAGGCGTTTTAAATGCTCTACGACTAGTAAAGGAGGGGGGGGGGGGGGGGGGGGGGGGATAAAAAAGTTGAAAATCGGTCACGTATTTTATGAACGACCCATTTCCTATATAAATTCTATATAGATACCCGGTTTCGGGGAAAAGTGCAAGATTTACAAAAAAACGAAAATTTTTTTAAGCTCTGCAACTCAGCTTCTGAGCTCATTTTTAACAACTCCATTGTTCTTGTCCAGCCCTTACATATGAAGAAGCAACTCACTGTGCGACTCATGCACCGTTGCTAAGAATGTGAGTATGCGTTGTTTGTGTGTGCCTGACAGTTTGTGTGCCTGACAGCGTCTAGTATGCGCCATTATTTGTTGCTGCACTAAAGCAGCACTTTGATTTATTTGACTTTGAAAAAGTAGTTGTTAAATAAATTAGGCAATTTTAGTCAAGACAGGAACCAACAAAAATTCAACAAATGTAAACATTTGTCAAATGTTATTAACAACTATTTTCGTAGTTATGGCATGAAGGATGTTAGGATTTTTATGGGAAATTCACTTAACTTTGTTGCAATTGAATTTGGGAAAGTAATAAAAATTTATTGCTAGATATAAAATTTATATACTTTGAACTCGCTTAAACATACAAGAGTTATTGCAAATCGTACAACGCAAAATTGTTTAACTCAAATGTTATAATGGTATAATACAGCTTGTTTATATTTGAAAAAAAAAACAAAAACAAAAATAAAATAATTTTAATTTATCTCAAAAATAACTGGTAATTCATCAAATATGTAAAAAAATCACTAGGAAAAAGTTTACATACATTACAAGATATTATTTTATTTTATAATTTCTTATAAAATTGGAAAAGGAAAACTTAAATTAATATTTTGTTGGCCCTCCACCAGGTTCAATAACTGTCATTAAATAGCGTGGCATAGATAGAACAAAATTTTCTGTTTCGGTGTGATTTCTGAGCAGGACTTTTTAAGAGCTGCTTTAGGGGATTATTTGCTCTTTGAAGCTGCATGCTTCATTTTTCGTGCCAATTGTTCACAAACATCATGGTCGTCGCCAAGGGGGGAGGTAGGGCAGGTAGGGGCAGCTGCCCTCCCCTAGAGTTTAAAAAGAGTTTTTTACTTTTTAATGTTTAACTATTCGCAGTGATAGCCTCCATCAACTTTCAAAATTTTGCACTCATCTTTTTACTCTTTAAATAAAAAAATAGTTTTGTCTCCTTGTTTTGTATCAGAGGTCTGCAGCGTTACACTGCAATTGCTTTAACACTCAATTAATACTAGGTTTTTGTATGACTCAATCTCACTGATACCATGCAACGCATTCTGCGCTATCGAATTTACTTCCAACGCAATTATTTTGCAGTACCGATCAAAACAATGCCAAACACTATGCGATGTTTGCTTCGATTTCAGCAGTACATATCGGTGTTTGTGTAAAACAAGTATGAGTATACACCGCCAACGCATAAGCGCAATGAATATAAATGAGCTCTTTTGAGTAATTGACTCGTATACCAATGCATGTTGATTTGAATTTCGGCTGAGCAGTGTTACGAATGATTGCTTACGAACAATGAAATCAGCGCAAACACTGCAAATTGACTGAATATTAAAGTAAATTTTGCTTAACTATTATATAAAAAGAATAAAAACAACTTTTGAAAAAAATTAATTTCTTTAAAAAATCACTGGGGGTAAGGTCATGTTTTTTGATGAGAAAAACAGGTAATAAATTTTTTGTAAAATTTGAAGCATTTTTGCTATTAAACGCCATGTCATGTGAAAAGTAGTTTAAAATTCAAATTTTAGTTTTTATTATTTTAACAACAAAAACAACTTTTGTTTCATGTTTTGAGTAAAAAGTCAATATTTTGGACTTCGCAAGTATCGCAAGTAAAATATACGAATTTCTGATAGTTTTTTTGTTATTCTAAGGAAACGATGTTTTTAAAAAAAGACGTTGTACTAGAAGTTTTTGCAATTTTAAAGATATGTATATATATTATATCTAGATTATATATTATATATAGATTATATATAAAAAAAATCATTTGGCGATGTGTATTTGAAAATTCTTAGATTTTTCTCAATTATAGCAGAAAATTACTTGCAATTGATTACAATTACATTACTGCACTTTAAACCCGAACTTTGAAGGTCTTTTGTGCAGGGATCGTAATTATTATAAACGATATCCAAAAACTCAAAGTTTAATTATTATTTTTAGATTTTAATTTTATTGCTCAGCAATAAAAATTATCTTGCGATTTTAATTGTTTTGATCAGAAATAATAGTTATTTTTGATTTTTATTTTTCTGTTCAAGAATAAGAGTTATTTTTAATTTTTATTATTTTGCTCAAGAATAAAAATTGTTTCTCAATTTTTATTTTTTAAAGAAATAAAAGTTATTTCTTAATTTTTATTTTTTACGCTCAAAAATAAGAATCATTTGTCCAGTTTTATTTTATGTAGGTAGGGAATAAATATATAAAAATCATAACATTTGTATGGGAGCTCCCCTAAGGAGTGGTTGGAGAGAATAGGTCCACTAGGAAAAAATTTTCCTTTTGCAAAGTTAATGGGGGTCGGTCATACATATTAACCCTCTCCGGTACTTCCTTATGTGATTTTTTCGCATTTATTCCTACACCTGAACAGGGGGCTTTAAGGAAGGGCCGGAGAGGGTTAATAAGTATGACAGAACCCCATTAATTTTGCAAAAGTAATATTTTTGCGTTTAACACCTATTCTCTCCGACTACTCTTTAGGAGGGCTCCCATACAATTTTTATGATTTTTGTATATTTTTTCCATACACCTGAACAGATGACCTTTAAGGAAGGGCCGGAGAGGGTTAATAAGTATGACCGACCCCCATTAATTTTGCAAAAGGATAATTTTTCCCTTTGGGAGCTATTTCCTCCGACCACTCCTTATGGTGGCTCTCAAACATAGTTTATTATTTTTATATATTTATTCCCTATTGTGATCCACTGCAAAGTAACTGCAAATATTTTGAGCTTGAAGAAAATAAAAGCATTGGTTATGCAGTGTTTGCGTCATGCATTATTTGAGCTGATTGCCTTTATTTCGTTTCTTGTGTGGAATCATACTCACCACTACTTACCAGATGTTTAAACGAACTTGCGGTGGTTATCAAACCAACTACTAGCAGCGCAATCGGATTCGCAGGCGGCAGTTCGTTTGATACAACATCGCAATGCTTGCGATGTGCGTTCATACTTGCACTGCATTTAGTGTGAGTAGATTGCAAGTATCAAAAATGGTATCGCTTGCAGTTCTCTGTTTTGTATGGATTCCTTTGAAAAGCAAACTGGCTTTTTGCTTCTCCTGAAAATTTTGAAATATTGAGTTGTGTCTGTTTTGAAGATAGAGTGCGATAAGCAAAGCAACCAAAGTCCCAAACCACTCACTTTACTGGCTTTACCGATAATTCCCGCACGCCGGAACTCGATTGAATTCACTAATTCAATTTCAAGCAAAATGTTTTACTGGGTTCACATTCCTCAATATTAACGAGCATTGCTGCCCACTGTGAATACTACTTTAACATTGCGTTTATAATTCTTTATTGACAATACTTATTTTAAGTAGCTTTTTTAAAATTTAAACGCAACCCTGATGTTGATGTCTTAAAAGAGACCAAAATATTCTTTCCCGAAACGGGAATAGCGTTGAACGTTTTGATAGCTTTTCCTTGCACAACGTGTACGGTAGAGCGATCGTTTAGCAGCCTAAGGAGACTGAAAACATGATTAAGAAGCACTATGGGGGAAAATCGTCTTAATGGTCTGGTCATCATGAGTTTACTTATTTATGAAAACTAACAAGATTTTCAAAATAAAGTCTTCGAGAAGTTTACAACAAACCCCAATAAGAAGGATTCTGTTTTAATTAACTTAATAAGTGTCAAAAATTAATCTGTATAAACTCCTTTCATGTTATTTTTGTAATTAATATAATTAATAACTATGTTTACAACTTTTATTCATTGAAGAGTCAAGAGCTTGTGGAGGTTTGCACATTGGACTTTGTAATGTTCTTATTATAATCGCCGTGGGTAGAGGTAGTAAGACTCGCACTACAAATAAGCGTAAAGTTATGTTAACTGTACCTACAAATTTATATTTTTTCCATTCTCCAAATATCAACCTGCATCCCCCCCCTGGGTCATCGGCTGGCGACGCCCTTGACAAACATGTTCAATTTTGTCTATATGCGGTAGTTTGGGAAGACTTCAAAGCCGACGGTTAGCTTAATACAGCAACAAATCTTGTACAAAACACTTTGGGTCACTATCCTGATGGCATATAAAAGATCTATGAATATAACTTTTCTCTGACGTGAAACTCTGCAACTCTGATAGTCTTTGTCCCGTAAAGTTCTTTGCACAGTTTTTGAGTGAACATGTTTGCCTAATATTGCAACAATACTAGATACTGATTCTTGTCAATTTCCTTTAAAATAAGAATAGAAATTATTTTTTAGTTGTATTCAAACTTTTGTCCAAAGTATTTTTCGTTTCTGGCATATTTACAGTTATCTATGCGACACATTATGCAGCAATGCTTTGTTTAATGTAACAATATGTTTTGTAGAGTATATTTTAACTTTAGTCTGTATTAGGTATCACACCTAATGTTGTTTCAGTGAAGCCTACTGAACCCAAAGCGTAAGTTTGGCGAAGAGTGTATGTTTTGTGATATCAACCTTTTTCGGTTGATATTTTTTATTTATAAATTTGGGTTTTCGAACTTGTAGTTTCTTTGGATTGTGTCGAAAAAGATAAGATATTGAAAAATAAAACATTCATTTAATATTATTTTCGATTAAAAATGTTTTGATCTCGTGCAACGTTCGTGAAAGATAATTAATTTTCTAATCGGAAAAGTAACTTTTTGATCCCAAAAAAGTTGCAAAGAAATTATTAATAATATTTATTCTGTGCATAGTAGTAGGAGAAAATAGTCATGAAATAAATTTTTATGTTCACAAATTTATTTTTTTTTATACGAATTTTTTTTTAATAAAAAAAAAAAACGCCATCATGTTCAAAAATAATATCACAAATGGATCATATGTAAATGTCTTTTTTTTCGTTGTGGAGTTTTCAAAGGAATCAAAATTTACCTTACAAACACTATTTTTGATTTCAGTGACGGACTTGACTGAGAATATTAGCGTACATAGACAGTTCTTTGTCAACGAACCGAAAAAACCGAGATTTCAAATCCTATCTGACGCAGGAATTCAATAGAAATTAATTTGTCTTATTGGATGTCACCTCTCTTCAGACTATTGCAAGCTTCAGAGCGCAAATAATGATCAAGGTCTTGATTACAATTCGATCACAGCGGCTTACCGCTATCAGAGCATATTGAAGCTTGAGTGGATCACAGTGAAAAGTCATGCAAGACTACTAATGAGTTGGTGTAGCGGTCAACGAAACAGTCTGTATTGTCAAGCTGTGTGATTTGCTCTATACAGAGCCGTTGTTGTTGTTGTTGTTGTTGTTGTTGGTTGTTGTCTTCCCTGTCTTCATGTTGTCTTGTTGTCAACATGCTTGGCCTAAAGCTCAAATTTATTTTCAATATAAATAAATGAAAGGTCGTATTCAAAATATTAAGATTAATTTTTTAAGGGGCAATTTATTTATTTTTTTTTTATTACTTGAATTTATTTTGTACAATAAGACGTGGTCTTTTATAGTACATCAGTGGACATAAGTATAACAATGTAAGGTGACTTAAGATAATAATTAATGTAAACATTAAAGTATTGAAAATAATCAAATTAAAGCTATATTAAATTCAATAAATAAAATTAAGTCAAAGATGAATTGAATAATTGAATTGATAATTAAATTGAATGAATGAATTAATAATTAAATAATAATTTAATGTAAAAAAAGTTGAGATAAGGAAAAGACATTTTAAGAAAAAAAAAAACAAAAACAATATAGATGATAAGTTGAAAATTAAGAAAGATAAGAAAAGATTGAGAGATTTAGTTTGATGGCTCGAAATATTTAAAAATTGCTCTTTTAAAGCTGCTACTTAAAGTTATTTGCTTAATAAATATTCATCGGTAAAGAGTTCCAAATTCCAATGGTGCTTATAAAAAAGTACCTGCTACTATTGAGATAATTATACATACACTAAGGGAAATAACGCATATTAGCATTATCCACGCCCGAGTATAAGTTTTATTCAAATATTTACGTGGATAAATCCAATGTTTTCCTTACAACTCGTTTTTTCCTGTAATTGAATTTTATTTATACCACACACGTACACACATATTCCATACAAGCAAGCAGCAAAAGCATCACACACGTACACACATACTCCGACAAGCAGCAACATCATCGCACTCTGTTCCTGCAGTTTATATCTTGCATTTGCAGTTCTTATAGTTCTCATTTAGTTATTGTTGCAAGAGTTATATAGTATGCATGTTTGGCAAAGAAATGAAATTATGTAGGGTGGAGTGACAACTCGGTATTTTCTCAAGAACATCTTGAACCGGTTGTCATTTACCTGCATAATTTCCTTCTACCTACATATATTTTGAACATTACTTATTCGTTCTCTATTTTATACTATGTTTGACGGTTGGTGCAATATTAGGCACCAACTGTCAAAAATAGTATAAATTAGAGAACGAAAAAAGTGAAGCGATAAAAAATTATACAGGCAATGGCATTTGATGAACGCAATATGAAGAAAATAATACCATAAAACCGTTGATAACATATTCAATTTAAATATGTTTTTTTTAAATTCAATATTTTTATTTAAATTTTCTTTAAATGCGATAGTTTATATTCAAATAGTAAATATTTGAAAGATATTTTAAAAAAATTCGTGCATAATTTTAATATATTTTTTATTAATTCTGTTTAAATATTTAAATATTTAATTTAATTAAAAAAGTATTCAAATAAATTTTAAATATTTACGTAGTCGATTTATTCAAATGCGTTCTTGGTGCAAAAATGACTCGCTTTTTGGATAAATTAAAAAGTTTTTGGATAAATTTAATATTTTTTTCCCTTAGTGTAGGAATAATTAAGTTCATACATCTCGCGGACTGAAAAAAGTTAAGTTTATCGTAAAGATATTCAGGGCATTTGGTATACATAAGTCTATGCAAAAAAAATAAGATTACGAATTTTTAGATAGCTTACTAAATCACATCCTAAGATATCTTTACTTTTAGCAGAAATATGATCATACCGATGAATACCATAGACATATCTTGCTGCACTATTAAACGCTACTAATAGTTTGTGCAATGACTGTGAGTCAAGTTGACAATAAACAGTTTCAGCAAAAGATATAAGTGGTATTATAAGTTGCACAACAAGCCTACGACGAGTTTCAACTGGCGTATTGGCAAAGGAGAGTCGTAAGTTTCTAAGGGTACCATATATTTTCCCGACAGTACTATTTATATGGTTAGTACAAGTAAGCTTCGAGTTCATTAAAAAACCCAGGTTCTTAACTTTTTGAATAAATTCTAGTTGGTTACCTCCAATAAACAGTGGTTGAATGTCCACAAAACTAGTACAATTTCTAAAAATTGCCATAACTTTGGATTTTAATGGGTTTATAACAAGTGAGTTAGCCACAGCCCAATTATTTATGGATGATAAATCAGAGTTAAGTCTGAAACTTAGGTCTTCTAAAAGACCAACAGGGCGAGACAGGTATAGCTGTATGTCATCAGCATATGCATGAATAGAAGCATATTTACATGCTTTAAAGATGTTATCTAAAAATATGGCAAACAAGAGGGGTCCTAGTATTGATCCCTTAGGAACACCAGTTTTAATGTTTTGGAAAGAAGAAAGATTATTGCCTACCCTAACTCTTTGCGTTCTACCCTCTAAATAATGTCTAATTAAACTAGTTGCGTTTTGACTAAAATGAAAATATTCTGTTAGTTTGTGACAGAGCAGGAAATGATTTACAGAATCAAACGCTTTCGAAAAATCAATAAGACACAGCAATGTTATAAAGTTTTTGTCATATTCAATCCTGATATCATCATTTATTTTTAATTTTGTTCGAAAAATAATTAATTTCTTTCAGCTAATGACGAAAACGAACGCAAAAGTCATGAATTCTTTTGTATGTTCATTCTTTTTTTATTTTTGCAATGAATTCAAATGAATTCAAAATGCAATATTTTTGTATCCACTGGCAAGTGTTTGTTCAAGATTTCAGCAATATTTAAAAAATTTTAAAGACTTCAACATTTCAGCTAAAGTTACTGAAATTTTATTTCGTAGTTTTACTTGCATTGCTAGGAGAAACAGGAAGAAATAAAGATGTGTATCTTATAAAATAAACTAACAATGATAAATACTGCAGCCTAGGCAGCATGTCTGAGTATGGTGCAAAAAAAAAAAAAAACCCAGACTACGTAACGTAGGATGGCAAACGTATCCAGTAATACAAAGAAATATGAACACAAGTAACTCTCTTTTGCCTCTTTTTCTCTTATTTCTCGCATCCCCCACTTTTAAGCAAACAAACGACAAAATATAAAATAAATAACAAATGAACAATGCTCAACTGTGAAGTGTTAAAAGTAAGTAAATCCTGACAGGACATGCTTGCGTAGCAACTACAAATAGATGTCGGGTGCAACTTAACTACCACTACCTACAAGCGTAGAATGGATATGTAGCTATGTATGTAGTATATGCCACAAGACATGTACGCATTTTGCAGACGAAGGCGTTGTTGGACTAGCAGGCAGGCAGGCAGCCAGGCACACAACGATGAAACATCGCAAATTATGAGCAAGTTCAGTTTTTGGGTCAAGTGAGCCGGACGACAAAACAAACAGGACAGTCAAGGCGGACACATAATAAAAGTAAAATTTATATAAAAATGTTAAAACTTTATAACGGAAGTCGGCATTCGCACGTCATTGAAGCGACGTTTAATATAAGCGTGTATGTGTGACATGAACATGACGAGAATAAATAGTTGCAAAATTTTTACAGTGCTATTAAAAGTGTTCAGTCACCTCTGGAGGTGATTAAAAACAAAAGTACGTTTAACATTGCTAGCACTTTCAGAAAATGTATATATTTAACATATTAAAAAGCTTACACACTTACTTATGAAGTTTGTGATACAGGGTCGTAGTCAGTATCTTCCTTGATATTGATTCCATATATAAAACAGCCACATCAAACATTTTTTTTTTTGCAATTTGGCTTTTTGTATCTAAAGAACTGAAAATAATTTACACTTGTCTTCACAAGAACTTACGAAGTATTATTGAGTTAGAAAATTTTCAGCTGGCATTCTGCAGAGAGGCCGCTTCACAGTTCGTCGATCCTATAAAAACGATGGACAAAAATAGAAGGAGTGCTCTTATGATAATAAAATTTTGTAAGATTATTTAGTTTAAGGTAATTAAGAAAAATTTCAAAAATTGTTGAAAGTGGTCAGTCGCTGGGGGTACCTCGCTTGGACTTAAATTAATTTTTTGCATGATTTTGTATGGGAGGTACTTGCATAAAATTACCGATTTTAACAAAACACGGTCGAAAAGCTAGGCAAATGAAGTAATAGATTTGTACTGAAAATTATTAAAATCCAAGAATATTAAATAAAAATAATTAATAGCCCAAGTCAAGAATATAACATTTTAACCAGTAGTGTGGGTAAACCACCGAAAACTTTGACACTTTATCAAAATGGTATGAGCAAAATTGATCGTTGAATACTCCCGGTTTGTTATAGTTCTCGTTTAGTTTTTGTAATGATATGATAAATGTATATATACATAGCCTAGATGTTTAGCCAAGGTGAGTGCATTTTTTTGGTATTAAATTAGAGCAGTAATATCCAACTATTGACTCATTTAAAAGAGGTCTAAATGCATAAACTTTGTAAATGAATGTTTATTTATATTAAATAAAACAATGTTTCCTTAAAACAAATAAAAATGTTTGGTCCATTTCATTTAGAAGTTCCATCTAAGTGCTTAGGTAATTTTGTACAACAGCAATATACATAATTTTAGCTAAGTATGTGTACATTTCATACATGTTTTTAGATATTTTTTTTACACAAGCAATATACAGTACTTTACCTAAGTAAATGTATATTTTATACTTCTCGTACATGTATATTAGACCGTACCACCTCCTATGCAAAAAAAAAAGTGCGCCGTGTACCAGCGAATATGACGTATTTTTGCAAGACAATTACGAAAAAAAATTTTTTTTTTACCGAACGTAGGGGTCGCGCATTGACATATAGCTTCATATCTCTGGTGTTTACAGTCGGATTTTAAAGTTTGGTATATCAATGTTTTTATCTTAAGAAGACCAATATGACCTCTATAGAGGTCATTGACCTCAGGTGTACCGTTCTAGTACTTACCCTCCAGATCTCAGTTTCTACCATCCTAATGTACCACCTTAATATTAAAAAAATAAAGCTCTTAAAATATCATTAATCTTTTGCTCAGGATATTTACAGCAGAAGTATTTTTAAAAAATTTTTGAAAATTTTTTGCCGAACGTAGCTCCCTTTTTCATTCTCATCATATCATCGGTATTAAAAGTCTGATCATATTGAATGACATATCGATGTTTTTGACTGAAAGAGACCAATTATTTTTCTCCAAAATAAAAATAAAACATATTCCTACATGTCCTTGGAAGGGCTTTAATTGATTTTGAGGAATTTTAAAGCTCGTAAAAGAATTAAAAATTGCGAGTGACTTAAATAATACCAAATTACCAACGGAGTAAGATGATATAACTTTTTTATTGTATCTGCGGTATAACAGTGATAAAAGTCGAAAGTTGGATATTTTTAAACAAGAAGCTGTTAGAAATGTAATCGTTTTGTGGCCGGCATACCAATTATAACCCTAGCGGCGATTCGGAAACGTGCTGATGTACTTGTGAATAACTATTATACAATTTCTAAAAATCGGTTGAGATATAACGTGAATGCTTGAAATAAATTGTTTAAAATTTCGCGTTGTAAGTGTGGCATTGAAAGCAACAATCCGTGTAGTTGCAACACTTCAAATAAAATTCCAGACGCATCAAAAATTTTCTTTATTGATCAGTGCGGTCCAAGATCAATGGCATTAGATGATGTCTATGAAACAGTGTCGATGAGAACTGCCACTGTAGAAGTAAGGTCAGTTGCTGCATCATCAAATGCGGTGTACTCTGCCAGCGTTGGGTACGAGCCAGATAGCGAGGACGAAGAGGAATTTGAACAAAAAGTAATCGAATCACAGACGATACAAAAAAATTTTGCAGTGGCGGACATATCACTGCGAAATTATAGTTCTGCTTTGGATCGCAGCGACACAACAGTTCGCTTTGGTGCACTGCTTGCGACCATGTTAATAAAAGATTTACGATTGTCGATTGCTGCAAAAGCTGAAGAGGAGTTATCTTCCTAAACAGCAGAAAAAATAACTCAATTCTTAGATGGGCTTATCATTACAAAAAATAAAGTATTCAGAGAACGTGTCAAATTTCGAAAAGAGGCTTTAGCAGCAGCTAAGTATGATGATTTGCTAACATGTATTTCGTTTGGTGGTAAAAAAGAGCAAACTTTAAAAAGAGTCACGGAGGCAAATGTGACGCGTAACGTTGTTATGAATGAAGAACATGTCACCATTGTGAAAGAGCCAAATTCGAAATTCATCGGCTATGCTATGCCCACTGACAGCACAGCAGTAGGTGTCCAGAGGAGCATCGTGGAATATTTGGATAAAGAAAATTATAGCATGGATCACTAAATTGCAATTAGTTGCGACCGAACACCTACCAACACCGGCTACAAAGGAGGAGTTATTGCAAGAATGTGAAAAAATAAAATAATAATACATTGTATATTTACTAAATCACAACAAAAATAGTGTCGATACCTCTTTTAGCATTGGCGTTACAGATTTTTTATTCTTTTACGAGTTTTAAAATTGCTCAAAATCAATTTAAGGCCTTCCAAGGACTTGTATTAATATTTTTTTTTATTTTGGAGAAAAATAATTGGTCTCTTTCAGACAAAAACATCGATATGTCATTCAATATGATCAGACTTTTAATATCGAAGATTTGATGAAAATGAAAAAAGGCAGCCCTACGTTCGGCAAAAAATTTTCAAAAATTTTTTAATTATACTTCTGCTGTAAATATCGATATACTTCCTGAGCAAAAGATTAATGATATATTAAGAGCTTTATTTTTTTAATATTAGGGTGGTACATTAGGATGGTAGAAACTGAGATCTGGAGGGTAAGTAGAACGGTACACCTGAGGTCAATGAGCTTTATAGAGGTCATATTGGTCTTCTTGAAATAAGAACATTGATATACCAGACTTAAAAATCCGACTGTAAACACCAGAGATATGAAGTTATATGCCAATGCGCGACCCCTAAGTTCGGTAAAAAAAAAAAATTTTTTTTCGTAATTGTCTTGCAATAATACGTCATATTCGCTGGTATACGGTGAACTTTTTTTTGAGGTACGGTCTAATGTATATATATTTATTTATTTAACTTTGATAGTTCAACAAAGCTTTTTTTTTTGAAAACTTGAACACTATGTTCGGCAGAATAAGCAAGCACGCTAATATAAATTGTCGAAGTCACGATGTATAAACATTTTTTGTTGCTGCAAAACTCCAAAAGTATTGGTCCGATTTTTATGAAATCATTTTTAAAATATCACATTTATGCTACAAAAGGATCATTGGGTATTTTCTTTACGAAATTTCAATAATAAGTATCTTTAATTAAAAGGTTAAGTTTTTTAAAAAATCATCCAGAATGCCATGCATTGCTTGATCGTTAGCTTTTCATGCGTTTGTGCTGCGAGAGCCTCAATAAACTGCATGTTGCTCTCTGCTATACTTTTTTTGTTTTCAGCAAGCACAACACAACAAAACAAGCAAACAAATACATATACATACACAGTTTTGTTTAAAGGGGATTCACTGACCACCTTTAGCATGTTGAGGATTTTTATGATGAGAATGAGAATCAATCCGACTTGATGTACATATTTATGTAGGTATGTTTATTTGTTTCGCTGCATGCAACTTTTCTACAAATATTTTGACGGTGGTTTTCCTGTATAATTTATAAACCCAACAAGCAAGAAAAATTTTCTTCTCCAAGCTTGGAAAGAAGTGCTCAACTTCCACTTGATCTCCAAATCATTTCTCCAAGTCAATTCCAACATCTTAAAGTTGAACTGGAAATTAGCTTGAGATGTGTTAGTTTTCAAAGTGGCAATACTGTTGAAGTGTCAAAAAATAATTTGTTTTTGTATGTGGCAACACTAGGTTGATTTGGTTATTGTATTGGTTATTGTGTCAATCAAAGTGAATTGCAACAAAATGATAAAATAAGTCAGAAACTGCAGCAAAATATTTCAATTAATAAATAAATAAATAAATTCAAATAATAAAAGGTAAGATGAGAAAAAGAATAAAGCGCGAAGTGCAACAAATTGTAGATTTGCTATCAGATAGGCATGCAGGGGGAGCACTAGAAGCACCTGAAACTTCACCTGTTGCAGAAGAAGCTACATTGCTTGCAGAGACGGTTGTTATAGGAGCGGTAGAAGTGCCAAGAACGTCAACATTTCTTGGAAGCTGCCAAGAACGTCAACGTTGCCCGAGCAGCTTCCTTGCGCTTTGAACTTGTGGCAACTTCACATTCGGAGCAATGCAGCGCGCAGAGACAATGGATACAGCTCAAAAGTAGTGGAATGTAATGAAGAAATAGATTTAAAATTTCAATGATTAAAATAAAAAAAATAATTGGAAAACCTTTATCTTAAAATACTATTTCTTTTTTCATTTTGGGTTCTTTTCAAGTGGAGATCCAGCCTTATTTCAACTGGAGATTGAAGGTTCATTTCCCTGGAGAATGGCTTGGATCTCAAGTGCTCCACTTGAGGTCAAGCCAATCTCCAAAGTTAATGTTTATTGGGAACGAACAAAAGGAACAAACGGCTGACTTTTTACTTTATAGAATTGACATTGTGTGATTCAATAAGTTTTTTATAAACAAACAAGAGAACTGGGACGGGCATAGGAAAAGGGGTTATGGCTTCGACCTCACAAGTCAAACTTTTGATATTGAATAGCTTTGGAACTAAACGTCGCATGACTATAAAACTCAGTATGGAGTTACTAATTGCCAAAGTCTTTCTACTGAAAAACTGGTATGTGCATTGGAAAAGGGGGTGTGGTCCGACTCTCTATACAGAATAGCTATGGAAGCTAAGATCACAGGACATTGAAACTCATAATGGAATTGTCACCTGGGAGTGATGTTCTGCTACTGGGAAACTGTAACGGGCAGTGGAACATGAGCGTGGTGTTAGACTAAGGGACTAATAAAAGTTTTGAATTTACTTATTATTTCCAATATACTTGCCGGGTGCAGTAACGCGCGCGTATCGCTAGTTAAATTATAAATCAATTGAAAAATGTATGTTACTAGGTCTTTAATAGGTTAAATCACCAGAAATGTAATTATGTGCCATGATGTATCCAATTAGCTTGGCTGATGAAAAGTGTTTTCAGAATTTGGCGCACTCACTTATATGGAACTCCCAATCCCACAAAGGGTGCGTGGGAAGCAATCTGAATGCAGAACAAGTCATAGTACGAGTACATTTCAAGCAAAAACTCTAAGAGTTGGTTAGCTTGATATAGGGAAAAGTTCTTTTAAGCTTTATGAAAAGCATTAACTTTCTCTACAGTCACCACTTTTATGGAATTTTTCAACTACTACACTCAATACAAAATAAAGTACCATGGCTAGTTTCAACCATGATGAAATAATCCATTCATACTTTTATTGTAAATTGAAAAATTCATGCATGCAAACCTGAGTTTATTTTAAATAACATTATAAAAACTTTTAAAATTCTGAAACATAAACTCTTTGATCAGTGTTGTATTTCATTTACTCATCATAGATGGCGTACTCATCATACCTGAGTAGATGAGGTGGTGAAACATTTTGGATTTATTTTACAAATGCAGCAAAAATTTCAATGTTTTTAAGTTTATTTTTATCTGAACTTTCAGATAGTTATTCATGGAGGTATTAATGCATCATTATTATCATTAATTAGGTTATTTATAATGTGTACACAATATATCACATAAGTGATAACGGCACAATAATAATAATAAAGCTATTGTTATTCTAAACCTCATTATATTTTCAGATAATTTTTAAATATATTTTGAGTATGCAATGAAAAGCATATAATTTTCATATTAACTACAACCTTGACCTAATTTTGATGTTTAAGCTATAAATTAATGATGAAAAAAAAAAAATAAAATAAAAATTGAAATATGTGAAAGCATTGTTTTTATCACGCTGATTTATGAGCTAATTTAATATCATACAATAAAAAAAACACACTTTTTACACAGCAATACATAGTCATACATGCACATATTCTGTGTGGCAATAAAAAAGCATTTAAGCTGAAAATATTGCAATAAATCAGCGCAAATTTTGAAAATGAACAAATTTAATGAGTATGTATTCAAGGTTCACTGAAAAACTATTCAATTGCTTTCATATCAAACTAATCTCAAGCTAAGAATCTTTGGCATAAACTTTAAGAAACCCTCTTCATACAAATGTCGTATTAAAAAAAAGATCCTTAAAGAAACAACCCCAAAAATTTTATTATAAAAAAACTAATGGAAATTTCTTGCCAGCACAAGAGCCAATAATAGTTAATTTAAATTCAATATCGTAAAAATTTGTTTCGTTTTCATTGAAATAACAATAAGATTATTGAAAGGCATTGAAAGAAAGAAACAAAGTTTGACCTTCGAGATGCCAACCACGACTTCAATGAGCAGTCCTTACATATTTTTTTTTTTTTTTTTTTTTTTAACCCTACGTGTCAACCCTCTTGACACTCAAATGCCGATCAAATTCTATAAAAACTAAAACTTTGAAAGTGAAAAAAAAAGGAAAACAAATAAAAGTTGCAAGAAAATCCTGCTAAAGCAGAGAAGAATTTTAAACCTTTATTAATATGATGTGCTTAGCTGTAGCTTTACTTTGGCTTCCCTCAGGTCGAGCAGCTGTCTCCTTAAAGTGTGCACCTTTGAGTTTCAATACATATTCGCCATTATATGGACCTAGGTATTTCTACTTCTCCCGCCCCAAGTGTATGTCGGCATGTGTTGAGTTTTTATGTTTATGTAACAGCAACTTAAGGATTAACAAACACAAACTTGGCAACGCATTTAAATATGTAAGATTGTGACAAAAGTAAGAAAGCGACAAATAGGATTAAAACCTAACAATTGTAAAGAGCTAAAAACTGAAAAAAAAACACAATCCAAGGCTAGGCACACTTGGCTCAAAGCTGAGGAGTCCTTGCCTGCACAATCAACCTTTGTGGTTCACTAGGTGTTGACGTTAAAATTAATTCAGTTGAAGTTGAAGTTGAAAAACCTGTCATAAGAAAGCACAAGCAGAAGAAAAGGGTTAAGCTTTATTTTTATTGCAAATATTTTTAAAAGTTTTTCTTTATTGTTTACATTGGGTTAGGAATGGCCATGATTTGAGCAAAGCACACACGCAACGCTCACAAGCTCAGACGCACTCACACTTTAACAAAATAAAAAAAAAAATAAAAACAAAATAAAAACAAAATAAAACAAAAATAAAATAAAAATAAAAAATCGAAAAATAAAATAAAGGAATTCCGAAGTTTTTACAGGCTAGGCACAAATTATTTCTTTCCCTTTAAATTCTTCCGAGTGTATCAGTAGAAGGCAGCATTTTGTGTGTGTGTGGTTAGCAGGCGGCAAGTTGCATAAAGTGGCCGGTAGTGAGCTTGAGGCAAAATCACAAAACAAAAAAAAAACTTTATTTACTGAGCTTGTTAAGTGTTTGAAATTGTTTTTAACTCTTTGTTGTTTATATTTTTCTTTGTTATTTTTGCCTCTTTTATTTGAGTTTTTCTTCAAAAAAAAAAAAAAAAACAAAAAAAAATTCTAGCATCTATATTTTGGCCAGCTTTTGACTAAAGTTCATTGTATTGTTGCACTTTTGAAAGAAGCCGTTAAAAAATTTTAACAAGATAATCAAACAAGGCGAACAAATATTAGAGCTCTTACAATTATACATATTTACGTTTATACGAATTTACGAAATTACTTTAAAAAAAAAAAACAAACAAATATTGCAGAACATGTTCAACAAAAATTATGCTGACATAAATTTTTATTGCTAATTAAAGGAAAAATCCTTAAAGCAAGGCATTAATTAATAATTTAAATAAACTAATGAAGTACAGTTCAAAGTTGCTTTCGTACGCTTAGAACACCAAAAAGGTTACTGATGAAATGCAAAAGTAAAAATATTAACATTTAAATTTAAATTTTTGATGTGACCTTTCATTATTTGTATTGAAAAGAAATTAGATCTTTAAGCCAAGTATATTGACAACAAGACAATATTAAGACAATGAAGGCAACAACCAACAACAACGGCTCTGTATAAAGCAAATCATACAGCAGACTAGACAGACGGTTTCGTTGGCCGCTACACCAACTCATCAGTAGTGTTGCATGACTTTTCACTGTGATCCACTAAAGCTACTTAGGTCCTACTTAGGGCGGCCTCGGTAGTCGAGTAGGTAGAGTGCTCGACTGCTACCCCAGGGGTCCCGGGTTCGATTCCCGGCCAGGCCATGGTCCTACGCTTTAAAACCTTTCGCATTTGCAATTTTCTATCCTCTTTCCTAATCAACTGAAACTGAAAATTCATCAATATTTACGACTTGAAGTTGTAGTTGATGGTAGAGAAGTTTGTGGATGAGATTGCCTTATAACTTGAATTGACCGAGGAAAAGGCATAACACTTGCCTCTGATTCAAATTCTCATGTTTCCTTGGCTATCCAACACGCTTAGAACATCCTACACGTGTTTCACTTGATTAACCTTTCCTTCCCACTAATCTATCACCCCATTTCGAACCAAGGCAGACTTGACTGAATAGGTATTCCACCTGAAATCCTGGGTTCAAATCTAAAAAAAAAAAAAACGGGGAATAAGCCCTTTTATGAAGCGAATAATTAAGCATTTTTTTATTGTTATGCTTAATATCTAGAAAAAGGCACACTGTTTATTATACTAAAATAATGATCGCTAAGTTTTTAAATTTTGAATTAAAAAAAAATTATTTATATTATACATATAAAGTTAATTTTTACAAAAAATTAATAAAACAGAATAAATTTTTCAAAAATCATATAAGAACAGTACATAAACAAAATGCATTGTTAAATACAGAATATTGTCATAAGTTTAATGGTTTTTCATTGAAAATTTAAATGATAAAAATCCATTGGATATTAGACGAGTTAATCGCTCATAAAGTTGAGTATTTGAATCTGGGAAAGTTTTTTGGGAAAAAAACAAAAAAAAAAATTTTTCTTAAAAAACGGTAAGAAAATGTATGCAAAAGCGTTTGCTCATTGTAAAAAGTGTTAATATATTATATTTTGCATTTTTAAAAATTGGGTTTAACTGTGGCATGGGGCAAACAAGTAAAAGCACACATTTTATATGGAAATCCTACTAATTATTAGCTTTTATGATAATTTATCTATATATTTGAAAAGATCGTTAAAAACCAAAAACTTTGATACCCATGTTATGTACTTTACCTGTAAAAACAAACAAAATGCCAAGTTATTTTTGTACATTTTAAGAAAAACAAATTCATTACAAAAACTTGAAAATTTAAAAAAAAAAGGTAATTTTCAAAATTGCTTGCGCTCAAACATAACTTAATATAAAATAATTGCGTCTACGTGCTTTCCATGATATCGAGTAAAAACTGTTGAAAATTGCAACAACAAAATTGCAACAACTATTATGTCAACGAATTAGATACCGTTATTTGCGTCTTTTCACTACCTTTCGTTTGATACCAAATTTGTATGTGTTTTTATGGCAAATAGCCGAGTTATGGTAAAAAACCAAATTTTTGCTGATTTTGAAACGCCATTTTGAAACCCTAAACATTCGATAGAGCACATATAAAAAAATACGTCAACCTTAGAATTTCATCCTCTAACACATATCCGAAAATCATTCAAATCGGCGTCTGACACCTTGTAAGCCAATTTTTTTAATGTTTTCTTTATTTGCGTAGTCATTTTTGTCAAAAAAAAGTGTCAAAAAAAAAGGGGCCGAAGTTCAAATACCCCCACGGCCGAACCAAAGTGTA
This sequence comes from Pherbina coryleti, assembly GCA_943735915.1. Lineage (NCBI taxonomy): Eukaryota > Metazoa > Arthropoda > Insecta > Diptera > Sciomyzidae > Pherbina > Pherbina coryleti. Next base: position 98,248,334 of record OX030952.1, read on the forward strand.
TTCAAAGCCTTAAGTAATCAATAATATGATTATCTGTAAAAACGTTTTCGTTATAGCTTTAAGGGGGGAAACGCAGCCAGAGCCCGAAAAAAAGGTTATGTTTGTGAATTTTTTTTATGAAACCTATGGGATATTTTTAAATTACGGTTTTATACCTAAAAATATACACATTCAAGAGTATTTTTATTTTTTTTTTGTTTTATTAAAAAAAGTTTAATATTAAGGTCGATACAGCAGTTTTTGTAGAGTGCTCTAAAAAAAAGGTGAAATGCGGTGATCAAGATTGCTCCTCCTAAATTCACCTGAAACTAAACAATGAAATATAATATTAAAGTAGATACTTAACTCTCGTACTTGTCATAGCCGTTTTTGAAAATATTGATTTTTCACAAAATGGTGAACTTTCGAACGTAAAAAAACGATTTTCGAGCAAAAATTCGTCATAGTTTTGCCTATAAAAAATGAATGAAGCTAAAAAAAAAACCATCCTATGACAAGTACGAGATTATTATGAATAAAATAAGCTTGCAAAAAAATCAAAACGATCGGTCCACTGAGCTTCGAGAAATCTTGGTCACCGACTTTGAAAACATGGTTTCGAAAAAAAAACGCGTTTGAAAATAAGCGCGATAGAAGCGTGATAGAAGGCGGTTCACTCACTAGGCTATAACTTTGTTATTTTTTGAGATATCGCCTTGAAATTTTCACCACATATTCTTGAGACTTAAGGCTTTAAGAAAATGCAAAAACATTTTTGAAAAAAAGGTCTGACTGCGTTTCGCCCCTTAACAGAAAATATTCGCTTTTGTTTTTGATAAAGTCACTTTGTATGGGAGGTGGACGTGGTTTTCACTCAATTTTGTTGAATTTCATACACATAGTACACGTTATATATCAATATGCATAGTGCATATGCAAATTTTCAAGTCCATATATTAATTTTTGTGGATTTTAGAGAGATTTTACCTTTTTGATAAAGTAGGCGTGGTTTTTATCCGATTTTGCTCATTTTCGAACTTGACCTTTATTTTTTTTAGATAAAAGCTTAAATATTGAATTTCGTGATGATAGCTTTAAAACAGAGAAGGGCACGAACCTCAAATTTGAGGAATGACGTCACATTTCTGTATACACATATAGCAGTCAGCGTTGATCAGCAGAGCTCAGTATGCTACGAAACTTCAAGCAGGAAAGTTCGCGTTCGTCTGTTTCGCTTTTTTATATGATTTTTTATGCTGTTCTCTGCTTTAGGTACACTGTAAAACAATCGACATGGAATTTGAAATGGAATGCTTTTTTCGTTAAATGCTAAAAATGAGTTGGAATGCTTGCTGAGTGACAAAATAACTGCTGGTAATCGAATAGACAATGCAAGAAGGCATTATAAAACATTTCATTCAAAATTTGGAAAAATTAGCAATGATGATCGCAGGCAGTTATTTATCATATTGAAGCAAAGTTTCGCTGATTCTGTGGTTGATAATAATGTACAACCTGACCTTAATTTGATAAATTTTGAAACTTATAAACTTAAAGCGTCATATGTTGTGGCTTCAGCTTTAGCAACACAATGCAAACCCCTTGATGATGGGCTATATATAAAAAAAGTTATGAAGTCTGTACTTCATTAAATTAAATTATTTAAAAGTCCCTTAACTTGCACTATTGAACACTTTTCAAAGGATATACAAGCGGAGTTAATGGGTTTGCGAAATAATATTTTTTTACCAACTGTGTCTGGCAATGACTTTTGGAGACATATTGATGTTAATCAAATGCTGCGAAGAAGAATTAAATTTAGACGAGCTGATCGAATGGGACAACATATGCCATAAACACAACAATGTGTAAAGTTTGCATGACTAATGTAAATTTTAGTTTTATTTATTTTTTGCCTTTTCTGCACAACCGCAGCTTTCAGTGTAGCAATCTGAGTGCGACACATATACATTGACATAATGTCGGTGTGTGGTGTGCCCATCTCTGCTTTAAAATTACGGCTGGTATCGTGATCACAGACAGATGGACAGACGGACAGACAGACGGACATGGCTAAATCAACTTGGGTGGTGATGCTGATCAAGAATATATATACTTTCCTATACCTTCCACGCCTCCTTATGGGCGTTAAAAACGGAGTGACAAAATTAATCAACCCCGTTTACGTTTTTTAAACGTGGGGGTATAAAAATACCTTTTTTTAAATTTTGATATTTGGATGCTACAGTTCCGTTATTCCCTAAAAGACCCTTTTATATCTAGTATTTATCTAGTATCTAGTATAACTATATTAGTTCTTTACATTTTTCGGTTTTGTTTTTAACCGACTTCAAAAAGGAGGATGTTCTCAAGTTCGTTGGTTTGTCCGCTTTTTGTTTTGTTTTGAATCTTCATGGGCTTCATATGTTATTGAAAACTACGCGTAAAAAAGTTAATTTCTGCATCTTTAGTTTTTTTCTGCGACATAACTTTTGACTGCGCCCGAGGGTTTATATATTTCATTGCCAGACTTCTTATAATGATAATACTTCTTATAATAAGTAGCTATTTATTTGTTTTGATGTAAACCTCTTCATCAACGCATAAATAACAACATGTCAAGAGTGATGCCATGCATGCGCTAGAAGATATTCAGGTTCAAGGATAACTGAAATCGGTCATTCGCTTATATCTCCGCTCTACTCAATGTTATATGAAATTTCTACTTTGCGCTATTCAAACATATCTAATCGCATAGCGTGGAAACTGTTTGTTTTATGTTAAAACTGTAGAGGACATCTTTGTAGAGAAGTATCTAGTCCACAATTTTGTTCTGAGCATATTTTCTTTTCTACAAAGAAGAGCGGAGATATAAGCTAATGACCGATTTCGGTGATCTTTGAACCTGAATATCTTCTAGCGCATACATAGTATCCTAGGGAACTCTTGACAAGTTGTTATTTATGCTTTTGTAAAGAGGTTTATAAAGTCAGTGTAAAGGTTATAAAGAGGATTTTTTGGATTGAAAAAAAAAGGTCTGGCAACGAAATACTTACTTACTTACTTACTTGTCTGGCGCTTACAAGCGAAGGTTGGTTTTGGCCTCGTATTAGAAATTGCGCCAGCCATTTCTGTTTTTCGCTTGCTGGTGCCAGTTGGAAACACCAAGCGTAGTCAGGTTATCCAACACCTGATCCTTCCAACGAAGATGTGGGCGTCCTCTTCTGGAAGAAGACCACCACCGGGCACCGAATCGAATATTTTTTTTTGGGCAATGAAATATTTAACATAAACCCCCGGGAGCAGTCAAAAGTTATGTCACAGAAAAAAACTAAAGATGCAGAAATTCATTTTTTTGCGCGTAGTTTTCAAAAGTATATGAAGCCCATGAGGTCAAAAATTCGTTCCACTCTAATGTACATCGATAACTCCTAAAGCACTTGCCCAATTTCCGTAATTTTTTGTGAACAGATATATTTTATGAACGCGGAGGTTTTTTTTTTTAAAAAGTGAGCGATATTCATCAAAGGGGCGTGTCAATATTAGAAAAACACAGTATTTCAGTTAATATTGACACTAGGGTTCTGAAATTTACAGTAAAAATACTGTGTTAGGCAGAATTGTTACAAATTACGGCCAATAAAGTGGGTGTTTTTGACAAAGGGGTGTGGCAATATTAGAAAAACAGTTTATTTCAGTTAATATTGACACTAGGGTACTGAAATTTAGTACATGGGTAAGCATAGTTATTAAAAATAACGGTCAAGAAAGTGGGCGTTATTCACCAATGGGTTGTGGCAATATTAGAAAACTCTGTATGTCGAATAATATTGACACTAGGGTACTGAAATTTAGTACATGGGTAGGCACAGTTACTACAAATTACGGTCAAAAAAGTGGGCGTTATTCAGCAAAGGGGTGTGGCAATATTATAAAAATACTATATCTCAGTTAATATTGACACTAGGGTACTAATATTTAGTATGCAGGTAGGTGGGTAGGTAGAATCATTACAAAAGTGAGCGGTATTGTACATAGGATTTGGCACTTTAAGGAAAATTCTATGTATCGGTTAATATTGATACTTGGGAACTGAAATTTGGCACAGGGCTAGGTAGAATCGTTATAAAGTACGGCGAATAAAGTGGGCGGGATTAGAGAAAGGGCGTGGCACTCTAATAAAAAAGTTGGCAGAGAAAAGCAAAATACCCAACAAACTTTCAGGAATTAATAACACTAATTTTTTAAGAACAAAATTTCATGTTTGAAATTTTCCTCAAGAACACTAGCACATAAAAATTTTCATATTCTCTAAAAAGGAAGAAATAAAAACTTTTTAACAATAAAAAAACCGACTTTAAAATCACTACTAAGTAAAAAACAATTTTAAATAACTTTTCCCATTCATTTCTTGGTCAAATTTATATGTTATATGTCATATGTAAAGTTATTTATATGTATTATAATATTGGAAATCTTATCATCTTCATTTCTTTCTATTTTATGAATCATGATCTTTTACCATCCCTGCACTATTTTAAACTTTCTCATTTGATGCTATGCTGCCTTGGTGACACTGTAGTAATTTTAAAATCTTTAAACACATAAACATTCTCACTATACTGGTTTGGGTGAGCTTGTAAAGCTCAAAGTAAATATGACAGAGTGTATAACAGCTGCACAAATAATGCATGGAACACATTGGCTGCATTCAGCGCACTCAACAATTGCCAACTGAAAGAAAAAAAAATCGCTAAAAAGCTTTTATATTCATAAAGTCAATAATATTTTTATGATAACAAAACATATTAGAAAAAATGAAAATAAAAAGATTTCGACTTAGTAAGATAAGCGCCGACTTCACAGCTTTTATGTACATAAAGCAATTAATATATAGATGATAATAAAACAAAATAGAAAAAATTAATATGATAAGATTTCCAATGTTATAATTCATACAAATAACTTTTAAAATTTGACCAAGAAATTAATGGGAAAAATTATTTAAACTTATTTTTTACTTTTTAGTGATTTTGAAGTCGGTTTTTTTTTTGTTTTTTTGTTAAAAGGTTTTTATTTTTATTTTCAGACGATACACAAAAGTTTTTTATAACAACCACTGGCGTATCTTTCTTCTTGGTCCAATTTGACATGACAAACAGCAACAACAACAACGAAACAACAACAAGAATAATTATTTTATCTAACCTTTATACAAAATAAAAAAAATAAACAACTGCTCATTTCAGCCCTTGAAAGGACTTTGACCTAGCTTCTTATGATCAATTGTGTTGTGCGTGTTATTCAGTTTGTACACAAATTGACCGAGAACCGGACCTACATTTTAAACGCCGACTCCGAACGGCGATGAACGGAATGTTCTTGTTCTCAAGAAGCTTTTCATGGAAATTTGATTACTCTCTGAGGTTTGCCATTGTCTGCAAAGTGTTGGCGGCCGTACAGAAAAATTATTTTAATTCAAATAATTTTCTGTCGCTGCTGGAGTTCGAACCCGGGTTCATTGACATATATGCCACGCACTTTAACCAACTGCGCAACGGACGCCAGAAATATTTTTTTATAACTAAATATTTTTGCAGTAACTTTTTTGCTTTAAGTAAAATTTTGAATCTTCTGTACTATATGACGATTTAAGGACATATATGACGATTTTTGGGACTTGCAAATTACGATTTTTAGACCCAAATGACGTTTTTTGAAAAGAGTTTTGCCGATTTGAGCCGAAGAGTCTCTGGCAACCCTGATCATGCACCGGCGTACCTTTTTTCTTGGTCTAATTTGACATGACAAACAGCAACAACAAAAACATGCTGGAAATGCTTTCAAGCAGTGATGTTCACGTAGTACCAAGCGTGGAGAGACTCGAAAGCTTTATTCGAGAATCGAAACACGTACACGATCGAATGCACGAAGTTCTCTCAATCAGTTGTCGCTGATACTTCAAGCTGGTTGATTTGCGCCTCTTGGTCGCGTGTTTTGCACTGCACGGAATGTTTGAGGCATATGAAAATGCGCTATTTGCAGAAAATTAATAATAATAATCATAATGATAGTGACAATGATAATGATAGTGATAATGATAATGGTACTGATACAGATAATGATGATGACAATGATAATTATAACACAATTCTTGCTTAATATGTGCACAACAATTTTTGTCAGTGCAAAGAGCGAGAGAGCTACAAACATAAGTACAAAAGTTGAAAATTATAGTAGTATGCATGTGAACACCACTGCTTTAAAGTGTGTACATCAGGGCTGGGCATTCTAACACAGTCACATTTTATTTTGTCTTGTTAGTATTGGTGCTCTCTCGAATTGCGCACACTGAGCGGAATAGTTGTCGCAATTATCAAGATTTGTAAGTTTTACTTTTATATTTTATGTTTTTATTTTTAGTCATCGGTATTGTTCATTATTTCTTCTATGAAATTAATTAATACAATTAATATGAATGAATAATGTAAAGAATCTTAATAGATAATATGTATGGATTATATGAAACCTTAATATATACGAATAATTATTTTAATATTATAAAATCTTAATATAAACGAACAATTAAAATTATTAACAAAAAATATTTAAGTAAATAATAAGGAATTAAATAAAATAAGCAAGAATCAAAAAATTAAGTATTAAAAAATTAATAAAGAATATGAATGAACAATGCAAAAAAATCTTAATAGCTAATATGTATTAATTATATGAAACCTTATAATTAATAAATATAAACGAATATAAAATTCTACAATCTAAAAAAATATGTGCATAAGTATTATGAATCTACAATAAGTTGATTTTTCACGAGTGTACATATAATTTGCAGCGCAAAACGACATAAGTCCTTACAGCATCACCGTCAGCGAACGACTGAATTATATTCTCTTCTGTTGTGAGCTTTATGTACATGTGAAAAGTTACGCTCGCAGAGAGCTCAGTGAGCTATGGAGCGCCCTGCGCTGGTGTACATGCGTTAGTAGCTCTCTGCACTGACAAAAATTGCTCTGCAAATATTAGAAGAATTATGTAATAATTATCATTGTTATCATCATAATCTTTATCAGTATCATTGTCATTATCACTATAATTAGCAATGTCACTATCATCATTATTATTATGCAAATACCGCATTTTCATATGCCTCAAAAATTTCGTGCAGTGCAAAATACACTACCAAGAGGCGCGGACCTTCTTGCGGTAAAATATTTTTATTTTATTCAAAAATAAGAACAATTATTATTTTAAATAATGTTGGAAAAAAAACCAATTCAAATAATGTAAATAAAGAAATGATTTAAAATTTACATGATTTTAAAGTTTAAATCGGGTTCTTAGTTGTTACATCTGAAATTTCCTCTGTAATTTGTGTCGCTTTCATTCTGCCACATTTCAAACCTTTGACCACTTCTGAATCCGAACAAAATTCAGCTAAGAGATCAGGAAGACATCCATTAGCGGGAAATGTACGTTGTGTGCTATCAAGAACATGACCATCGTTAATTCAGCGCTTTTCACCATAAAAAAAAATGAGTATATATGGCTTTTCCTGGATTCCACGTTTTGTACTTGAGTAGAACATTTTGCGTGTCTATAAAGGTGTGACAAAATATTGACAGTACTCTTGCTGCACGCTTTGCAAAAATCCGTGCCATTTTTATTTTCCAGCCACTCCACTCTAAACTTCCTGTAGTTCGCATAGGGTGTTTATTTGCATCGAAAAAATGGAGTTAGAGTATTGAATGCACTAAAGGTATGAACACAATTTGTTTTTGTTTTAACATATAGTGTTTTTTTTTCTAAAGTTTTCTATTGAAAATACAAAAATTGTTTGAAATTATGTAAATGTAGCATTTTAAGAAGTTATGTAGCATTGTAGCTTTTCATTTTAAACGTAGCAAATTTGCTACAATTGTAGCAGAACGGCAACGCTGTGATAGAATTGCGTGCATTCGATCGTGTACGTGTTTCGATTCTCGAATAAAGCTTTCGAGTCTCCCCACGCGTGGTACTACGTGAACATAACTGTCTTAAAGCAGTGTTGGCCGACGCCTATGCATGCGTGCTTCGTGAAAATTCGTATTTTTACACCGACATAAAACTGGCTGTCGTGCTTTTACACCGACGCTGCCGATTATTCGTAGCAAGAGCACTCAGTCGATGTTTCGCTTTTGGTTAGTATATATTTATATAGTAACCACTATGCTTCTATGCAATGCATGCGGGCAATTTATTACGTAATTTTAAATGCTTACACGTAAAAAAAATGTTCAACCAAATTAGCATATTTTTTTTAAAAAATTGTTTTGGGGAAGCGAAAACTTAATTTGTCAGAAGAAAGTGGGGTGCGCTACCAGTTTTTTTTTTATTTTGAAGTAATATGCAATATAAAAAATATTAGTACTATTAGGAGTCTGTAAAATGTTATTAGTAAAAGATTACTTACCAAATACATATGTAATATTTATATTAATAATAAATGCATATGCATATTGATATTATAAATAAAATACTAATACTAATGTTATTATTAATTATTATTAACAACGCGGCCCCTAGACAATAAATAATATTGCATTTTATTTACCTAGGAAGAAATTTCAGTAATTTCAATTCACTTAGAATGCCGCTTAATGTTAATAATAAAAAATTTCTTTAAGCCTCCTACGAAGTAAATTTTCACAGTGTAAGCCAAAGAGAGATTCTTTGCTCTCACACTACTATAAAACTAAAAGAACTTTGTATGTATTTTTTTGGCCGACACTGCTTTAAAGCCCCCTTTTAAATCAAGTTGAATAATATTTCAATATAAATCAGTGTCGGCCAAAAAAATACATACACAGTTCATTCAATTTTGCAGTAGTGTGCGCCCAAGTGAGAGCAAAGCTTCTCTCTTTGGCTTACACTGTAAAAATTCTACTTCGCAGCATGATACAATTACAAGGTAGACTCATTTTAAAATGGCTGCTCAATTGTGAAATTTTGCAACAACAAAGCTGTAGAAGCCACAATCGTCAAACGACAAAAGCAACAACAACAACAAAGAAAAACTAAAAGCTATCAGCTGATTTTGACAACTAGCGCACCCTGCTCTCCAATATGAGCCTACCTTGTAATTGTATCATGCGTCGCAGGAGTCTTAAAGAAATTTTTTATTATTAAAATTAAGCGGCATTCTAAATGAATGCAGCTATATGAAAGTGAATCGAAATTAAATAAATTAAATAAATAATAATTCATAATAACATTAATATTAATATTTTATTAATAATATCAATATCCATATAATTATTATTAATATCAATATTACATATTTATTTGAAAAGTAATCTTTTACTAATAACATTTTACCGACTTCTAATAGTACTAATATTATTTATATTGCATATTACTTCAAAATAAAAAAAGCACTGGTAGCGCACCCTACTTTCTTCTGACAAATTCAGTTTTAGCTTCCCCAAAACAATTTTTAAAGCAAAAAAATGCTAATTCCCACATTTGGTTGAACATTTTTTTTACGTGTAAGCTTTTAAAATTACGTAATAAATTGCGCGCATAGAAGCGTGGTGTTAACTAGCCAAAAGCGAAACATCGACTGAGCGCTCTTGCTACGAATAATCGGTAGCGTCGATGTAAAAGCTCGACAGCCAGTTTTATGTCGGTGTAAAAATACGAAGTTTCACGAAGCACGCGTGCATAGGTGTCGGCCGACACTGATATAAATCATAAAAAACACCAAAAATAACTGCTATAAATAAAATACGACGCACTGAGTGAATTCCCAAGCATTCACATCATTAATATTAATATTTAATTACATCTTGGAAATTATCAAGTGTCCAAGTGGCAACACTCTCTCACGAGGCTGCTATGAATATTTTATTAGCTTCCTTTGATCGACTTGTAGCAAAATAAATGAATAGCTCTTAATTAGTACTCGTCACATTGTAACAGCAAAATTTTCTTAAATTAATTATGCATCTTAAAGATACTTAATTCGTTTGTTTGCTGTCGCCGCAGCAACTTGTGTTGTAATGCTTACATTAACGCATTATAAATATTAATCATGCCGCATTACTTTGTTGCATCTTAGAATATCGAATTACTTATTATGGATTGAAGATATTAATGGAACAAGTATAGTGAATAAATTAAGACTTGAATTCATTCAACAACCACCACTTGTTGAGCTTAAAGTGATTTTTTTTCAATAAAACCACCAGCTGTTCGAGGTCACATAAAAAATATTAACTGTGGCTTAAACCGGAATCTTAAAACACTTGAATATCCTTATGAGTGACATAACAGTTAGGCTTGTATTAACTACATCGAATGGTTTGGGTGCGACACCATCTGTTTCATAATTTTTCGTTATTTTATGAGGGTAATGCTGCTTGTATTGCTATGCATATTAATTAGAACTAATTAAAGCTAGTAATCCTTTAAAATTACATTTCAATTAGATTTTAAGCTGAAATTCAGACATTTTGCTTTTAATGCTCTAGGCAAAATGTGGAATTTCTGGTATTTTATTATACTTAAAACGTGTTCTCATAAACTTCCATCATAGTTCCTTACATTTCTAAGTAATTTCAAATTTTGAAAATTTTAACGCAGTTTTCTTTGAAAAATACGCTTTTCAAGTCATTTGATGTTGTTTTGGGTTTTGTTGGCAAATCTACCCAGCTTATTAAAACTTGTTTGCAATTGAAATATTCACCTCCAGTTTAATAGAATGGCTTTTAGTTCAATTCTAATTTAGCACTCAAGCACAAAACATGTGTGGGTGACTTTTACAGACAATTTCTTAAAGCTTAGTTGAGCCCCTTGAATTTATTCGTAACAGAATTATATATAATGGATACATTTTGCTTTTCTTTGAAATCAAAGTTATTTATAGACATTTTTAAATGTTTCACCAAAATCCAACATAAAATAATGCACATGGATGGTTATATATATGGTTCGTTCCTTATCAAATATGTTTTTTTTTTTTGCTTTTTATTTCGGTCAGGATATTCAACATCATGCACGACATTCCTGAGTTCGTTGCCCGGCACATGTGTCAGTCATTTTTATTTATTTTAAAGGGTGTATCAACAAAGAGGTATAAGATTTTAAACGAAGAATTGTTTGGATGTCTCTTAAATTTGTTCATGTATTGCAAAGAAGATGGAGAATATGCATGAGCTACCTTTAAAAACTGACAAATGACCAGCTGTTAAATATACAGCCTTTAGATGATACAGCCTTTAGATGTTATTTTTTCTTGTACAGGGTGACCAGAAGAGCAATGATAGTTATGTTATTTCAATTATTGTGTTTCATCAGATGCCAACGTTACCGATGAATTTTACCTGTCAGAATGTTTAGTTAGATTTGCAATTTTATTAAACATCATTGTACGTTTGCCAAACTTATAAAAAATTATAACAAAATATTTATAAAATTCCGGTTCAGCTGTAAATATGTCACTTTTTCATTTTTGAAAAATAAAAAGCAAAAAAAAAAAAAGAGTTATCTGTGTCGTGGACATATCCATTGGTGACGGGTATGTTTACCCCTATACTCCTATACTTCTTTATACTCCTATTTTATGTCCAAACTCTTGTTTAAATCCATGACCAAATTCTTGACTTAATCATATAAATCCCTTTCCTCGCATCCCCCGCAATATATCACGCATCCCTTTCCTAGTTTGGAAAGGTGTGTCTTACGTTTTGTCCTAATACATATCCAAATTCATGTGATAGCCCTCTTCCGGTTTAATAGTGTTATTTTTTTGTTTGTGAGCAGTGTTGGTTGCCACGAAAAAACCTGTTGAAATCATAACTGACTAGATATTTGTTGTTGTTCTGGTTCTTGTTTTTGTTGTTGTTGATGTTAATGTTAATGTTAATGTTAATGTTAATGTTAATGTTAATGTTAATGTTAATGTTAATGTTAATGTTAATGTTAATGTTAATGTTAATGTTAATGTTAATGTTAATGTTAATGTTAATGTTAATGTTAATGTTAATGTTAATGTTAATGTTAATGTTAATGTTAATGTTAATGTTAATGTTAATGTTAATGTTAATGCTAATGTTAATGTTAATGTTAATGTTAATGTCAATGTTAATGTTAATGTTAATGTTAATGTTAATGTTAATGTTAATGTTAATGTTAATGTTAATGTTAATGTTATTGTTAATGTTAATATTAATGTTAATGTTAATGTTAATGTTAATGTTAATGTTAATGTTAATGTTAATGTTATTGTTAATGTTAATGTTAATGTTAATGTTAATGTTAATGTTAATGTTAATGTTAATGTTAATGTTAATGTTAATGTTAATGTTAATGTTAATGTTAATGTTAATGTTAATGTTAATGTTAATGTTAATGTTAATGTTAATGTTAATGTTAATGTTAATGTTAATGTTAATGTTAATGTTAATGTTAATGTTAATGTTAATGTTAATGTTAATGTTAATGTTAATGTTAATGTTAATGTTAATGTTAATGTTAATGTTAATGTTAATGTTAATGTTAATGTTAATGTTAATGTTAATGTTAATGTAAATGTTAATGTTAATGTTAATGCTAATGTTAATGTTAATGTTAATGTTAATGTTAATTTTAATGTTAATGTTAATGTTAATGTTAATGTTAATGTTAATGTTAATGTTAATGTTAATGTTAATGTTAATGTTAATGTTAATGTTAATGTTAATGTTTATGTTAATGTTAATGTTAATGTTAATGTTAATGTTAATGTTAATGTTAATGTTAATGTTAATGTTAATGTTAATGTTAATGTTAATGTTAATGTTAATGTTAATGTTAATGTTAATGTTAATGTTAATGTTAATGTTAATGTTAATGTTAATGTTAATGTTAATGTTAATGTTAATGTTAATGTTAATGTTAATGTTAATGTTAATGTTAATGTTAATGTTAATGTTAATGTTAATGTTAATGTTAATGTTAATGTTAATGTTAATGTTAATGTTAATGTTAATGTTAATGTTAATGTTAATGTTAATGTTAATGTTAATGTTAATGTTAATGTTAATGTTAATGTTTATGTTTATGTTAATGTTAATGTTAATGTTAATGTTAATGTTAATGTTAATGTTAATGTTAATGTTAATGTGAATGTTATTGTTAATGTTAATGTTAGTGTTAATGTTAATGTTAATGTTAATGTTAATGTTAATGTTAATGTTAATGTTAATGTTAATGTTAATGTTAATGTTAATGTTAATGTTAATGTTAATGTTAATGTTAATGTTAATGTTAATGTTAATGTTAATGTTAATGTTAATGTTAATGTTAATGTTAATGTTAATGTTAATGTTAATGTTAATGTTAATGTTAATGTTAATGTTAATGTTAATGTTAATGTTAATGTTAATGTTAATGTTAATGTTAATGTTAATGTTAATGTTATTGTTAATGTTAATGTTAATGTTAATGTTAATGTTAATGTTAATGTTAATGTTAATGTTAATGTTAATGTTAATGTTAATGTTAATGTTAATGTTAATGTTAATGTTAATGTTAATGTTAATGTTAATGTTAATGTTAATGTTTATGTTTATGTTAATGTTAATGTTAATGTTAATGTTAATGTTAATGTTAATGTTAATGTGAATGTTATTGTTAATGTTAATGTTAGTGTTAATGTTAATGTTAATGTTAATGTTAATGTTAATGTTAATGTTAATGTTAATGTTAATGTTAATGTTAATGTTAATGTTAATGTTAATGTTAATGTTAATGTTAATGTTAATGTTAATGTTAATGTTAATGTTAATGTTAAAGTTAATGTCAATGTTAATGTTAATGTTTATGTTAATGTTAATGTTAATGTTAATGTTAATGGTTATGTTAATGTTAATGTTAATGTTAATTTTAATGTTAATGTTAATGTTAATTTTAATGTTAATGTTAATGTTAATGTTAATGTTAATGTTAATGTTAATGTTAATGTTAATGTTAATGTTAATGTTAATGTTAATGTTAATGTTAATGTTAATGGTAATGTTAATGTTAATGTTAATGTAAATGTTAATGTTAATGTTAATGGTTATGTTAATGTTAATATTAATGTTAATGTTAATGTTAATGTTAATATTTTATTTGCTTCTCCGTTGGTTGTGCCTTAGCTGCATGCAATTAATCCAGCAAAAGCGATGCATATGCGTATCATTAGGCGGTTCCCTGAGAGGCTTCATGGCGCCGTCAATTTTTTTATCTTTTTTTATTTTTATAATGTGCCCGAAGACGTAACCTTCATTTTTGTTCCTTAAAATTTGCCCTTACCCCAGTATTCACAGAGTTTCATTGTTGTAGCATTTTTACTCCTTTATGTGGTTGCCATCCTAAAATCATGACGATAAGAAATTTTTTTGTATTTAAGTTGTGAGGCGAAATAACACATCTATGCTCTCGTAAAACAAAATTTTCCATAGAACGTCTCCTGAGTGAGTAATGATTCCATGCAACGATATTAAATTTCTGTTACATAAGCTGTTATGTTCACGACCTGCTAACGTCAGAATTTTTTTTTATTTATCGTAAGGCCAAGTATAAAGCCTTCATTTTATTTTTTAGACATTTATCGTAGCTAATATATTCACCGAGTAAAAATTGTATGCAACACGGTTGCATTGTCGATCTTTGAAAGGCTCTCTGTGTTTCCATGACGTCAGAAATTTTTTGTCTAATTTTGAGGTGAGCGCTTAGAATAGGGCTTGATTAGTGAGTATATCATATTTTTAATCCTAGCACGAATACTCAGCGAGTAATAATTCCATGTAACAAATTTTCAGTTACGTTGCTTAAGCAGTTCCCACCGCGTCCTGATGACGTTTTGAATTTTGTTTTGTTTTTATAATGAACTCAAAAAATTAACCTTTACGGTCGTACCATTGTTTTAATCATAGCTCTTTACTCAGCGAGTAACAATTCAATGCAATGCCGATGAATTTTGAAAATATGCCGTAAAACGTAAATTCGTCATGTCAAAAATAAAAAAATTAAAAAAAAAGTTACATTAAAATTTAAAATTAAAAAAATATCAAATATCGTCGCTCGTATGACTAACTGACGTATCTGAAATTTCTTAATTATTCAGGAGAGCAGTTTTTCTTTTTTCGTTGATGTGTTTTAACGTATAATATGTCAGATATGCTCAAAGCCATTTACGTTTTTTAGTCGAACTGTTTTATTTATAGTTTTAATATTTTCTGACATAATGCAGTATGACTAAATAAATATATTGACATCTTTAACTCAATTTCGCAAAAAATGTTAGTTACGTCGGTTAGTCATACGAGCAACGATATGTTAATTCTGTAAATTTTAAAAATTTTATTTTATTTTTTATAATATATTTATAAAATATATTTTCAAAAAATGGAGTGCAATTTGAACAGTGTAATTTCAACTTTGGACTAATCAAATTAATTTTGGATGGACCAAAGTTAAACTATCCCTCTCCTGTGTTTTTTGAGAATCTTAGGAAAACTATTAAATCCCTTAGAGTTCATAGAATGCTTAGCTTTCATAATTTCAATAGACATTATAATGAGCTCATCTTACATCTAATTAATTGCTCGAAAAAAATAAACTTTTTTGAAATATATGCCACACAGTAAAAAATCAAATCAGATAAAAAAAAACATTCTTTAATTATTTTTTTCTGGTTGTACAGGTTGCTTGGATACGTCATCGCGATCTTCACATACTCACCGTTGGCACCTATACCTATACCACCGATCAACGTTTTCAGACATCCTATCATCGCGACATAGACGAATGGACGCTGCAAATAAAGTGGGCACAACAACGTGATGCTGGCGTCTATGAGTGTCAAATATCAACGCAACCAGTGCGCAGCTTCTCGGTTAACTTAAATATTGTGGGTAAGTGTTGAAGAGAGTATGAAAAAGGAAAAATAAATTATAAAATTCTGAATCATTCGATTAAAATATTTTTCAACTTTCGTCTTAAAAGAGAAAATTTTATAACAACAGCAACAAAGCAACAACATTAAAAAGGCAACAACAACAACAGCAACAACTTAAGCTCAAAGAGTTTTTCTTCTTACTTTTTAAGTGGTTGTTATTGCTTGAGTTTACGTTGCATTTTCTTTTGTATGCGGTACATTTTTATGCGGTCACCGAGGCGTATGAGCAACTTTCATTTTCAGGTTAATGACGCTGCAACGCATAAAATTATGTAAATCGCAATGAATGAATGCACTTTTGTAGCCAGTGGCAACAAAAACAGCGCTATATATATAGCCTGGCAACAAAAGTTGCAATAGCAACAACTGCAAGGCATTAAGTTGCCAACTGCACACACATACACTCACACACTCACCCAGGCACATCAAGTACTTCATTCGCGCTCGGTTGTGTTGCAGCAGGCTTAAGAGTTGCTCCTTGCATAATACAGCGCATTAACAGAGTTATTTATTCACACTTTGTCCGCAGTCGACTGACTACATCATCGTTATTGTTATGGCAATAGTTGATGTTGTTGTTGTTGCTGTTATTTCTCTTTTGTAAGCCTTACAAGTTGGCTGCATATTCAGCGTTATGGTTATGTATGAGGTCCATAACAGTTTCAAGTAGATGTTCTTGCACCAAGTAGCAACAACAAATATTGCAACGACAGAAATCAACAATCAGAAATTATTTGATCTTGTTCAAGCATAACTAAGACTAAGGTTTAATCCTTACACTTTGCATTAAGATTGGGCGGGACGCTTCTGTGAGTAACATTATTGTTGTTTGTGTTTTATATTAATAAAAAGTGCTTTTTTCAAACCTTCAATTTTTTTAATTTGTACTTTTGGGTTATTTACGTCATTGATGCTGCTCATACGCTAAGGCATTTTATTTATGAAGACAATATTTAGTTTAGGGTCGATATTTTACATGCTCATGTCAAACTAGGAGCATATATAAAAGAAATAAAAAACTCGCTCCAAATTATTAATATTACCACCTAGTGTAACCTGTGGTGCTTTTCGCAGAGTTACTCGCGAAACTATTTTGACAAATGACTGTATCAATGCTTCGCAATGCTTTTAGCGAATTTGAATTTTTAAATTTATTTGTTAATACATTGCTTACAGTGTTAAAAGTTGATGCGATGTATAGCGGTGAGGACTGATATTGATCGTGCATACAGAATATACAGTCGAGTGGGTCGAAAAAAAAAGTTTGAAAAAACCACCCCCCTATTTCAAAGCTGACCTCGAATGGATTCCAAAATAAAAACAAAATTTTTTTTCGGACCATCGGAAAAATAACCCAAATGGTCTTTTTTCTATAACTTGAAAGTTAAAAAGTTTAAAAGTGCTCTATAAATACTACATTTTCTGTTCAGGAAAGTTTTACTTCCAAGGTCATATTTGACTAGTAAACCTCGTTAGCCCGATTTACACCCCCTAAAATTGTTTTTTTTTTCATAAAATTAAAGTCCTAAGCATTTGTTTACATTTTGTGCAAAAAAATTTTTCAATAACTTTAAAAACAAAGAAGTAATAATGGTTCAAATATTTGGTACAATGCTTTTTTCATTATATACATATGAATTACTTTTGTTTTAATTCAAACAAAATTAAAATGAAAACTGAAAAACTGAATTATTTTTAAAAATTAAGTAATGAAATTAAAATAAAATATTTTCCTTAAGACATTTAGATATAAAAACAAGTTAATAACGTATACGACAACAATATATTCAGCTATTTTTAACTGCACATTTAACTCGGTGTGGTAATGGTTAGTACGCAGTTATATATAGCGTACAATTTTTCATTGAAATTGGTTTTTAATTTTTTAAAAATATATCCAAAAAACACTGTATTTGGAGTCACCCACTCAGTTTTTATAAATATTAAAAATTTTTTTTCGTCCTTTGTGGCTTAACATGAGGCAGTTTTCAGATTCTGCCTGAGGAGGACGGATCTGAAATACTTTACTTTAGCATTTGAGCCGGTCGAGTGTACAGGTTACTAGGTTACAGAAAGTAAGCCATGGAGAAAAACTTTATATTTATTTAAAGCGTAGTTCTCAAGGTTGGTTCATTTTGGAGTGATTGACTTTTGTTTTTTTTTTTGTTACTTTTAAAATAAAAACGAAAAAAAAATCTTCTATTTATGCCATTCCTAAAAACTAGCACAAGCAAACATTATCAGACAACTTAAATATTGAGCTCAGCAAACATTGCTTCGAACATTTGCAACGTCTATTTAAGCTACTCTGTAAATCAACATCAAGAATTTTCCTATTTATTTTATTTTACTATTATTATTATTGTTTTCCTTATTTCTATTTTTATGTTGAGTGTTTATGTTGGGTTTATTTATTTTAATTTTCTTTTTTATTATATTTTCTTGCTCTCATCCCAACAACCAACAGATACCATCGACGTGGAGAAAAACACTTTGTTGCAGCAATATTACAACGACGATACATTCTATATAGGATCCGATCGTGTCTACCAGTCGAGTGACGATGAGTTTGCTGGCATGTTTGGACCGATACAGACGATTGCCGGTTTGTATGCGTTGCTGATGTCCGTGTGTCTGTCTGCCAGTCTGTCTGTCTGTCTGTTTACACACTCGTTGCAGGCTGCAGCATGACGCAATGTGGATTTTCATAAATTTTACTCAGTCACACCAGCAAGCTTTTACTGCTTCACTACTACTACAACTACAACTACTACTACTACTACTACTATTACTACTACTATTTTAACTGCTACCCTGCGCCCCATTTGAAGTGCTGCACTTTAATCTAAGGCTACTAAAATATGCCAACATCTTCTGCAGGATTTGCAAGCTGTGTCCTTGTTGAGCTCAGATGCTGCCGCATGCATGCAATTTACTAACACATTCAAAGCATTTTCCCACTAATATTGAGTGCAGATGGCAGCAAAGGCAGCCAGGCAACACCAAAGGATAAACACTGCATGTACTCTATATAGGTCGTGTGTGTTGGCTCAATCGAGTGTGTGTGCGTTGGATGAAATTATTTTGAAATTGTTAAAAAAAATGCATGCAAATATGTTGTGGCTTTTTTGTGGAGTTTTTATTATTTTTTTTTTTTTTGGTTGTGGCTATATAAAATAATGACTACCATGTTTCTTAAATTTAAATTCACTTTGAGCAAATTTCGAAAATTTCAAAGTTACTCATATGATTACCAGGTTGAGTTAATATTGTTTAAAGTTACACGAAAGTATTTTTAAATAACTTCCCACTGAACAACTAAGGTTTGGCGAAAATGGAGAGTTAAGCGAACATTTGCGGAAAGACAAATCATTGCGGTGGGAACTGCTTAAGCAACACAACTGAAAATTTGTTACATGGAATTATTACTCGCTGAGTATTAGTGCTAGGACTAATATTATGACACACCAATAAAGGCCTGCTCTAAGCCCTCACAACAAAATTTGACAAAAAATTTTTGTCGTCATAGAGACACAGAGAGAGACACTCAAAGATCGACAATGCAACATTCACAAAACGCCGTTGCATTGAATTTTTACTCTGTGAGTATATACTTAAGCTATGATAAATGTTTGAAAAGGGAAATGAAGGATTTTTACCTGGCCTTACGACAAAAACAAAAAAAAAATCCGACGTCACCAGATCGTAAATAAAGCAACATATGTAACAGAAATCTAATATCGTTGCATGGAATTTTTACTCACTGAGGAGACGTGCTGCGGTAAATTTTGTTTGACGACAGCATATATGTGTTATTATACCTCACAATTTAAATAGAAAAAAATTCTTATCGTCATGATTTCAGGGTGGCAACCACATAATGCAGTGAAAATGCTACAACCATGTAAAACCGTTGCATGGAATTTTAACTCTGTGACTACTGGCGTAACGGTAAATTTTAAGGAACGAAAATGAAGGTTTGGTCTTCGGGCATACGATAAAAATAAAAAAAAAAAAAAAATTAACGGAGTCATGAGGCCCCTCAGCGGAACGCCAATATGTCGCATATGCATCAATTTTCCTGGATTAATTTCATGCAATTCGACAAAGTTAATGTACCAAGGAAAAGCACAACAAAAAAAAGGACAACATCAACAATCACAACAACAACAACATCAACATCAACATCAACATCAACATTAACATCAACATCACCATCAACATCAACATCAACATCAACATCAACTTCAACATCCACATCAACATCAACACCAACATCAACATCAACATCAACATCAACATCAACATCAACATCAACATCCACATCAACATCAACATCAACATCAACATCAACATCAACATCAACATCAACATCAACATCAACATCAACATCAACATCAACATCAACATCAACATAAACATCAACATCAACATCAACATCAACATCAACATCAACATCAACATCAACATCAAGATAAACATCAACATCAACATCGACATCAACACCAACATCAACACCAACACCAACACCAACACCAACACCAACACCAACACCAACACCAACACCAACACCAACACCAACACCAACACCAACACCAACACCAACACCAACACCAACACCAACACCAACACCAACACCAACACCAACACCAACACCAACACCAACACCAACACCAACATCATTATCAACATCAACATCAACATCAACATCGACATCAACATCAACATCGACATCGACATCGACATCAACATCAACATCAACATCAACATCAACATCAACATCAACATCAACATCAACATCAACATCAACATCAACATCAACATCAACATCAACATCAACATCATCTTCAACATCAACACCAACATCAACATCAACATCAACATCAACATCAACATCAACATCAACATCAACATCAACATCAACATCAACATCAACATCAACATCAACATCAACATCAACATCAACATCAACATCAACATCAACATCAACATCAACATCAACATCAACATCAACATCAACATCAACATCAACATCAACATCAACATCAACATCAACATCAACATCAACATCAACATCAACTTCAACATCAACATCAACATCAACATCAACATCAACATCAACATCAACATCAACATCAACATCAACATCAACATCAACATCAACATCAACATCAACATCAACATCAACAACATAAACATCAACATCAAGATCAACATCAACATCAACATCAACATCAACACCAACACCAACATCAACATGGACATCAATATCAACATCAACATCAACATCAACATCAACATCAACATCAACATCAACATCAACTTCAACATCAACTTCAACATCAACATCAATATCAATATTAATATCAACATCAACATCAACATCAACATCAACATCAACATCAACATCAACATCAACATCAACATCAACATCAACATCAACACCAACATCAGCATCAACATCAACATCAACATCAACATAAACATCAACATCAACATCAACATGAACATCAACATCAACATCAACATCAACATCAACATCAACATCAACATCAACATCAACATCAACATCAACATCAACATCAACATCAACATCAACATCAACATCAACATCAACATCAACATCAACATCAACATCAACATCAACATCAACATCAACATCAACATCAACATCAACATCAACATCAACATACACATCAACATCAACATCAACATCAACATCAACATCAACATCAACATCAACATCAACATCAACATCAACATCAACATCAACATCAACATCAACATCAACATCAACATCAACATCAACATCAACATCAACATCAACATCAACATCAACATCAACATCAACATCAACATCAACATCAACATCAACATCAACATCAACATCAACATCAACAATCAACATCAACATCAACATCAACATCAACATCAACATCAACATCAACATCAACATCAACATCAACATCAACATCAACATCAACATCAACATCAACATCAACATCAACATCAACATCAACATCAACATCAACATCAACATCAACATCAACATCAACATCAACATCAACATCAACATCAACATCAACATCAACATCAACATCAACATCAACATCAACATCAACATCAACATCAACATCAACATGAACATCAACATGAACATCAACATCAACATCAACATCAACATCAACATCAACATCAACATCAACATCAACATCAACATCAACATCAACATCAACATCAACATCAACATCAACATCAACATCAACATCAACATCAACATCAACATCAACATCAACATCAACATCAACATCAACATCAACATCAACATCAACATCAATATCAACATCAACATCAACATCAACATCAACATCAACATCAACATCAACATCAACATCAACATCAGCATCAACATCAACATCAACATCAACATCAATATCAACATCAACATCAACATCAACAACAACAACAACAACAACAACAAAATAAATAGCAACAGTTTTTTCGTGGCAACCAACACTGCTCACAAACAAAAAAATAACACAATGAAACCGGACTAAGAAACCGGAAAAGGAATATGATATGAATTAGGATATGGATTAGGACAAAAATGAAGACACACATAAAAAACAGGGAAGGGATTCAGTATATCTGATTAAGTCAAAAATTTGGTCATGGATTAAAAGAAGAGCTTCGACATGAAATAGGAGTATAAAGAAACACTGTCACGTCAAAACCTACGGGTGTGTCAACGACACAGCTAACTCTTTATATATAATAATTATATATATATATAATAATTATTTAATAATTATATATAATAATTTAAATTCTTTCGCATAAAAGAGTAATGAAAAAAAAAATAATATAATGATTAGGAACGAGTTAATAAAAAACTTATAAATGATAAATAAAAACAAAAAAAAAAAAAACAGTTATTTAAATATGAAAATATGTATCTAGAATGAATAGAACAAATTTTTTTCTATCTGACTAAAAATCCTTCCTTCCAAGCGCGGCATTAAAAAATGGCTGCCATAACATTAACATTTTATGTTTTTTTCACCCCTGCTCGGCGGTTAGCAAAATACTCCCCACATCAGCATCATTAATCAAAAATTAACTGACAAATGGTGTCATTATAAAATCCTCTCAATTAAAAAAGTTAGAACAAAACATATGAACATAAGTTCAAAAATACTTGTTAACACGTTTTCACAGTGACTCCGACAGCACCAGCATCAGCAGCAGGAGCAGCCAATTTATGACTTAAATAAAAAAAAAAAGAAAAAGTTAAACTTTTCCCACAATCAACACCTAATCTCAAACTTAAGCCGCTCAACTGAATGAAATCACCCCCACGCAGCTTAGCTCTTACACGCCCAGCCAACCAGCTTATAAAAATTTTATTCAATTGTTGGCTGGAAATTTGTGCAGTTATGCAAATATTATGGAGAGAAAAAATCAAGCCATTAAAATCTCATTATCCCTAATTCCATTTAAACTTTCACAACCATCCATTCCTGAACATGTAAAAGACCCCCTTCCATCCACAACATTTGTATTAAGCCAAAAACCAACACAGGCATAAAAAGTCTAAATAATTTTGGTTGACTGTGTTCCGATGGGAGACAGGGGGTTAAAAGTTTTTAACCCAACGCAATTGTGATAAATTCTCTAACATTTCCTTCGGAAGCGGATTTTGAGGTGGTATAAATAAATGCCGGTCACAGTCTACATGTCTGTGTGTGTCGGTATATTAGTGTATTTGTTATTACGATATGTTTTTGCTGGCAACATAATCACTGCTTTAAGCTTTAACTTGCAGCAAGACGCAAAGATTTCACTAATGAAAAATGAACAAAATAAAGATGAGCCAGTCAGACAACCAATGAACGCATCCTTCTATGTCGTAACATATGTTCTTCCACCGCATAAAATACATACACATACATATGCACAAGATTACTCTTGATATATGCATCAAAGATTTATGTTTGTTCTTAAATCAGCGGGTAGGTGAGGATAGACGAGAAGAAAATTGAATTTGTTTACTAGGAAAATCCTTGCTATTATAGGAATAAATAGTGTTTTTTTATTTTTCTTGTATATTAACAGGGTTGCACATTAAAATTGTGACCTTGAAGCTTAAGTGTTAAGTGTTGAAATACTTTTAATAAAAAAGTAGAAATAAAAGCTTATTAAATGTACTGTGTTACTAAATGAGAAAAATATTAAAGCTTTTCTTGAGAATTCATAGATGTGTGAGACACCATAGGTGTAGTACAGCATATGCTGATTGTATACTTGGATTTTAAAATGTATCTATATCTATATATATAAAAATAAGTTGCATTGTGTACGAAATTGATGTTGTCTGTAAAGCGTGAACCGATTTCGTATCTGGAACATTCTTATGAAAGGTGACGTCAATACGAAAGTTTTTATGTAAAAACGGTCTTTGTATGTGTATTGGTTCATGAATTATAGGAATTTAGTGAACTTATCAACAATACAGGTGTGAAAAAATACAGGTGCGCACATATGGTGTATATGGGGAAATATTTGCAAGGGTAATTGGAAATAAATGAAATATTGGAATAATCTGGCAAGTCTCACTTTAGTTTGCATTTGCGCGAAAAATATAGGCATAGTAAACCTTTTCCATACCCCTTTTTTTCCATACCCCCTTTTACCGCCAACAAATCAATAAAAATGCTATATTTAAGACGGTTTTGGTCGTATTAGACTAAAATTTGGTAAATAAGTTCGTATGGTTACTGTCGGCAACTATACTAAAACTGGGCGTGGTCTAACTATATATACGCCCACCTTTTAGAAATAATTATTATTCCTGAGTTGTACATGTTTTGATAGTGAAATTTGATATGTAGATGATATGGGCCCAAGAGGCAGTTGCTATATATTTGAGCGAACATTAGACAAGGGGGAATTTGGTCACACAGGCCAAATTTATGATATTGAATTGCTTTGGAACTAAATGTCGTATAACAATGAAGGTCTTTTTACTGAAAAACTGGCACGGGCATTCGAAAACGGGGCGTGGCTCCACCCATATAAACCAAATTTACGATACAGAATAGCTATAGAAGTAAAAAAAATAGCACAGTACATTGCAACTCAGAATGTACATACCATTTGGTGATGTCTTTCTACTAGAAAAGGTGACCCACCCCTCAACAAATACAAGCCAAATTTATGATACAGATAAGCTATGGAAGTAAAAGACAAAGAACATAACAGTAAGAATGAAGTTACGACTTGGTAATATTCCGCTACTGGGAAATGAAAAATGCAAAAAAATTTACAATAGACAACGCTGCTATAGACTCCAAAACTACTGAGCCGATTAAGCTCAATTTTGCGCAGTAAATATTAAACCTCTGCACGAGTGCGCTTGAAATGCGTTTTAAAGCACTCGTTTGTAGTGCAAGCTTTTGCTATGTTTTGCTCTCATCAATGAAATCAAGCCTAACACTACAGAGAGCACTCGACGATTGAGCAGAACAAGAACAAACTAAAACCAAAGCAATGTTAGGCACGATTCGAAAAAGAAGTGTGCACTGACTAGAAAGTTATGTAAACAACATCAGAACGCTTGGAGTTATGCTGGGTCTTTGAATAGCTTTGGAAGTAAATGCCGTATAACAATGAAACTCAATATGTATGGAGTTCTTACTTGGTGATATCCTTCGTCTTGAAAGTAGAATATGGGAAGTAGGGTATTGGGATGGGCATTTGACAAATGGGTGTGGCTCCGATCCAAATAATTCAAGTATCTAAATAATTCAATGAAGTGTAGGAAAAACTTAAGCGTATTAAGACCATTTAGGGTCCTGTAGATTTCGTGTTTATCAGTTTTAGGGGGTGGCTGATTTCGAATCCGATTTCAGAATTTTAAAATTAAAGATGGTGGATAGGGCTGCCACCTAAATTTTTTGTAGTTTAAAAAATTCAGCGCCGGGGTGAACACTAGGTAAAAATGGATCGCTGAATCCGATGTCAGAATTTCAAAAGTATGATATTTTAACAATGGGGCTGCCACCTAATAATATGTTGCTTTAAGAGTTTTAAACATTATCTAACAGTTTAAGGGGGTCGCTGATTTCGAATCTGATGTCAGAATTTTAAAATTTTAGATGGCTGATAGGGTTGCCACCTAATTTTTTTTTATTTTTACGAATTCGATGCTGGGGCGAACACTTGGTAAAAATGGGTCGCTGAATCCGAATCCGTTGTCAGAATTTCAAAATTGTGAAATTTTTAACCCTATAGGGTTGCCACATAAAAATATGCTTTTTTAAAAGTTTTAATCACTATTCTACAGTTTTAGGGGGTCGCTGATTTCGAATCTGAAGTCAGAATTTTAAAATTTTAGATGGCTGATAGGGTTGCCACCAAAAAATTTTGAAATTCTAACAACGTATTCGGATTCAGCGACCCATTTTTACCTAGTGTTCGCCCCAGCATCGAATTCGTAAAAATAAAATTTCTATTTGCAAATGGTAGAAATAATTACTTCGCCAAGGTTCTGTTGTGTTAGGTGTGATTGATGCATTTTTCGCTGTTAGTAATTGTTTTGTTAAAGCAAACGACGAAAATGGTTTGATTTGAAGCTGACGAGTGCTCTGCAGTGTTCGTTTGTTATCATATAATGACTTGGATACGCTCTGCTTGACTAACAGAGTTCTGTCAAGCTCTGAACTCTGCACTGTTGGATCTACTGTTGTGGAAAAAACGAGTGCATTGGTGCAGAGGTTTAGTAAATATGGGGTCATTCATAAATTACGTTACCAAATTAGTAGAGAAAGAGGTTTTAAAATGTTCTACGATAAGTAACAAATGGGGGGGAGGGGGTCTCAGATATAGTAATGTGACCAAAAATAAAAAAAAACTCGAAACAATTTAAATTAATACAACCCAACATTTCAAACCATTTTCATCCTTACATCTTCATGTTTGACTCTTTAAATTGACTGTGAACTATTGGCAAGTGTAGTAAGGGCATAGTTTTTCTTTGCTTGCTTTTGGACAGTTATTTTTTCTATTTTCGAATATTTTTTATTCAATTAATTTTTTTATTTCATATACTACGTTACTTTATGGGGGTGGAGGGGAGTGTTTTTGAAATGCACTACAAAGAGTACCGGAGGAGGGTAAAAAAAAATTGAAAACCGGTCACATAATTTATGAACGACCCCTATGTATCGAGTACGAGATGGTTTAGAAATAATAACGCTGAAAGCATTGCAACATTTTCTGGTACTTATCTTGATAAGGTGGAGCAAAGCACACCGGGAACAAGCTAGTTTAACATAAAAATGTGAATTTCGAAAAACTGTAAAAAAACTTTTAAAAGTGTACTTTAATATTATTAAGGTGATTCACTTGTTTGTCTGAGCATATATCTTAAATCGTATTCTTCGTATATGAAATTGACATGAACGTACTTTTAGAAACATTCGTACTTTCTTGTAAATTGTCAATGTCAATTTATCCCATATAATTGAGCGCTTAGGTAGCGATGAAGTAGCTATAATTTCAGCAAGGTTACTTTCTAAGAGCAACATCACAAAAAAAAAAAAAAAAAATTCGTCAATTGATGATCTTGACTTTGTTAAAAAATTAATTTTTTTCTTGCATTTATAAATTTTTTTAATCACATAAAACGATTGAAGGTCTAAACGATACTTAAATCACCAGCTGTCCAATCTTATCCTTATATTTCAGTAATTTATAAGTAATTATATGTGAATATGACACTTTGTGGTTGTGTTTTCGACATTGTGGAGTCACCTTAGGCTACCGTCAACATTTTCAACTAAATTTTAATTTTTTTTTTCCAATCTCAGTTATATTTCAAAATAAGATACTTTTGTTTATATTTCAAAGATCTTCATTGCAAGTTTTCATAATCAAATAGACAAGTATTAAAATAAAAAAACTTCTCTATGAAAAAAATTAGAGAATTGTTTAATTTTGCCGACTTTTGTCTATCTGATTATTTGTTATTTTTAAATTTGAACTATTTAAA
Source organism: Pherbina coryleti (assembly GCA_943735915.1). Classification (NCBI taxonomy): domain Eukaryota; kingdom Metazoa; phylum Arthropoda; class Insecta; order Diptera; family Sciomyzidae; genus Pherbina; species Pherbina coryleti. The sequence goes on from OX030952.1 coordinate 98,276,347, forward strand.
ATATTTGTTCTATATTTTCCTATCAGTCCAAAATTGCAAATTCTTTCCATAATGAACATGACTAACATAAGCACTCAAGCCAAGTGCCAATTAACTTAACATAAATCAAACGAAAATAAGTAACAATAACTGCATAAAATATTTAAGATTCTTTATATTAAACATGAAACTTTCAAGAGAATAAATAAATAGAAATGTGCACAACTAAATGAAACCAAAACTTCTCATTCTACACCTTAAAAGATAGACAGACACAAGCAAAGAATTTAAGGACACACATAACGGAAGTAGCACAAATTTCTGAATGCCAAAAACACAAATAAAAAAAAAAAAAACACTTTTGAAACCCTTTCAGCAGATAACGCCTGATAAAACAAACAAAACAAGAAGAAAAAAAAAAAACATAAAAACTAGCCTAAGGTTGCAAAAGCATCAACGCCAACTTTAACGTATATCTACTAGCAGTGCTGATACCGGACAAAGTAGGCACCCAGTAGGAATAACAGAAAAAAGTTATAAATAATAGAAAAAAATTAATGGGTTCAAGTTTGTCAAAGCATTATCAAAAAAGCCAAAGAGAGCACAAAAATATATAAAGAAGTTATTGTCATTAATATCTTGTCGCTGACATTTTCATGGACTTGATCTCTTATGGAAATTTTTGGTCGAAAATGTGATAATAACATATGTGAAGAAAGTTCTAAGACAAATCCAAACGTACACCATTTGAAGAAATAACAAAACGATTTCAAAATTTGTTTTAATGCGGTTTAATTTACTCACCAACTGTCGAAAAATACATTTACAATACACTTAACGGGTCATTTTCTTTGATTTTTCGGAGTATATTTCGAACGTTCAAAATCATATTCTGGACGATCAATACGTTAACTTCCTTCAACTTTCGCTCGGTTTATTCTATCAACTTTTGCTCGTTCTTGGCTTCCCAGCCCATAACTTTCACATTAAGAACAGCCCAGAAATCATCGATTTGAGCTGACTGTAGAACGTTTGGTGGGTTATATTTTTTCGGCACAAATTGTATATTTTGCTCGGTTAGCCATTGCAACGTCTTTTTCGAATAACGACAACTTGCCAGGTCTGGTCTAAATATTAATTCGTCTCGGTAGTGATACCTACTTCTCAACTGTTCTGGTGAACGACCGGATTTATTTTTTTTATTTTTCTGTTCTTTACCTTCACTACAATCTTTAATAACTTTATAAATTGTTACACGTGTGATTGGCTTGTCATCAAACACTTTAAGAATTTCCTTTGTACTTATCAGTCCAAAGAGGTTGGAGGCCGACTTACGAAGGTCGAACTTTTACTTGTAGGTCGAATTCTTTGATTGACAGTCACTGTGGGTTATATTTTATATTTGTCTGTTTGCTTATGTATAGTAGTAAAATAACCACCTCTTAGACAACCCATTAAGTCTAAGAGCTCTCTTTAAATATGTTAAGGTGCGTTTCATAATCATAAGACACTGGCTTTTTTCAAATATTTTTTATTTATAATTTTAGCAGCAAAGTAGAATTTTGCGAAAATGTCTAGGAAAAAACTAAACATATTTTAGTAAAAATATCATTGCTTTGTTATTTAACAGAAAAGTTTTTAACAAAAATGTATTTTCAGTTGTTTCAAAATAATTGGAAACTTCTCATTGCCATTTAAATGTAATAAGTAAACATTATTTCTACTTTTTTTTTAAGGTTTTATTATTTTTTACTAGCACAGTGGTATTCTCTTTATCAATAGTTTATTTTTATCAATTTATAAAAAATTTATTGAAGCACACAATGCCACTTCTATAAAAGCATGATACAAATATACAAGATGGAGTGACAGTTATTTCGACTTGCACCAACTGTCAGAAATAGTATAAATTAGACAACGAAAAAAGAAGAAAAGAAAATATACAGACAAATGACAGCCGGTCACTCCTACCTTGTATAATTGTATCATGCATAAAAGTAAAAAGTCAGCTGTTTATTTCTCTTGGTCATTTATATATTACAGGAAAAACACGGTTAAAATATATGTAGAAAAGATACATGCCTCGAAACAAATAATATACTATATACTATATACTATACTATAATACTATAAATCAAGTCGGATTTAGTATCATTGAAAGTGTAGAGAGATAGAGCTGAAGAACTCCTTAGTCCCATATTAGACATACTGATATTGTGCCGATTTCTCGCACCGATTTTTTGTTCGGTGTAGCGGGAAGGGAAACGAAAGCGGAAATGAAAAAATCGGCCGTACCAGCGATTTTGCGACGATCTTTTGACGTTTGCTTTTGCTTTCGACATTTGCTTTTGAACTAAAATCGTTGTTTACCATTTTATTCAACTTTTCCATGAAATTTCATCATTTTATGGCATTTTGTGAGAGAAATAACTTTATTTTGTGCATTTTAAGCAAATAAAGTAAGTATAAAACAAAAACACCAAAATAAATCGCTCGGCCAAAATCGTCATGTCTACAAGCAACGGACGACGAAACAGTGCAACAAAAGAAAAAATAAGAAAATCGGTGAGAAAAATCGGCAAAATATCGGCATGTCTAAAATGGGATTAACTTTTTAAGGGCAATAGTGAAATTTAAAAAATATTTGTATATGTATATAAATAAATATGCATGAAATATGAAAAAAGCGGTGTATTTTAAAACATAATATTCTGAAGTCTTGCTAAATATAATCTGTCCACTTGCCTTGAGACCGACGATTGAATTTTAAAAACAAACCGTGGCTCGTCATAAAATGATTTGCATTTTTATTTGGGAGTAAATTGACGTGGCGTCCGTGACGTAGTTGGTTAAAGTGCGTGGCCGCTATGTCAATGAACCTGGAGACCCGGGTTCAAACCCCAGCAGCGACAGAAAATTATTTGAATAAAAATGATTTTTCTGTACGGACGCCACCTCTCTGCAGACAATGGCAAACATCAGAGAGTAATCAAAATGCCATGTAAAGCTTCTTGAGAACAAGAACATTCTGTTCATCGCCGTTCGGAGTCGACGTTAAACATGTAAGTCCGGTTCTCGGTCAATTGTGTACAAACTTAATAACACGCACAACACAATTGATCATAAGAAGCTAGGACAAAGTCCTTTCAAGGGCTGAAATGGCCAGTTATTTATTTTTTTTTTTTTTAAGAGTAAATTGATGTAAAGATATATTTCGCCTTCGCTGTAAGAGCTACTAATTGGACAGTTTCTTTCGCGTTACTCTATTTGTACAGCTTATTCTCCATATATATATAAAAAAAAAAAACAAAAGTGTGATAATACAAGAACTCAAAAAAGTTCACAAAAGTTTACTTTTTAGAGCTTCCTGTGGTTATAGAAGCCTAGTTAACTTCTCCGTATATTTTAACTTTTGCGAGTCACAACTTTTGTGAATCTCTACTGTACTAATTTCAACATATTAGAATCTACTTCCATCCTATTGGCAATTGGTGTGGTGAAGTCATTTGTTCTTTTGTTTCAAGCGTAGCAAAGTACATATGTATGTATGTATGTGTATTTGTTTTTATATTTAGTTATGTTGTGCTTGCTGAGAACAAAGCAAAAGCACAAAGAGAGAATAGAGTAGAGAGCAACGTGGAATTTATTGAAGCTCTCGCAGTACAAACGCATGAGAAGCTAACGAGCCAGTCTATAGTTTTTATAGAACTTTTATAGTTTTAATATAGCCAGATATCGCTTCGTTTTATAGCTAACAGGAATACAAGCGTTATTCTGAGGAACAATAAAAGGCACCTCATTATTTACCTGAATAAAAGGGATTTGAACCCGGAACCTCTGAAGTAGCAGTCAAGTATGCAGTCAATGCAATTTAAGCTCTCACAACATGACGGTATCTGAAAGATATAGAAGTATAATTCTTCATATGGCATAAAATAACTACTTCAGACTGTTTCTACTGATTTTAAATTCAATTCTCAAAAAATCTTATGATTATGAAATGCACCTTATAAAGATGAGCCAGCGACACACAAAACAGGGCAAGGAAACAGACAAATTGTTTCCTTATAGAAAGTTTTTATGTAAAAACGGTCTTTGTATGTGTATTGGTTCATGAATTATAGGAATTTAGTGAACTTATCAACAATACAGGTGTGAAAAAATACAGGTGCGCACATATGGTGTATATGGGGAAATATTTGCAAGGGTAATTGGAAATAAATGAAATATTGGAATAATCTGGCAAGTCTCACTTTAGTTTGCATTTGCGCGAAAAATATAGGCATAGTAAACCTTTTCCATACCCCTTTTTTTCCATACCCCCTTTTACCGCCAACAAATCAATAAAAATGCTATATTTAAGACGGTTTTGGTCGTATTAGACTAAAATTTGGTAAATAAGTTCGTATGGTTACTGTCGGCAACTATACTAAAACTGGGCGTGGTCTAACTATATATACGCCCACCTTTTAGAAATAATTATTATTCCTGAGTTGTACATGTTTTGATAGTGAAATTTGATATGTAGATGATATGGGCCCAAGAGGCAGTTGCTATATATTTGAGCGAACATTAGACAAGGGGGAATTTGGTCACACAGGCCAAATTTATGATATCGAATTGCTTTGGAACTAAATGTCGTATAACAATGAAGGTCTTTTTACTGAAAAACTGGCACGGGCATTCGAAAACGGGGCGTGGCTCCACCCATATAAACCAAATTTACGATACAGAATAGCTATAGAAGTAAAAAAAATAGCACAGTACATTGCAACTCAGAATGTACATACCATTTGGTGATGTCTTTCTACTAGAAAAGGTGACCCACCCCTCAACAAATACAAGCCAAATTTATGATACAGATAAGCTATGGAAGTAAAAGACAAAGAACATAACAGTAAGAATGAAGTTACGACTTGGTAATATTCCGCTACTGGGAAATGAAAAATGCAAAAAAATTTACAATAGACAACGCTGCTATAGACTCCAAAACTACTGAGCCGATTAAGCTCAATTTTGCGCAGTAAATATTAAACCTCTGCACGAGTGCGCTTGAAATGCGTTTTAAAGCACTCGTTTGTAGTGCAAGCTTTTGCTATGTTTTGCTCTCATCAATGAAATCAAGCCTAACACTACAGAGAGCACTCGACGATTGAGCAGAACAAGAACAAACTAAAACCAAAGCAATGTTAGGCACGATTCGAAAAAGAAGTGTGCACTGACTAGAAAGTTATGTAAACAACATCAGAACGCTTGGAGTTATGCTGGGTCTTTGAATAGCTTTGGAAGTAAATGCCGTATAACAATGAAACTCAATATGTATGGAGTTCTTACTTGGTGATATCCTTCGTCTTGAAAGTAGAATATGGGAAGTAGGGTATTGGGATGGGCATTTGACAAATGGGTGTGGCTCCGATCCAAATAATTCAAGTATCTAAATAATTCAATGAAGTGTAGGAAAAACTTAAGCGTATTAAGACCATTTAGGGTCCTGTAGATTTCGTGTTTATCAGTTTTAGGGGGTGGCTGATTTCGAATCCGATTTCAGAATTTTAAAATTAAAGATGGTGGATAGGGCTGCCACCTAAATTTTTTGTAGTTTAAAAAATTCAGCGCCGGGGTGAACACTAGGTAAAAATGGATCGCTGAATCCGATGTCAGAATTTCAAAAGTATGATATTTTAACAATGGGGCTGCCACCTAATAATATGTTGCTTTAAGAGTTTTAAACATTATCTAACAGTTTAAGGGGGTCGCTGATTTCGAATCTGATGTCAGAATTTTAAAATTTTAGATGGCTGATAGGGTTGCCACCTAATTTTTTTTTATTTTTACGAATTCGATGCTGGGGCGAACACTTGGTAAAAATGGGTCGCTGAATCCGAATCCGTTGTCAGAATTTCAAAATTGTGAAATTTTTAACCCTATAGGGTTGCCACATAAAAATATGCTTTTTTAAAAGTTTTAATCACTATTCTACAGTTTTAGGGGGTCGCTGATTTCGAATCTGAAGTCAGAATTTTAAAATTTTAGATGGCTGATAGGGTTGCCACCAAAAAATTTTGAAATTCTAACAACGTATTCGGATTCAGCGACCCATTTTTACCTAGTGTTCGCCCCAGCATCGAATTCGTAAAAATAAAATTTCTATTTGCAAATGGTAGAAATAATTACTTCGCCAAGGTTCTGTTGTGTTAGGTGTGATTGATGCATTTTTCGCTGTTAGTAATTGTTTTGTTAAAGCAAACGACGAAAATGGTTTGATTTGAAGCTGACGAGTGCTCTGCAGTGTTCGTTTGTTATCATATAATGACTTGGATACGCTCTGCTTGACTAACAGAGTTCTGTCAAGCTCTGAACTCTGCACTGTTGGATCTACTGTTGTGGAAAAAACGAGTGCATTGGTGCAGAGGTTTAGTAAATATGGGGTCATTCATAAATTACGTTACCAAATTAGTAGAGAAAGAGGTTTTAAAATGTTCTACGATAAGTAACAAATGGGGGGGAGGGGGTCTCAGATATAGTAATGTGACCAAAAATAAAAAAAAACTCGAAACAATTTAAATTAATACAACCCAACATTTCAAACCATTTTCATCCTTACATCTTCATGTTTGACTCTTTAAATTGACTGTGAACTATTGGCAAGTGTAGTAAGGGCATAGTTTTTCTTTGCTTGCTTTTGGACAGTTATTTTTTCTATTTTCGAATATTTTTTATTCAATTAATTTTTTTATTTCATATACTACGTTACTTTATGGGGGTGGAGGGGAGTGTTTTTGAAATGCACTACAAAGAGTACCGGAGGAGGGTAAAAAAAAATTGAAAACCGGTCACATAATTTATGAACGACCCCTATGTATCGAGTACGAGATGGTTTAGAAATAATAACGCTGAAAGCATTGCAACATTTTCTGGTACTTATCTTGATAAGGTGGAGCAAAGCACACCGGGAACAAGCTAGTTTAACATAAAAATGTGAATTTCGAAAAACTGTAAAAAAACTTTTAAAAGTGTACTTTAATATTATTAAGGTGATTCACTTGTTTGTCTGAGCATATATCTTAAATCGTATTCTTCGTATATGAAATTGACATGAACGTACTTTTAGAAACATTCGTACTTTCTTGTAAATTGTCAATGTCAATTTATCCCATATAATTGAGCGCTTAGGTAGCGATGAAGTAGCTATAATTTCAGCAAGGTTACTTTCTAAGAGCAACATCACAAAAAAAAAAAAAAAAAATTCGTCAATTGATGATCTTGACTTTGTTAAAAAATTAATTTTTTTCTTGCATTTATAAATTTTTTTAATCACATAAAACGATTGAAGGTCTAAACGATACTTAAATCACCAGCTGTCCAATCTTATCCTTATATTTCAGTAATTTATAAGTAATTATATGTGAATATGACACTTTGTGGTTGTGTTTTCGACATTGTGGAGTCACCTTAGGCTACCGTCAACATTTTCAACTAAATTTTAATTTTTTTTTTCCAATCTCAGTTATATTTCAAAATAAGATACTTTTGTTTATATTTCAAAGATCTTCATTGCAAGTTTTCATAATCAAATAGACAAGTATTAAAATAAAAAAACTTCTCTATGAAAAAAATTAGAGAATTGTTTAATTTTGCCGACTTTTGTCTATCTGATTATTTGTTATTTTTAAATTTGAACTATTTAAAATATTTGTTCTATATTTTCCTATCAGTCCAAAATTGCAAATTCTTTCCATAATGAACATGACTAACATAAGCACTCAAGCCAAGTGCCAATTAACTTAACATAAATCAAACGAAAATAAGTAACAATAACTGCATAAAATATTTAAGATTCTTTATATTAAACATGAAACTTTCAAGAGAATAAATAAATAGAAATGTGCACAACTAAATGAAACCAAAACTTCTCATTCTACACCTTAAAAGATAGACAGACACAAGCAAAGAATTTAAGGACACACATAACGGAAGTAGCACAAATTTCTGAATGCCAAAAACACAAATAAAAAAAAAAAAAACACTTTTGAAACCCTTTCAGCAGATAACGCCTGATAAAACAAACAAAACAAGAAGAAAAAAAAAAAACATAAAAACTAGCCTAAGGTTGCAAAAGCATCAACGCCAACTTTAACGTATATCTACTAGCAGTGCTGATACCGGACAAAGTAGGCACCCAGTAGGAATAACAGAAAAAAGTTATAAATAATAGAAAAAAATTAATGGGTTCAAGTTTGTCAAAGCATTATCAAAAAAGCCAAAGAGAGCACAAAAATATATAAAGAAGTTATTGTCATTAATATCTTGTCGCTGACATTTTCATGGACTTGATCTCTTATGGAAATTTTTGGTCGAAAATGTGATAATAACATATGTGAAGAAAGTTCTAAGACAAATCCAAACGTACACCATTTGAAGAAATAACAAAACGATTTCAAAATTTGTTTTAATGCGGTTTAATTTACTCACCAACTGTCGAAAAATACATTTACAATACACTTAACGGGTCATTTTCTTTGATTTTTCGGAGTATATTTCGAACGTTCAAAATCATATTCTGGACGATCAATACGTTAACTTCCTTCAACTTTCGCTCGGTTTATTCTATCAACTTTTGCTCGTTCTTGGCTTCCCAGCCCATAACTTTCACATTAAGAACAGCCCAGAAATCATCGATTTGAGCTGACTGTAGAACGTTTGGTGGGTTATATTTTTTCGGCACAAATTGTATATTTTGCTCGGTTAGCCATTGCAACGTCTTTTTCGAATAACGACAACTTGCCAGGTCTGGTCTAAATATTAATTCGTCTCGGTAGTGATACCTACTTCTCAACTGTTCTGGTGAACGACCGGATTTATTTTTTTTATTTTTCTGTTCTTTACCTTCACTACAATCTTTAATAACTTTATAAATTGTTACACGTGTGATTGGCTTGTCATCAAACACTTTAAGAATTTCCTTTGTACTTATCAGTCCAAAGAGGTTGGAGGCCGACTTACGAAGGTCGAACTTTTACTTGTAGGTCGAATTCTTTGATTGACAGTCACTGTGGGTTATATTTTATATTTGTCTGTTTGCTTATGTATAGTAGTAAAATAACCACCTCTAAGACAACCCATTAAGTCTAAGAGCTCTCTTTAAATATGTTAAGGTGCGTTTCATAATCATAAGACACTGGCTTTTTTCAAATATTTTTTATTTATAATTTTAGCAGCAAAGTAGAATTTTGCGAAAATGTCTAGGAAAAAACTAAACATATTTTAGTAAAAATATCATTGCTTTGTTATTTAACAGAAAAGTTTTTAACAAAAATGTATTTTCAGTTGTTTCAAAATAATTGGAAACTTCTCATTGCCATTTAAATGTAATAAGTAAACATTATTTCTACTTTTTTTTTAAGGTTTTATTATTTTTTACTAGCACAGTGGTATTCTCTTTATCAATAGTTTATTTTTATCAATTTATAAAAAATTTATTGAAGCACACAATGCCACTTCTATAAAAGCATGATACAAATATACAAGATGGAGTGACAGTTATTTCGACTTGCACCAACTGTCAGAAATAGTATAAATTAGACAACGAAAAAAGAAGAAAAGAAAATATACAGACAAATGACAGCCGGTCACTCCTACCTTGTATAATTGTATCATGCATAAAAGTAAAAAGTCAGCTGTTTATTTCTCTTGGTCATTTATATATTACAGGAAAAACACGGTTAAAATATATGTAGAAAAGATACATGCCTCGAAACAAATAATATACTATATACTATATACTATACTATAATACTATAAATCAAGTCGGATTTAGTATCATTGAAAGTGTAGAGAGATAGAGCTGAAGAACTCCTTAGTCCCATATTAGACATACTGATATTGTGCCGATTTCTCGCACCGATTTTTTGTTCGGTGTAGCGGGAAGGGAAACGAAAGCGGAAATGAAAAAATCGGCCGTACCAGCGATTTTGCGACGATCTTTTGACGTTTGCTTTTGCTTTCGACATTTGCTTTTGAACTAAAATCGTTGTTTACCATTTTATTCAACTTTTCCATGAAATTTCATCATTTTATGGCATTTTGTGAGAGAAATAACTTTATTTTGTGCATTTTAAGCAAATAAAGTAAGTATAAAACAAAAACACCAAAATAAATCGCTCGGCCAAAATCGTCATGTCTACAAGCAACGGACGACGAAACAGTGCAACAAAAGAAAAAATAAGAAAATCGGTGAGAAAAATCGGCAAAATATCGGCATGTCTAAAATGGGATTAACTTTTTAAGGGCAATAGTGAAATTTAAAAAATATTTGTATATGTATATAAATAAATATGCATGAAATATGAAAAAAGCGGTGTATTTTAAAACATAATATTCTGAAGTCTTGCTAAATATAATCTGTCCACTTGCCTTGAGACCGACGATTGAATTTTAAAAACAAACCGTGGCTCGTCATAAAATGATTTGCATTTTTATTTGGGAGTAAATTGACGTGGCGTCCGTGACGTAGTTGGTTAAAGTGCGTGGCCGCTATGTCAATGAACCTGGAGACCCGGGTTCAAACCCCAGCAGCGACAGAAAATTATTTGAATAAAAATGATTTTTCTGTACGGACGCCACCTCTCTGCAGACAATGGCAAACATCAGAGAGTAATCAAAATGCCATGTAAAGCTTCTTGAGAACAAGAACATTCTGTTCATCGCCGTTCGGAGTCGACGTTAAACATGTAAGTCCGGTTCTCGGTCAATTGTGTACAAACTTAATAACACGCACAACACAATTGATCATAAGAAGCTAGGACAAAGTCCTTTCAAGGGCTGAAATGGCCAGTTATTTATTTTTTTTTTTTTTAAGAGTAAATTGATGTAAAGATATATTTCGCCTTCGCTGTAAGAGCTACTAATTGGACAGTTTCTTTCGCGTTACTCTATTTGTACAGCTTATTCTCCATATATATATAAAAAAAAAAAACAAAAGTGTGATAATACAAGAACTCAAAAAAGTTCACAAAAGTTTACTTTTTAGAGCTTCCTGTGGTTATAGAAGCCTAGTTAACTTCTCCGTATATTTTAACTTTTGCGAGTCACAACTTTTGTGAATCTCTACTGTACTAATTTCAACATATTAGAATCTACTTCCATCCTATTGGCAATTGGTGTGGTGAAGTCATTTGTTCTTTTGTTTCAAGCGTAGCAAAGTACATATGTATGTATGTATGTGTATTTGTTTTTATATTTAGTTATGTTGTGCTTGCTGAGAACAAAGCAAAAGCACAAAGAGAGAATAGAGTAGAGAGCAACGTGGAATTTATTGAAGCTCTCGCAGTACAAACGCATGAGAAGCTAACGAGCCAGTCTATAGTTTTTATAGAACTTTTATAGTTTTAATATAGCCAGATATCGCTTCGTTTTATAGCTAACAGGAATACAAGCGTTATTCTGAGGAACAATAAAAGGCACCTCATTATTTACCTGAATAAAAGGGATTTGAACCCGGAACCTCTGAAGTAGCAGTCAAGTATGCAGTCAATGCAATTTAAGCTCTCACAACATGACGGTATCTGAAAGATATAGAAGTATAATTCTTCATATGGCATAAAATAACTACTTCAGACTGTTTCTACTGATTTTAAATTCAATTCTCAAAAAATCTTATGATTATGAAATGCACCTTATAAAGATGAGCCAGCGACACACAAAACAGGGCAAGGAAACAGACAAATTGAAGGTGAATAAAGGTTTAAGTAACACTTTAAGCTTAGTTAGAATTAGAAAAAGAGTGAGACAACCGTTTGTTCTGTTTTTTTTTTTTTTTGTTAGAGCGAGAAAACACGTGAAATTTGTTTGACTTGCTTGTTCTGCGTGGAACATCTTTGTATTTGATAGCCTTTGCTTTGTTATATTTCCAACTGGGTATGCTATGACAGTTGTGTCTGCTTGCTTGCTTTTTGTGGCGTGCACACCAACACACACACACACATTCAAGTTTTTGCCTTTGAGCTGTATCCGTGTGGATGTTGAGGCAACCTGCTATATGTTAGAAGAAGGGTTCGTCGTAACAATCAATTGAATTTTATCGGGTGAAAAAGTTGGCAACAAAATAATAAAAATTTGCCATAGTACAAAACTTTAACATAACGAAACCAAAAATACAGACAAAAACAATATTAAATACGTTACTATTTTGGGAAAAAAGTAAAAAAAAAAAACGAAAACAAATGTTTTCGAAAGTACGAACACAAACAGGAAAAAGCACAAATCGATGTTGAACACGTTTGTATAAGTTCGCAAAACCAAATTGTACAGGAAAAGATGATGGCAAGATAGTAGGATAGAAAACTCAGACTTAGCCAGTTTGTTAGCTCGAATTATTGGAAATCGATACATAAACTTTAACGGTTAAACAATTCGGAATGGAAGAACCTTCGTAGAGATAAAAGTGTTAATGACGAGCTATGAGTACTTTTTCTTTTATTGTTTAAGTTAAGGCGTTACAGCCTCAAAAAAAAGAGGCAATTATTACAGATAAAGGTTAGTATAATGAAGGCTTTTTTGTTTCAACCTAGACTTGATTGACTGGGCAAAGTTTAATTCTTTTTTTTTTTTGTTACTTTAACTTATTTAAACAAATTTAACCCAATTTTTTTCATCAAAGCCACAAACTAAGAATTGAACTAACAAACCAATTCATTTTCGTGGATATAAAATAACTTTTCCAACATAACAGTAATACACTGGTTGTTTTTTTTTAATTTGTTATCTAACATGGTAAATAACAAAACTAAACAAGTTAACAAAATAACAAAAAAACATATAATAAACATTGTATCGATTCTTGTTCACTGCCGCTACTACTAAACCATCTACTAAACCATATACTAAACCATCCACAAAGTATTGCTTTGTTTGCTCTAATCCATAAAAGTTTATGTTTAGCTTAAGTCTTATTCTAAATACTGTTCGATTCATTTTTACTCATGACTTTCTTCTTTTGTCTTTTCTTTATTCTGCTTCGTCTTTTTCATCGTGTTCATCTTGTTTGTTGCCGCTCGCAGTGCCAACAGCTACAATATTGGGCGGCCCCGATTTGTATGTGGATAAAGGAAGCACAATAAATCTAACTTGTGCCATAAAATTTAGTCCCGAGCCACCGACGCACATCTTTTGGTATCATCAAGATAAGGTAAGTGTGCCTACGAGTATATGTATCAAAATAAAAAAAAATGAAAAAAAAAAAACTAATATAAATACATAGTTGGTGTCGGCTGTTGAAGCTGGCACTGAGCCTGAAATGTTTATTACTTACATATGTATGACATGCATAGTTCAGAAAATTTTGAAATTAACACTTGAAAGACTGGAAAAGGCGAATGGGGGTCATTTTACCCAACTACTTTTAAATGTATGTTTGTCTGTCTGTCCGTCTGTCTGTCTGTGATCACGATTACAGCCGTAATTTTAAAGCTATCATCACGAATTTCGATATTTAAGCTTTTATCTAAAATATAAAGGTCAGGTTTGAAAATGAGCCAAATCGGATGAAAATCACGCCTACCTCCCATACAAAGTGACTTTACCAAAAGTGTAAAAATCTCTATAAATTCCACAGAAACTAATATATGGACTTTCAATTTTGCATATGAACTTCGATTTATAACATGTACTCTGTGTATGAAATTCAACCAAATGGAGTGAAAACCACACCCACCTCCCATACAAAGTGATTTTATCAAAAAACAAAAGCGAATATTTCCTGTTGAAACTATGACAATAATGTTTTTAAAAATAAACATTTTAGTGACTGCTTCAGACTTTGAATATACTTTGGTTCGACCGTGGGGGTATTTTAACTTCGACCCAGTACAACCAGTTGACCCGGTTGTATTTCAAAGTCGTCTTTTCGTTGGTTAAATATGTGAAACTTTTGGTTGAATATTTACGACTTGTGGTTCTTTTTCTTTAATGTCACAGAGTTCATGTGTCATTTGTAAAATAAAGTCTATTCTCCGAATTTTTTTACCATTCTTGCCAATAAGGTCAAATTCGTCTTTTTAGGTAGTTGTGCTATTTATTTGAATTTAAAACACGTCAATAAATTTAAATTTGTTCCATTTATAGAAGGGGTTACAAAATAACAATTCAGAAGAATAAATGGTGTAAGAATTATTAGAATTCAGTTATGAAAATGGATAGGACGTCCCTTGCCTGTCTTTCTGATGTTAAATTAATTAATCTCCAAGTTTTTTTTTTAACTGAAATTTCTTATAGCTCAGTGGTAAGTCCAGAAAACCAAATGAAAAGAAACTTTAATTTTTTTAAAACTAAATTTTTTTGTCGGTTAATCGATATCTAGGGCGGTTTTTGTAAAAAACTGTACTGTAAGATGGGCTCCAGTACAAAATTTGTTGAATATAAAGAAAATAATCGTTTTTTATTTTTATGCTGACACTTTTGTACGTAGTCCGATCACTCTGAAAATTTCCATCCATTACTTCTTTTAATAGTGAATCGAGATCTATGGTATTTTTTATAAAAAATGTACCTTTAGATGGGCTCCAGTGCAAAAACATGCAATTTTCATAGAAAACCACTATTTGGGGATCCAGGAATTTATGTATTTAAAAAAAACAAAAATAAAATATTTTCTGCATTGTCTTTCCGTCCTATTTTGTTATTTAGGTGTGAAATTGGGTGTTAATTTAGGTCCATACATTTCGATACACCCTAATATATATATATATATATATAATGTAATTATTATTAACTATATCAGAAGAAATACTTAAGCTTTGAACATTTTTTGGACTATACACACACTGTCGAGTATCCCTTCGCATCGACTGCTTCAAGAAAATATCGAATGAAAGAATGTTCAATACCTCAACTAATAATAGCCATCAAAAGAAGTGTACATGGCATTGAGCTTCGAACGACTGCACGTTAGCTGATTTATTTTCATTCAAATTCACCATCAGCTGTTTTTGACAGGAACGGGGCGAAAAAATTTATCATTTTGAGAGAGAAGTGTCAAATTCAGTAACACCTTATTATTATTACACCATGGAAAATATCAACAAATATACACAGCATCAATAACCTTGTTATCTCTCGATACGAGCAAACAACAACAATGCTATGCACACTTTTTTCTCAATGCGCCGACAGTCATTTCTTCGAATTACAACAAACACTGAAATATTGAAGTTGTTGTAAGTGAGCTAAAAGAGCTAATTGACCTATGGGATTTACAACTCTGTTCTAAGCCATGTCACCTCTAAAGATTTTTTCTAATTTGTATTTGAAATCTACTCTTTGGTAGATTACGCAACATTAATATTGTACAACTGTATTTAACAATAATTTTTAAATAGTATTGTTCCTGTGATATACTAGTAACTAAACCAAGTAACTTGCTATTTTCGAATTATGGTAAATTAAGGTTTTTGCACTTAAACCAAAATTGGGCTCTACCACTACTAGCCATCTTTAAATATTGACTAAGTTGTCGATCCTGAGGAAAAATAAGTTGACTGTATAGTAGACACACCCGTAGTTTTTGACGTGGTAGTGTATTTCTATCCTTGTCCTTATTATTGACTATTCAAAAATGTAACGGGAAAAATTTTTTTTGCCACATACATACACATATGTTCTGTTTTGCAAAGCAACAATTCAGTTTTGTGTTGCGTTTGAAAGCGCGAAGTCCTTTTTGAGCAGACAAAATCTTTTCATTCATATAAAAACTATTCGGGGTAAGCAGTTATCATGGACCCAACATTTTTTTTTTCCTTCATTTTCTTTATAATTTCAAAGAACCAGGTTTTTTTATAATTTCAAAGAACCATCGTAGTATAAAATTGCTGTACCACTTCTTCTCAGCGAGTTATATTTCCATGCAACATAATTGAATTTTTGTTACATAAGCTACTACCTCAAAAACTTGAAGATGTCATAATTTATTTTTTTTTATTTGTGTCATAAGGCGAAGTATAAATCCTTTATTTCTGTTTATAGTCATTCTTCTCTCACCAAGTAATAATTTCATGCAATACTGTTACATGATTGATGCGTTTTCGATCGTGTAAAGGCTCTCCCTGCTGCCCCATGACGTCATGAATTGTATGTCTATTTTTGTCATGAAGTCTAAAGTCGAACCTTTATGGGCGTATTTTATTTTTACCTTAATATCTATATATAGCGCATTATAATTCCTTGTAATAAATTCAAAGTTTCGTTACTTAGATAGTGCTCTTCGCGTCCCGATGACATCTATATATGTATTTATTATTTTGTTTTTTTTATTTATGCCATAAAGTCAAAAAATTATTCTTTACTGCCGTGTCATGACTTTTATCATAGCACCTATACTCAGCGAAGAACTATTCCATCCAACACCGATGCTTTTTGGAAAGTGCTTTTTCAACTACCTACACGGAAACCTACACGGTAAAACGTAACGTTATCACGTCAAAAGTTTTTTAATATCTTTTACAACAATTACACGATTAGTAAAAAAACTTTTAAAAATTTGAATTTGAATTTGAATTTTGAAAAATTTGAATATATTAAATTTAATGATATTTAAGGTGGTATCAGCGATGCCCAGCGCCTAACTCTTTTCACCCTTTTAATATTAATTGTAAATAACCAAAATCATTTTACACCTTATTGCTTTGTTCTTGAATGTACGCTCCAGAGTTCTACAGCGTTATAATGCAATTTTTTGTACACTCAGTTACTGGACTTTTGTAAGACTCAATCTCATTGATACCATGCAACCCATTCTACGCTATCGAATTCGATTCCAACGGCAATGATTTTGCAGTCCTCGATCAAACCCAAACACTATAGGCTTAAACACATAGAAAGCATGCATGCCTCAAGCATTCATCATGCATCGCATATGTGATAAAAATAGTGAAAATGCATTAAATTGAATCAAAAACAATTAAAGGTGGAATTGGAGGATATTTTATGGTTAATGGTTGTGTTGATATTGCTTTTATTTCACACATCTCTTCTGTCAATGCTTTGATGCCTGCAAAAAGTTAAAAGTTCGCCAACTTCAGGCATGCTTTAAATCAAACATGCCCACGTAGTGGCCCGTATAGTCCGCGTGGCCCTTCATACAAATTTTTTTATATCTTAGTTTTGTCTTTGCGATGAGCCAAATTCAAACAACGCCTGCAAAAAACAACAACACAAACCGCACTCGTTCAGTGTTCAGCATATTTTCCAGCAAACTTAACAAAAACAAATACATGCAAAGCCAAATAAAAAGCACGCAAACTCGATGATGTCGATGCTGAAGCTGATTGTCCCGTTACTTGTGTGTCGAGTAATTTTTCATGACATGTGATTTTATTGCATTTTAATTGCTTTTTTGTTTTGTTTGATTTTTTTCCAAACGCAACGATGAGCAACATTTTGTGTTTTTTATTTGGTTTTTTTAAGCATTGGCCCACGCTTAAAATTTCTTGGTCCCCACTGCTTTAAATTTTGGCTACTTCATAACAATACGTATATTCAATCACAAATGTCAGATGCTAGAAGCATGCATGAATCCTATGTGTTTCGGCGTTATGCGATGGGTGCTCCGTTTTTAGCGGTACATACCGGTGTTTGAATAAAATAAGTATGAGTATACACTGCCAAGCATAAGCGCAATGTTAAATAAATATGCACTCTTTTGCATGAACCAGGAAATAAAGATCATGCAAAGAAAAGAGCCGCCATATTGTAAACAAAACAAAGCTGGTAGGTCTGACGTCATCGGTCACAAATTGTTTTGCTTACGTGTAGCGATTATATGTGAAAAATTATTTCTTGAAGTTTAAAAGAATTATTAGTGTTTATAATTCAGTCATTTTTTGTGTTTTTAATAAAAATCAAAACAAAAAAAAATTACTTTAAATTTCGTTACTGAATGAAAATATAAACAAACAAAGTATTCAAACACTTTTTTCGAGAATTAAACTTGTTAATTTTATAATTTTTCACTTTTATTTAAGTTTTCACATGTTTTGCATGAAAAACGTATGCAATATAGCTTTTTTTGTGACCGATGACGTGGCACGAAAAAAATACTTTTTTCTCGCACTGCTAATTGCTTGATCTTGGCTTGTTGGTTCATGACTCTTTTGAGTCAGGCATGATTTTTTCGGTACAATTGTACTATTTTGGTACAATTTTACACCTATCCTACTTTCCTACTACCGAAGCGTTTTCGATACATTTTATTTCGTTCAGTGAAAGTGTGTACGTGGCGTCCGTGGCGTAGTTGGTTAAAGTGCGTGGCCGCTATGTCAAAGAAC
The DNA here is from genome assembly GCA_943735915.1 of Pherbina coryleti. Taxonomy (NCBI): domain Eukaryota; kingdom Metazoa; phylum Arthropoda; class Insecta; order Diptera; family Sciomyzidae; genus Pherbina; species Pherbina coryleti. The sequence goes on from OX030952.1 coordinate 98,294,643, forward strand.
TTTGGAGACCCAGGTTCGAACCCCAGCAGCGACAGAAAATTATTTGAATTAAAATAATTTTTCTGTACGGCCGCCACCTTTCTGCAGACAATGGCAAACCTCAGAGAGTAATAAAAATGCCATGTAAAGCTTCTTGAGAATAAGAACATTTCGTTCATCGCCGTTCGGAGTCGGCGTTAAGCATGTAGGTCCATTTCTCGGTCAATTGTGTACAAACTTAATAACACGCACAACAAAATTGATCATAAGAAGCTAGGTCAAAGTCCTTTCAAGGGCTGAAATGGCCAGTTATTTATTTTTTTTTATTTTTTGAAAGTGTGTACGTTTTTAAATTGTCATTTTTATAAAATGCAACACCTATAAAGTAACTTACTTTTTCATATTTTCGCACCCCTGATGATTTAACATACTTAGAAATCAATGAAATTCATATATAAATAATTGTTTTATTTAACGAATACCGCCAAATTTGTCCATGGCTTGATTGTGAATTCAGGCGAGCATTCATTGCAAAGGTTTCTTTTGAGTTAAAAGTTTTCTTAAAAGTGAAGCGTTGTACAAATGCAAATTGAACACTTTATACGCAGTCATTAAAGAAACGCGCTGAACGCAAAAGGGATAGATTTATAAAGAAGTAAATAAAATTTAAGAACAAAACTTTGGATAGCAAATTTTGAAGATGCACAGAGAAGCCGCAATAATCTTTGGAAAATGCTGAGAAAGATGAAGATTTGTCTTAAATGTATGCAAAAGTTGTAAATGTATATTATTATAAGGATATAATTTATTTTCGATTCTAACGATCACTTAAATACCAATCGAAAAATATGAAGTAGCATTCCTTCAAGAATGAAGAATAGAAATGGCCAGTTTTTATTATTATAAGCTATCTCAATGAATTTTAATTTTATGACTTTTATAAGACATGTTGACTACCTTGTTAAAAATGTTTGTGATTTATTATAAAAATTAAAACCTTTTGTTAAAAAACTGCACCGTCAAAAACCACACAATTGAATTTAAATTAATGTTTCTTTCTTTTTTGAAAATTTATTCGATACTATTTTCTTTTATTTAGTACAATTTTCTCTGCATTTCGATACCAAATTGCAAAACTCATTTATCAACCCTGTTTTGAGTAATTGACTCGTATACCATCGCATGTTGATTTCAACCTCGGCTAAGCAGTGATACGAATGAACGCTCACGAACAATAAAATCAGCGCAAACACTGCAAACTTGACTTTAAAATGCAGTAAATTTGCAGTGTTTGCGCTGATTTTATTGTTCGTGAGTTTAACGTTTGTATCATGTAATAATAATACAAGGTAGCATTCACGGTTGAATAAATAAGTTTGTCTCATGGGTGAGAGCGAGTTCCCGTAAATTTCAAATCAAAGTTGACAGCTCAGACAAAATCTGAATACGAAAATTGATAACATGTGAAGCCGATGAAGTTGTTGTTGTTGCTTTTCATTGATTTTGACAATTGTGACCCCGAGACAACCTTATTTCAGGGAATGGAAAAAATCCTTAACGATCGGTTTGTTTTTGATCTGTTCTGCATTTTTTAGCAAGCGCTACCTTTATTCCTCCTTATTCGTATATCGCTTTTCGACTCAATCACAAGCGCTACTCTTAACACGCAGAAGAGAGAGAGTGGAACAGAATGGGAAAGTTGTGTTGAAAAAGCACAAAACTTTATTTGCTCTGTTGTGGTTTTTGCTCGCCATCGTAAACAAGAACCAAAACCGTACCAAATGTATCGTTCGTTTCTGCGTTTCTTTGTGCAATCGTTTTGCAAGTATCCAAATAATTCAATGAGCTTGTGTGGGAAACGCTTAATCGTATTAGGACTTTTTAAGATTCTGTGGACTACTTGGACAAAAAATGACAATTTTTGATTTTAAAATTGAAGATGGCGGATAGGGTTGCCACCTAATTTTTGTATTTTTTACGAATTCGGTGCTGGGGCGAACACTGGGTAAAAATGGGTCGCTGAACCCGAATCCGTTGTCAGAATTACAAGATTGTGTAATTTTTAACCCTATAGGGTTGCCACCTAAAAATATGCTTTTTTAAAAGTTTTAAACACTATCCTACAGTTTTAGGGGGTTGCTGATTTCGAATCTGATGTCAGACTTTTAAAATTCAAGATGGCTCATAAGCTGATGTTGAAAATTTCACAATTTTTTAAATTCTGACAATGGCTTCGGGTTCAGCGACCCATTTTTACCTAGTGTTCGCCCCAACATCGAATTCGTAAAAATAAAAAAATTAGGTGGCAACCCTATCAGACATCGTGAACTTTATAATTCTGATATCATATTCGAAATCAGCGTCCCCCTACAACTGGTAGATAATGATGAACATTTTTAAAAAAGCATATTTTTAGGTGGCAACCCTATTGGGTTACAAATTTCACAATATTTAAATTCTGACAACGGATTCGGGTTCAGCGACCCATTTTTAGTTTTCGCCCCAGCATCGAATTCGTAAAAATAAAAACAAAATAGGTGGCAGCCCTAGCAGCCATCTTAAATTTTAAAATTCTGACATCGGATTCGAAATCAGCCACCCACAAATTTTCTTTGGAAGACGCTGGCGCCAATAACAGTAGCAATAACATTCTCAAACGAACAACTGCAGAACCGAACTGGAATTTGGTACGGTTTCAGTTAGCGATGGCGAGTAAAAACCTCAACACAGCAAATTATGGTTTAAGCCTGAAATACAATAGTGCGAGAGTGCGATGCGAGACAACGTAAGAATCTCTTACGAGCTGTCAAAACATTTTCATAAGCAGAGTTGTTATGTAGCAATCTACAATGCTTTGCGATGCGTTTGTGCGATGCGAGGCATTTCCAAAAAATTGAAAAACCTCGCATGCGATGACGAGCTGTCTTAAAAATTCCATTGAAAAAACCAAAATGGTTGCTGCTTATCAATTTTCTTAACCTTCCACAGTTGCAGTAGAACATACTTTTGAACTAATCAAAGTACGATTTTATTTTGAGAGTACGAAATACACATATCTGTGATGTCATATTTTTATTATTTTGAAAGTAGATTTACGGTAGAGAGAAGTTCCTTTTATGGTAAAGCGAGGTACTATTTATTATGTGAGGGTGCGTAAATACTTAATAATTTCTTTTTTCAGCTCATGTTGCTGAAATAAAATGTTAAAATGTATTTAAAGTTTTAGTACCTTTTCTTATGTCGAAAATATTCGGAAACTTTTCACTCAGATGATGAAATTTTGACGGTCTCAATGAGAATATTTGGCACTTGTGAGGTGAATATGATTGGCAAAAATTTATAAAGCCTCATTGGCTAGTATAAATTTTGACAATCGGCAAGAGAATTTTTGATACAAGCATAAATAGAATACAAAAATAAAACACTTGTGAGTTCGTGAGTCGTAAAGAAGTTCAAAATTTTGTTCATTCGTCAACATAGCAACCAGAAGTGGAAAACATTTGCGTAAACTTTTATTTTCAGTATATATTTACAATTTTGCATATTAAATTATATTCTTGCGCTAATTCACTACCGAAATCTAAAACGTCAAAATTACTAGTTGTCAAAATTGCATTGTCCTTTACGGGGCGCCTTGACACGCAATAATTCATTGCATGTCATCTGTCAAACATCAAATATTGCTTATGGAGACCACTCAATTGCCGAAGTTGGAAATACATGGGCATGCAATATTCAAAGCCATAGATTGCCAACGCGAACTTGGTAATGAGCTGTCATTATTCTTGTTTGGCAGTAATTTTTATATGTGCTGAAAATTAGAGCTGCTGCAAAAATTAAAGAAATTGAACTAAAAGCTAGAAATTTAAAAATATAGTTCTTGAAAATGGAGTGGCGTGGAGAAGAAATTTATGAAAAAATAAATTTATACCGGCAATTTAAGTGCTGATATAAAGCATCAAGCGTGCGCGTACTAATTAGTTCGGCTATTATTAGTGCGCGTACTAATTTTGAAAAAAAAAATAACATAACATTAAAAACCCACCCTTGAAATATTGCCATATCTTGCAATGGATTTTGACAGATGGCATGCAATAAATTTTTGTTAGTCAAGACGCCCGGTTAAGCACAGCAAAAATGACAATTATATTTCAACAGACAGAAATTGTATTTTGTATTTAACTCAGTAACTTATTTTCTATCACGAACTTATTTTCAGTAACTTATTTTCTATCACGAGTTAAAAGTTTCCGAAAAGGGGGTTTCGCATGGTTCAACATGTTGGACGACAAAGTCGGATGGAAAACTAACGGGAAAATTTTATTGAGCTTTCGAACGATCCAACATGTTGAACCGTGCTAAATTCCATGCAAAATTCCCTTTCCACACAGCCTTTGTCCACAAATTTCATTATTTAAACAGTACGCTTTTATTTTTTACCGATGCAACTCTGGTTCCTTCACAACTAGCGTTTCTCATTGTACATTATATGCGAGGGCAAAGCGTGCGTGATTACGTTATTTAATCGCATCGCATCCTCGCATCGCACTCTCGCACTATTGTATTTCAGGCTTTATGCTCGAAAAACAACCCGCTACCATTCTGTTCCGATCTCTCATTTCTGCACTATGGTGCTAGTGCTTTTGTTTGAACCGAAGACCAACAAACGGAATGCAGAGAGAAAAAGTTTTTGGTCGCTTTTGTAGCGCTACGTATGAGGTACGATTTTTCCATTCTCTGCCTTATTTATTTAACCATGGTAGCATTGACAATTGCTTATTTTCTCTTCTGCAAGAAAACATCTCCTGTCAAGAACAGCTGTTTGTGAAAATGCATCTACAGCTGCTGAAATTGTTGTTTTTTTTTTCACTTCACCGTTTTCAACATTGTTTGTATTTTCAATAGCCGATTGTGAGCGCTCTCTTTTTGTGTATATTTTTTGACAGGAGATGGTTTCCCAAGCAACTGTCAATGCTATCTTGCAATTATTATAATTATTATAATATTATATGGTAATTATTATACCATGGTTCGTATCACTGCAATAAAAGCGTTGGTTTTGTATGCAGTGGTTGCGTATGACTTTATTTCGTTGCTTGTGAAGGATCATACTTACCACTTGCTTACCACAAGTTGAAACGAACTTGCGCTGGTAATCAAAGCAACAACGCAAACGGGAAATGCCCAGTCTTAGGCTGCGAACATAGTGAACGCGAGTTGCTGAGCCGAGCCGAAAAACATATTAGAGCAATACAGTACGCAAGTCATGCATCTCTTTTACCCGAATGCGTTTTTGAGTTTCAATCGGCTCGGCTCAGCAACTCGCGTTCACTATGTTCGCAGCCTTACGAAAGACTACCAGCTTGCGATATGCGTTCATACTGGCACTGCATTTGTTATGAGTAGACTGTAAGAAGCAAAAATAATATCATTTGCAGTTCTCTGGTACGCTCCATCAATCAATGCTATACTACGTTGTTGTATTTGTCTATTCCACAATATGAACTTGTACGAGATCATGACTTGTTTTTAGTTCCGTTTTGTTGCATGGTATAATAATTGTATTATTATACCATGGTTTTGTTGCTGGCGAAATGTAGCGATTGCGCACAATTAATGTTTTATGTGTTTCTGTTGTTGTAATTCCTAATTATGACACGTGTCCAGCTCTTCATTGTTGATTTTGGCATTTTGTTGAAATTGTTGGTGCACTCTTATTGTTAGACAAAATTTTGTGGGCATCGCTGACGTACATGAGAACTGTGCCTACAAGTCTCATGACGACTTTTGTCTAAAGCTTTTGTCTAAAGAGGTGACAACCAATCTGAAAAATTAATTTTAACATAAAAAAATTTTCTGTGTCAGATGGGATATAAACATGGTATCTGCCTGTTCATGAAATTGTTATAGAAAGTACCACGTAAGCTAATTCATTCAGCCATGGCCGCCATAGCTATATTTCAGCAATTTTCATTTTTATTTTTAAAATCATTTCATTTTTAAAATCATAAAGCCTTACATTGAAAATAAAAAATATTTTTATGATTTTGAAGTAATTGGTCGTTAAAAATTTAATTGATCTCTTAAAATCACAAATTTAATGCAATTGGTCGTTTATTATTGTTGTTATTAGCGATAAATTCAACACTTACAACAAATCAAAATAAAAGCTTAATATTTAATGCTTATGTTAATAACTGGAAAGAGCATTATTCAAGTATCTATCATGAACATCTGTTTTTAAAGCTATTTTCAATTAAAGCGCCATAAAATTTCTTTTTTTAAATAATGCTTTTTATATTTTTTTTATGCCTACTTTATAGCTTTTCATTTTACATGCAATTCAGAATCGTTTATTGTTTTTTTTTTTTGTGCTGCCACAAAACGTTTAAAACGTAGATTACAAAGTGGCAACGCCCAGACGTTTCAGGGAAATCGCTTAAAGAATACTTGAACTTTTTATTCAACTTCTAAGAATGTCAGATATGTGCAAATCATTGGTAGAGTAAGCAGAGCAAGAGAACTCAAAAAAAAGAAAAAACAACAACTCCTGAAGCAATAAGAAAAGCGCAGCTATTAAAACCGCAAAACCAGTTATAATCGAATTTATGGCTTTTGGGTGTTTGGGAATGGCAGGGGTTTGGTTGTGCTTTGCAACTGCAGCGTAGAGTCACTAGAAAATATTTTGCATGCGGTGTTGCCACTTAAAATAAACCGCATTTAAAGCTGCACGCTAGAAAAAAAATCCATTCGATCAAATATTGATGTGAAATAAATCAAATTTTAGATTATTAGAGTGGTAACAGGAGGCCCCAGTAGAATTCGCAGTTGTCATAAAGCGCTTATTTTGGGAAACATTGGAATATTTCCAAGCATTTTAAAATGATTCAAACATTATTTTTAAAATTTATTAAACTCCTTTAACTCCTTTATATTTACAACTCGACTAAATGAAAACCATAAGTTACCATAAGTATCTGCATTGCTTATATTGAACTTTTTTCTTCTATGTGCTCCTAGATTTGTTCAAATAAATTGATTCCTAAATGCAGCTCTTCTTGGCTTAACTTTACAGGTTCTAAGCGAGGAAGCATCAGGCGGCCGCATCACATTTAAGACCATTAAATCTGAGGAAACTAAATCGATTTTGCTCATCAACGATGCTGATCTATCGGATTCTGGGAAATATTCTTGTTATCCATCGAATACGGAGATAGCCAGCATACGTGTTCATGTGCTTCAGGGTAAGTTTACATCTTTTTTTTTTTCTTCTTGTTTCACTCTTCTATTTCGCCTTAACTGAACGTATCTGCTTTTATTCTTTTCATACTTAAAAACGCTTAAAGCTATTTTTAAGAAAACTGGTTATGCTTAGAAAATATCGGGACTTTCAGTGCAATTTCTTGTAAATGTATAAATTAAATAGAGCTTTAGAGTAAATACAGCTTTTTCCATAGGTTTTTTCTTAATAAAACCCAATAAAATAGCATTATGTCGACATGGATTTGATAAACATTTCATTATTATTCTTCAAAGCTCCAGAAAATACGCGTTGTATCAGCTACTGAGACTCGTTACAGCGTTTGGCTTACAAGTTAAGTTAGATTCTGCTGGAGTTAAATTTACCACTATGTTTTTTCTTGTATAGAACATGCATGAGAGCAGCTTGTAGAGCATTAAATAGCTGAGGATTGTTGTCATAAACAATGGCTAAGCATGTACTTGACAGCAAAGCTCTAATTTTCCAACAAAGGCTAAAAGCTGCACTAATGCAAAAGCTAACAAGCAAACGCACAGGCAGATATGTATGTATAACTTTATGTACATTCAGTGTGACATGTGTGTGTGTGTTTGTGTGTGTCTGTTGGTGTTGCATACAAATAACTTTTATTTTCTTTTTAAAATATTTAGACGCCAACAAATTTTCAAAATTTTTTTATTTCTTTTTACTTTTTTTTATATTTATTTTTTTGACGTTGCCATATTTTATCAAAAAAATTTATTTTTATTTCAAAAAAATCAACTTTTCAACAAAATTAAATATGTCTTAGATTTTTACCGTTGACGACCATTGGGACATATAGGTCCCGTCAGATTTGGTGGTCGCGTAGATAGCCCAATAGGACTATCTTTTTTTGCTACTTTTTGTAAAAAAGTGGAAGGTTTCCCCAACAATTTTGTGCCTATAGCTCCTCCTGCCTCCAAAATATTGCAGCAAGAAGAAGGGGGAAAAAAGTCAAGATTTTTCGACTTTGGGGTGGTCTGGTAGGCAAAGGGATGAATCTATTCTTGAAAGTTAAGTACATTCTGGAAGCCACATTCATTCCTTGTTGAATGATACCTTGTAAAAAAAATCGTTTGCATAGTTTTTCCAGGAAAAATTCGAAAGTAAAAGGGTCACCGGTGTCCCAATGGTCCTCAAATGTTTAAGGGGACATATAGGTTATAAATTTAAAAAAAAATTTTTTTTCGGGAATTTTTTTTCATAGAAGGAAAAAGATATCGTTTTCAAATGTTGCACATATATTTATTAACATTTATAGAATACAAAAATTTTTCAGAATTTTTGAAGGGGTTTTTGATGTTATTTGATTTTTTTTAAAAAATGCCAAAAAAATGCCAAAAAATTGACGGTGTGCAGGATATCACCAGTCTGGAACATCTGAGGAAAAAATAAAAAAAAGCAAATTAATCCTTGTTTAAGTGGCCACCGCCTTAACTAGGATAATTTTTATCCGCCGAAGAAAAACAAAATGGCGACTGATTTTGTAACCTCAAAAATCGATTTTTTTTCAAATGGCTGCCATTTTTTTTTTTTCGGCGGATAAAAATTATCCTTGTTCAGGTGGTGGCCACTTAAACTAGGATTAATTTGTTTTTTTTATTTTTTCCTCAGATGTTCCAGACTGGTGATATCCTTCTCACCGTCAATTTTTTGGCATTTTTTTAAAAAAAACCAAATAACGTCAAAAACCGCTTCAAAAATTCTGAAAAAAATTTTTTGTATTTTTTAAATGTTAATAAATACATTTGCAAAATTTGGAAACGATATCTTTTTTCTTCTTTGATAAAAAAATTCCCGAAAAAAGTTTTTTTTTTAAATTTGTAGCTTATATGTCCCCTTAACGATTTTATTTTTTAAAACAATTAGAAAGAAAATTAAATTTTTTCGAAAGTAAAATATAACAACTATGTTAATTTTTATTCAATTTTTAAATTTGATTGATCATTTAAAAGAGCAATTAAATAAAAAACCAAGTGCATACTTTGTTCAAAGAAGGTTTTATACTTCTTTGATTAAATGCTAAAAAAAACTCTTTTAAAACGCTTCTCTAACTATCGCGCTCTTGACCGAGTTCTAAAAGTTCATTGATCAGCACGAAACTTTATGGATTTTAGTTTTATATCAAATCGTTTATTTTTAGCCTATGCCGTCAACATAAATAAAACTTTTGTTAATTAGGGCCACCTTAATACATATACATAGGTACATACATTAATAGCCTTTTAGCATATCAGCTCTTGCTTTTATTATCTTTAATCCCGCCATTACATCTCAACATAACTTATTTTTATGAACTATTAATTGTGCAACATCTTTTTCATGTTCATTTCAGGAGAGCGTCCGGAAGCGATGCAAACCAATGCAGCCACAACGGCCACAATGCACGCTGCCATGTTGCAACCTAGTAAATTCATTGGAGCCATCATCAGTCTAGTTGGGCTCTCACAAATATACGCTATCTTCAGCCAAATTCAACAAAACTATGCAATAAGTAGCAACACAGAGCTGCTGAGCCGCAACAAACAACGCTACGAAAGGATTACGAAAAACATAAAAGCAACGCAGTTAGAAGAACAGAATGGCCAACAGAATTGCAGTCAGTTTGCTAATACTAGCAGCCACAACTACAAGGACAACAACATACATAAAAATAAACGCACGGTTACACGGTGATATAAAAGCGCCGAGCCGTAGATTAGCAGCCTGAACAGGCAGGCGGCTGAAACATCATTTTCTGTAGAAACTTTTAATTGTAACGCCAAGAAGAGTGCAGTTGAGGAGCAGTGGAGTGGAGAAGGAGTAAAGTGTTTCAGGATGTGTAGTTGTTGTGGTTATTCGAAGCAAGCCGGTTGATGTATGCGGATGTTGAAGTTACACTTGGTTAGGCAGCTGAGATACATGCCACTATAAACTTTTAATGGTATTTTAAATACCTAAAAGTAGGCTACTAATAAAATAGTAACTTTAGAAAATGTTTATATAATATATACAATACGATTAAGCTAAGCTAAGCTAATGAGTGATTAAATGTTTTTCAAAACAGCAAAAAAAGCTTAATTTTTAAGTTATAATTTAAGATAAACTAAAAAAAAAAAAAACAAAAAAAAAACATGTTCTCAGTATGAGAGAAAATAGCAAATAAGAATATATGCAGCTTATATAAATACGAGTAGGTTAAGTGAAGAAAAAAATTACTAACTCAAACTTACTACTTTTCCCTAGTATCAGTTGTGAGTCGTTGTAGAGGAGGAACCGCGATCTTAGCTCTGCTTTATTGTGAAATGAAATAATTTATACCATGTAGCTTCATCATTTTCTTTGACTACCTAGAAGAAATATTCACGAAAAAATTTGTTTTCTACAATTTACTAAAATATTTCAAATTAACGTTTTATCACATCCCAGTGAACCAAAAGTGTTTTTACTAAAGTTTTAAATCAGCCTGTTCATGTAAAAAAGTTAAATTTCGACTCTTCCAACAATACATTTTCATCCTAACCATTGAACTAAAAATTTAAATTTTTCAATTCATTTATTTACTTTTCTGTAACATCTTGCGTTATTTTAAAATTTAAATTTTTATAATTTCCTACTAAAAGTATATGTAGTAGGATGTATGAAATACTAAAAGCTTATTTTATGTACTCGACCCATAAAGGGTACTCAATAGAGAATCATGAATATGAGTGAAAAACTTCCTTCCAGTTTTAGGCAATTTATTACAAGTAACTTACAAAAACTCTTGTCCGATAAAAGACATAAAACAAAGTCTCTGATATTATTACTAAAACATTTTTTCCAATTGTGTATACAAAATATTTGTAAAAATCTTACCATCATACTTATAAAAAAACAGTGAGAGTGAGAACGGATGAAAATACACGGCAGCAATCACTGTTCAAAACAGTTTTTCTAGATGGTGAAATATCGAATTGAGCGACGATTATTTTCAAATCATCTATTCAAATGATCACCGTGTAACCTCAGCCTTTCAAAGTAACTCCTGTTCCTTCTAAGCAATTCCTTAATACACATTGAGCCTAATGAATAAAACTTAAGCAATTGTTTTCCTTGAAATTTCTAAGGAATAGCTTAAATATGGCATGAATAAAAACTCAAGCAATACTTTTTCCTTTAAGCAATTCCTTATTACCCTAATAAAGGATATCTTTTAAATCCTTTTTCCTTATTTTTTCAAGACATTGCTTAAAAGCTAACGTATAAGCTAAGGTATTGCTTCTTCTTGTTTAGGAATTGCTTGGATTTTCTCAAACTCTACCCCTAGCTTAAATTTGTTGAAGTTAGTTTTAATTTAACATTTGGTGCGTTCAGAAGTGATAATGGCTCTTTTTTTAATATTCGAAACAAAAAATTTATAAACGTTGAGTGGTTGGAAAATTGTAGCGCGGGGCGTTGAATTTATATTAGGAGAAATAGGAGGGTGTTGAATTAGCCAAAATGGAAGTATTTCTACGAGTAGTGTCTGATCCAGGCTTTCAAAATGGAATAGCAGAAGAGTTGGGTGCTCACCAGACGACTGTGTCCAAAACATGTAATTATGTCATGGATAAAATTTTAAAGAAAACGCATTTGGGGATAAGATACCCAAAAACTAATGCTGAAATAATTAAAGCTTAAAATGCATGGAGACAAAAATATAGTTTTCCAGATTCTGTCAGTGCAATAGACTGCACTAATGCTCTAAGTCAATCATGCCCAAGTAGTGGCCCGTATGGCCCTTCATACAAATTTTTTTCTATCTTAATTTTGTCTTTGCGATGAGCCAAAATCAAAGAATACTTGCAAAAAACAACAACACAAACCGCACTCGTTCAGTGTTCATTACCTTTTTCCAGCGAACTTTACAAAAACAAATGCTTGCAAAGCCAAAGTAATAAACGCACACTCGATGATGTCGATGCTGATTGTCCCGTTACTTGTGTGTCCCTTTATTTTTCATGCAAGTATTGTTATTGTAATAGAAATTAAGACTTGTGCACTGACTTGCACTGACAGTGTACTTCATGATATGTAATTTTTGTTTTTTTTGTTTTGTTTGATTTTTTGTCAAAGGCAATGATGAGCAACATTTTGTGTTTGTTTTGTTTTTTTTAGCATGGTCCGCACTTAAAATTTCTTTGGCCCTCTAAGTCCTTAGTCGATGCGTTTGGTGATGAGTACATAGATAGAAAACGGTATACGCATAAAAATAAGTCTAAAAGGACGATTAAAATCAGCCATCAGACCCAAAAAACTAAATAGATTATCCTTTTACTGTCAAAATGTAAGAGGATTACGTTCTAAAACGCACGACATATTTTTGGCGTCTCAAAATTTCTCTGAGGATAGTATCGCGGTAACAGAAACATGGCTGAACGGAAGCGTTACAGTTATTGATGATATTTTTTGACAATAGTTTTCAAGTTTTTTGAAGGGACAGACACACTGAAAACATTTCTGCTGTTGGTGTTGGTGGCTTTTTAGCTATAAAGAGTTCATGCTCAATTGCTTAATTGATATTCCCTGATATGCTTTGCGGATTGCATAGAATATATAATAAATCTACTTGGCGTTAATGACGACATTTTACTGTTGGGCGATTTCAATCTGCCTGGCTTAATATGGCATTCTGGCGACGTTGATACATATTTTAGTGCATCAAATTCGAAGACCCGCCAAGAACATATATTTGTTGACAATATATGTTCTGACTCACAACAAGTTAGTTGTATTTACAGTGGCGAGCAAAAATGGGACAATGTTTGGCAGTTTCATACTTACATAGTTATAAAATTATAAATATAAAACTGATTTAAAAAAAGTATTTAATTTTTAGATCTTTGTTTATTTAACTTTAATACAAAAAAGAAGAATCAATTAAAAAAAATATATAATACTTAATTTTTTGCTAAACTCAAAAAAGTGCATGTATCCATTTTTGCACGTGTATGGAAAACTATTTTTTTACTACATTTTCAGTATTTGGTCCATAGACCTTTATTTTTAATTACACTTGCGATGCGGTTTGGCATACTTTCCACCAAGTTTTGTATGGTTTTTGCAGGAATACTTACCCACTGTTCATCTATTCTTACCCATAGCTCCTGTAGGTTCTTGGGAGCCCGCTCGAATGTTGAAAGTCCTCTTTTGACGATAGCCCATAAGTTTTCAATTGGGTTCAGGTCTGGGCTTTGCGCCGGCCACTGCAAGACTTGAAAATGCTGTTTTTGGAGCCATTCCTTTACAATTTTGGAGGTTTGTTTTGGATCACCATCCTGTTGAAAGTATATTTCCTCTTCAGGATAAGCACACATCTCAATAAAATCTGGCAAATTCTCTTCCAAATTTTTAAGATAATTGACTGCTAATGAAAGCTTTCTATCTTTACTAACGGCCCAATGTGCCACCAAGTAAAGCAGCTCCAAGCCAAAACGTTGCCACCATGTTTGACGGTTTGTTTGACTTGGTGCTTTTGAATGGATTCTTTGGGCCGGTGCCAATAAAATGATTTACCATCTGACTGAAATCGATTAAATTTGGTTTCGTCGGACCAAATTATTCGTTTCCAGTCTTCCATACTCCAATACTTATGCTCCTTGCAGAATTTTAGTCTCGCCTTCACATTTCTTTCTGATAATACAGGTTGTTTTTGTTTAATAGCTGATACTTAGCCAATCCTACGAAGTGCTCTGCGTGCGGTCCACTCGCTAATGCTTTTGTTTATCAAAACTGCAGCTGACTTAGGAGTTGTTAAGTGATTGCATCTCACTATACGTTCCATACAGCGGGCATCTCTGTCCGTTAGCTTTCTAGGTCGGCCTGCCTTGATGATTTTATAGTTAGTATTACGCCGTTTTTGGACACGAAAAACTGTTCTATGACTAATTTTCAAAGCTTTTGCTATAGTTCTTGATGACTGACCATTTTGAGTCATAACAACTACATTATCTTCGGTTTCAATAGATATTTTTTTCATATTAATTACGGTATTCTTTTTTTATTAAATAAGGAATGCTGAGGTATTAACTTGCAACTGATCGCTACACTTTGATCACTTTGAACTGAAAATTTACATAAAAGAAGCCACAAAAATATTTAATAAAATGAAATGAATAACGGAAAATTTACAGCTGCAAAACAAAAAACAGTGCAGACGTGCAAAAATGGATACATGCACTTTTTTGATTTAAGCAAAAAAGTGGTATTTTATATTTTTTTTTAATAGATTCGTCTTTTTTGTATTGAAGTGAAATAAACAAAGATCTAAAAATCAAATACATTTTTTAAATCGGTTTTATATTATTAATTGTATAACTATGTTAGTATGAAACTGTCAAACATTGTCCCAATTTTGCTCGCCACTATAATAGTGTTGAAAGACTTCTTGACCTGGTCTTAACTACAGACAGTATCTTAATGTCATTGTTAAGAGGGCCTTCCATGCTTTGACTACTGTAGATTAATACCATCCACCATTGAGTATTTGGTATAAATCGGACAGAGAGAGCATAGTAAATTCGAGTTCAGTAAGGGAATCTCATCCACAAACTTCTCTACCATCAACTACAGGGTGGGCCAAATAAGACCTCCCAATGTAAAATACGTATAACTCTTGTAATAATATTTAGTTTTTATTAATTTTTTTTATATATATTAAATATATTTCATGCAAATTTACGGGGACTATGTATGGAATATGACATCATACAAATGTCCACCATTTTGCTCGATACAAACATTGGCTCTTTTAAGCGAGTTTTCCATAACACGACGTAATGTTTCTGGTTGCAGGCTTAGTATTTCGTCTCGAATATTCTGCTTTAGCTGTCTAATTGTCTCTGGCTTATTGAAATGCACTTTGCATTTTAAATATGCCCATAAAAAAAAGTCGGGCGCAGTTAAATCTGGCGAACGAGGTGGCCAAGGGAATTCAGAATTTTTTTAAATCAAACGTTCACCAAAAATTTCTCGCAACAAATCCATATTGCCTTGCAGTGTCGCTCCATCTTGTTGAAACCACAAATTAGGATGCTTCTCCATCATTGGCCGCAAAAAGTTGTCAATCATTGTTCTGTAAGAAGCCCCGGAAATCGTTTCTGACGTTCCATCCTCAATCTCGAAAAACTATGGACCGATAACTTTATCGGCCATAACACCACACCAAACAGTGCATTTGGATGGATGTAACTGATACTGGTGAGTTGCCCTTGGCAATTTTCAGAGCCCCACAATCGACAGTTTTGATAATTGACATAATCGTTTAAATGGAAATGAGCTTCATCCGACATCAAAAGATAATTTAAAAGATCATTTTGTGTTGCTAATTCTGTAAAACGAATAGCGTATTGCAGTCGTTGTTGGTGGTTATGCAGAAGCAGAATGTGCACAGTTTGAATTTTGTATGGATGTATCTTAAGATTTAACTTTAAAATTCTCCGCAATGTTGTGCGGGAAATGCCCAACTGGCTGGAACGACGACGAGTTGAGACAGATGGATCATTTGCAACACTTTGCCGCACAATTTCTACATTGTCTTCAGTACGAGTATATCGATGGCGACCTCTTCCAGGACAGTCAACAACTGAACCCCATTCCTTAAAACGGCTCATCAAAGGCCTTATCATGAAGGCTGTGGGAGCTAATCTTGAATTAAAATGTTGACAATACTTTCGCTGCGTCATAACTATTGATCTGTGACAAGTATAAAAAAATTGGATAATTTTAACACGTTCTTGTGTACTGTATGTATCCATTATAAATTTCCAAGAAGTCAATTATAACCTGCAAAGAAAAAAAAACACAATTATATTAGAAAACAAAAAAGTTATTCGGGTTTAACATTGGTAGGTCTTATTAGGCACACCCTGTACAACTTCAAGTCGAAAATATTAATGAATTTTCATTTCAGTTTATTAGAAAAGTGAATAGCAACTTGCAAAATGCGAAAGACTTAAAGCGTAGATCTGGCAAGGAATCGAACCCAGGACCTCTGGGGTAGCAGTCGAGCATGTAAGACTTCAAAAAATTTATTAAAGTAATGCAGAAACAATTCATGGTTTTAAGTTGCATATAAACTATAGTTTTTATTTTTTTGTTTTACATGTTAAAATTTTTTTAAAAAAAAATTATAAATATTATCCATGAAGGATGTCAATTTATATTAATATTATTATTATTATTATTATTTAACATTTGTGCGTTTACCTTTTTTTAACTCTGTAGTGTCACCCATGTTTTTATATCACTTTTCACTCTAGGCTGCATTGAGTTAATTATGGATAATTTAATACATTTAAGCATTTTTTAAAGATGTAAATATAAATGGTAAAAAAAAAATATTTATATTAATATTGAAATAATTACTTTAATATACGTGTGAAAAAAAAATAATGTAAAATTATATGTATTTGATTTAATTTAGTTCATAAGGTCAAATGACACATGTAATATTAACAGTGTGTTAATTTCCAAGCGAAAAAAAAAATTAATTTAAATAATAATATAACATTTTTTGTTAGTTGTTTATATTAGATGTAAGCTGGACAAAAAATATATTTCTCAATATATCCATGGAATGAAACATAAGATTGTCAAATAAAATATCGATAATTCAAGTTAAATAAAATATAAAAAAAAAAATCTGTTTTTATTTTTCTGATATTTGTTAGGGGGTTATGTGTTTTTTTCGTTCTTCAAAGGTTTAGCATCTAATGAAGAGCTGCACAAAAAATTCTATTCACAGTATTTGAATAGTGTATACTATGAAGATGCAGTGTATTTCAGTGTAGCCATGACATTGAGCACAAATGGTTTGTATGAAGTGAAGCCAAACACTAATGGCATGTCTTGAAAGCTCTTCGTTAGTATGATTGTGTTTTGAACATTTTGATATGAAATAAAATATCAAATCATAAAGCGGCACTGAAGTAAAAGTAACGATATCGAGCACACCGAGTGCACCATGCACTCACAAGTATGTATAGAGGGTCAGTCGATTTTGAACTTGAAAAATTAAAAAAGGTCGGCAAAAAAAAAACAACATCAGATCGAGAGACTTGAGACGCACAGGTACAAGTGTAGGACGATATGACAACCTTGAAGAACTAGGAAGAACGCTAGTAAATATTAGGTTTTCGGTCACATGATAAAAAGAAAAAATAAAAAAATTGGTGTCATGAAGCCTTATGAACGTTCTCAGGGAACCTCTTAAAGTAACCTTAATGCACAAAATGCAATTGAAAAAGCATAGATAAAAATAAAAATTAAAACTAAACTAAAATTTATATAAGGTCAACCATTAGGACAAGAGCTTAAATAAGGCTTAAGACAAGAATTAGAAAACGGATGGGTACAATCGTTAAGACAAAGATTAAAATCGCGAATAAGGCAAGGAGTAGGACAGAGATTTTGACAAAGATAAGATCATGTAATTCGACTAGAATTAGGACAATGATCAAAATACGATGTCAAGTCAAGCCATACGGATGTGTCCATGATACAGCCAACTTCTTTTTCCTAATAAAATCCAGTTAGACCAAAAATTCAATTCTAGGGACCATACATTTCGCTTGGAGTACGCTGTCTTAAATCTCGTTAAAAATCATGAACACTTTTCGTCAAATTTTATTATGAGCTACGAAGTGCATTTTTAGTTGAGCGGTTCCGTTATAAAGAAAATTGTAGATTTCAAGGATCAGAGAATCCAAGAAAGCTTCATAAAAAAACCCATGTTAGTAGAACGGAAAAATAGACGGCCAATATTTTTGTCGAGAATTTCAGAGGTTAAAACATTTGAGTTAATAGGGAAAGTTATAAGGCAATGCTCCAAAATTTTGTGTTTCCGCAACAAGATGGTGCAACAGCCCATAGAGCACATGCAACAATGGAATTATTACGTCAAAAATTTCTAAATCGGGTAATTCCAAGTAAGTCGACTTAACATGGCCACCACGATCGCCTAATCTGATCGCCCCAGATTATTCTTGTTTGACTATATAAAGAAAAAGTTTACATCAACAGTCTCCAAGTAACAGTCCGTTCAAAAAGTTCATGGGATGACACATAGATGACGTAACTAGATTTTTTTCCATATGCAAAGACCCAACAGTCGGCCTGTAAGGTGAAGGTGATGATGATGTAAGGTCTTTATTTTGGGATGCGAAAGGAATTATATTCATCGACTATCTCCAAAAAGAAACCACCATCAACAGCGACTATTACTGTACACTTTTGAATCGATTGAAGGATGAAATCGCAAAGAAACAGCCATATTTGCAAAAGAAAAAAGTGTTGTTTCACCAAGACAATACACCATGTCACAAATCGATGAAAACGATGGCAAAATTGAATGAATTGGGCTTCGAATTGCTTACCCACCCACCGTATTCGCCAGATTAAGCCCCCAGCGACTTTTTCCTTTTTTCAGATCTCAAGAGAATGAATGCTTGCTGGAAAGAAATTCAAGTCCATTAATAAAGTTATCGCTGAAACTGAGGCCTATTTTGACGAGAAAGAGAAATCGTACTATACTCGTAAAAGTGGTATCGAAAAGTTGGAAAATCGCTATACTCGTTGTATAGCTCTCGAAGGCTATGGATATTATATAATAGGATATTAAATAATATAATCGAATTTTATCAAAATGTTGTTTTTTTCATACTTATCCTACGGACTTATTGAATAACCTATTATCTAAGCAGAAAAAATTGCTCTTAATACGAAAGAGACACTCCGAAATTTATAGACAGTGAAATAAATAGAGCTTATGAGTGAGATAAAATTAATAAAAATAAATAAACTTTGTTCTAAAACTTGTGTATGATCTTTATATCATTGCATCCAAAAGTTATTAAAAAACATTGGTAAGTCACTTTTGCCACACCCTTTTAACGAACCGATATTTTTTTTTTTTGACTCAAAAGTGAAACATTTTGGCTGTATCAATGGAAAAAAATTATTGAATTCTAAAAGTCCGTTTCAAAATGATGGAAGAACGAGATGGAGAAGGATGGTCTCCTGATTTAAGCTCAGTAATCTTTAATTATCCCAAAACCTTTCAACAGTTCATAGATCAACAGTTCGAGTCTGAACAACCTCTGAAATATTAAACATAGGTTTTCATTTCACATTAAAATATTGAATTATAGTTTTTCATAATTTCTCACGTGTCCTTGAGGCCTTCTGAACTGTCATTAAATATGTTTTTATTCTAAAATAATTTGAATATAAACAGCAACTTCAAAGAATAACCTATCGCAAAATCTTAACAGAGTTTTTGCGGTTTTTATTAAAAACAGACAAAACCAAGGCATGCAGTTGTGGAAGATTATGTCTTTGCACTCAACTCATGTTTTTCACTTACAAGTTGCTCAATAAATCTCACAACAACAACAATTCCTGCCATTATTTTCGAATATGATTTCTCAACAAGCGGCAAGCAGCTCATAAATACTTGTGCATTCGCCCCAACACACTACAAATAAATTCCTTCTTGGTACCTAGTAACATTTCGATGCATGACTGCCATTGGACCGGCACTGGTTGGCGGTTAGTAGCCATCAAAGAAAAAAAAGAAAATTATTTGGCCTAAATTCGGCGCCTTCCTGCTGCTGACAGTGTTTCTGAAACTGCTGCAATTTAGCCTAGAGTTGCTGTGGTTGTTAGCGTTGCTGATTTATGTCGCGGGTACTGTAAACATAACAACCACAACAACACTTTGCTATGCATGGATTTTTGTGCACACACTCATGCAAAGACTTATCTAGAATCTAGATATATTGAAACACAACTACCGTTGGACTTGGAAGTTGGTAGAACTAGTTTTTGAAGACTCGTTGATGCAGCAAATGTTTGCTCCAAGTTGTTTACAAATCGTTGTGTCACGTCTTCCTTGCTTATGACAGTTAAGAATGGAGCATATTTTCTACAGAGATTTAATCAAAATGGATTTGAAATTGAAAAGTAAATGGCAGAACAAAATAAAAAAGAACATCACCGTCATAGTTGAAATGCTTTTATATGAAAGATGCTTGGTTATACTTCATCAGATTATTTTTTGAAGGAAATGAATTCGTAATCGTAATTAACGTTTTACAATTTAAATTTTAGATGCTATTCGAAATGATAAAAGACCAACAATGTTAGACCAACAGTTTAAAGAGTAAAGAGTAAATAGTAAGGAATTAAGAGTAAAAAGTAAAGAGTAAAGAGTAAAGAGTAAAGAGTAAAGAGTAAAGAGTAAAGAGTAAAGAGTAAAGAGTAAAGAGTAAAGAGTAAAGAGTAAAGAGTAAAGAGTAAAGAGTAAAGAGAAAGAGTAAAGAGTAAAAAGTAAAGAGTAAAGAGTAAAGAGTAAAGAGTAAAGAGTAAAGAGTAAAGAGTAAAGAGTAATGAGTAAAGAGTAAAGAGTAAAGAGTAAAGAGTAAAGAGTTAAGAGTAAAGAGTAAAAAGTAAAGAGTAAAGAGTAAAGAGTAAAGAGTAAAGAGTTAAGAGTAAAGTGTAAAGAGTAAAGAGTTAAAATTAAAAGTAAAGAGTAAAAAGTTAAGAGTTATAATTAAAAGTAAAGATTAAAAAGTTAATAGTAAAGAGTAAAGAGCAAAGAGTAAAGAGTAAAGAGTAAAGAGTAAAGAGTAAAGAGTAAAGTGTAAAGAGTAAAGAGTAAATAATAAAGAATAAAGAGTATAGGGTAAAGAGTAAAGAGTAAAAAGTAACGAGTATAGGGTAAAGAGTAAAGAGTGAAGAGTGAAGATTAAATAGTAAAGAGTAAAGAGTAAAGAGTAAAGAGTAAAGAGTAAAGAGTAAAGAGTAAAGAGTAAAGAGTAAAGAGCATAGAGTAAAGAGTAAAGAGTAAAGAGCACAAAGTAAAGAGCAAAGAGTAAAAAGCAAACAGTAAAGAGTAAAGAAAAAAGAGAGACAGGAATGATATCCGAAAATTTTTTTAAAAAAAAAGACGCCTGGCTGATGATTTAAAAACGGGAGTCTAGTAACAGATTTTCGGTGTACACTGATCACGTGGAGGGTACTCTTCTTAGTATGGTGACGCCGACAACAATCTCGCCAATAGAGATGATATCTTGTAAACCGTAATGACAGCGTTGAAAGTCCGTTCCCGACTTTAATGAAGTCTTGGAAGCTTTGGTTCGGCTTAAAAACGGTAAAGCCGCAGGAGCCGATGACATACATGATGTGCTCTTCAAGAATACAGGCGAAGTTCTACAGAATATGGTTGGAAGAATGCATTACAACGACAAAAACGGAACATCATTGGCTCTGCTCAATCCACAAGAAAGGCGGTCCCACCATTTGCGCCAACTACTGTGGAATAAGCCTTCTTAATATCGCACAAAGGTCCTATAGAACGTATAACGTGAATGACTGAAGCCCATCGAAATCAATTGTTTAAAGACCCTAGGGAAAAAAATTGACACGTACCATTCTTTTGTCGATTAAAAAGCCACCTTCGATTATCCAATAAGGAATCAGCTGTACTCCACCACGTCTGAATTCGGTATTCCTGCAAAGCTCATCCGTCTTTGAGCAACACCGCTGAGCAACACCAGCAGCACAGTTAAATCGGGAAGGATGACGTCGAGGGAACGTCATCAGACTTCTGTATGGCGGCGCCGTAAACAATCCCGCCAATAGAGATGATGTCCTGGAGATGGGAACGACAGCGTTGAAATTTAGGTTCCGACTATAATGAAGTCTTGAAAGCTGTAGTTCGGCTTAAAAACAACAAAGCCGCAGGAGTTGATAGCATATATGCTGAGCTCTTCAAGAATAGCATTCATGAGATTCTATACAGTATATGGTCGAATGAATGCATTCCAAACGGAACATCATTGGCTCTGCCCAATCCACAAAAAAGGCGATCCCACCATTTGCGCCAACTACCGTGGAATAAGAACGTATAACGCGAATGAATGAAGCCCATCGTCAATAAACTGTTTGAAGACCGTAGAGAAAAAATGTCCAATAAAACACTTGTACTCCACCATGTCAGAATTTGGTATTTCTGCAAAGGTCATCCGTCTTTGTAGAACGGCACTGAGCAACACCAGCAGCACAGTTAAAATCGGGAAAAGCTCACCCCTCTATTGGATACCAAACGAGGTTTCAGACAAGGTGATTCCCTATACTGTGATTTTTTCAACCTAATTATGGACAAGATCATCCGAGCTGCTAATCTGAGACGTAGTTACCAAGAGTATCAGATACTGCTGATATATACTGATGATATCAATATCATTTTCCATAAAACACTCGAAATAAATGCATCATTCTCCAGATTAGCGGAAGAATGTGTCGAATAAGTCGAATTGGTCTTGTAGTGAACGCAGTAAGACAAAATACCTAGTGTCAACAAACAAACAGTCACAGCGTTTTGGAAACCACGTCACTGTTCACAATTCCTCCTGAGAGGTTTATAGGAATTCGTCTATCTGGGATTCAGAGTAAACTTCTTTAACGATGTCAGTATGTAGACAAAACGAAGGATAACTATTGCCGAACAGGTGTTTATTTGAGCAATTAAGAAGTAGGGAATTGAGAAGCAGAGCCCTCTCTCGACGAACAAAACTCACGCTGTAAAGGTATTAAAAATAGGTAGGTCCTATTAAATAGTCATGCATAAACCATTATATGCAGCATAAAAGCCTTTGAAAGAAAGATCCTTCGTAAGATCTTTGGTCCAATCTGAGTCAATGGTAAGTACTGAATTCGATAGAACCACGATGAGCTGTGGAAAACGGAGCTCCAGCGAAAAAATATTCAATTTGGTACCCGATATCGGTCGATGCAGAAGAGGGTGCCCACAACTTCGTGGGTACAATGCTTGGTGTTTCCAATTGGTGACCGACACGAAGCGCAAATAGAAATGGATGACGCAAGTTTTTATACGAGGCTTGTACCGATTAACTGTTGTAAGCGTCATATAAGTAATTAAGCAAAAATTAAAAAAAAAAATCACTAGATATGAACGTATCGTAACGAATCACTCAAATCGCTAAACGTATTCCCCAATCGAAAAATATACACACACCACTGTGCTGTAGTTTACAAATACTGCCAACTCCTATAGTTAGCTATATGTGTATATATTATCTGCAATATTTATATCTGTATTAATGCTACAACTGATAAGCGTGTGCGAAATTTTAAAAAAACAACAACAACAACAACAAACTATAACAACAACATTTTCAATCAGACTGATAGGTTTTATAATTGCAAGTAATTTTAATCAGTTGAACTTCTACCAACTTCGCGTGTACTCGATGTTTATAAATGCATTACTTTGTGAAAAAATAACATACCCAGTAAGCAAACGTAAACAGAAGCAGTGTTTTACACATACTTGCAACAAAACAATATAAAATGTTTACAGGTGTTGGCAATTGTTAGTAAATATCAAAGAAAATAACAACGAAAATGGAACAACCAAGAACTCAGCAGTTTCGACAACAAGCTGAATCTACAACAACAACAGCTGCACAAGGATGGCTTGAGCAAAAAGAGAGAAATAAGCCACAATCGAACTCAGTGGGATCAGGTAAACAGAAAATAAAATATTTTTAACACGTTCGTTGCAATGTGACCCACCGGTGGGTCACACAAAACAAACACAAAAGGCCGTGCGCTCCACAGGCGCTTATTTGTAAAACTTCGGTTTTTATTGATGTTTTATTTTAGGTAAGATTAGTGCCGACTTTTATGTACATAAAGCAATTAATATATTAATGATAATAAAACAAAATAGAAAAAGTGAAAATAATAAGCTTTCCAATATTATAATACATATAAATAACTTTTAAAATTTGACGAAGAAATTAATATGAAAAGTTATTTAAAATTATTTTTTACTTTGTAGTGATTTTGAAGTCGGTTTTTTTTTTGTTAAAAAGTTTTTTTATAGCCACGTTTCTTCCTTCAAGGCGGGACACAGTGGTTGAAAGGTGGAAATAAATACCAAAATTTATGTTCTCTTTTTAACATTTTTTTAATTTACATCGTTTAAGAATTGTTAAATTAGCATAAATCCAAAATATTTTTGAATAACATTCATTGGTTTTTTTGTCTAGAGGCCCTCAAACTCGAACAATGCAAAAAAACTGGAAAATGATGTAAAAATGATGTATGCACTACAAAAAAACGGAAAGAGATATTCCCCTCCTGGTTTTTTTTTATTTATTTAAGAAAATGTTCAAAAACAGTTCTGCGTATTTGAAATATATTGTTTACCTGTACTTTTTAAAAAAAACTTAAATTTAACGTGGATATGAAAAAAAAACGTAAATTTATTTTTTAGCAGAATGTTACTTTGTGAGTTCCAAGTTGCGCCAAAAAATCTTTCAACGGAATGTATTTATTGATCTTTTACGTAAATGTTTCAAACAATAAAAGAGAGCTCTTGTAAGCTTTTTCACAAAATATGACAATAATTAAAACCGTTTTGAGAGAAATATAGAGTTGATCAGTCCCAAGGCTTAGTTCTTTAGCAATTATCCTTAGTATACTTTCAGGCTTGCCTTGTTAAGCCAAACTCTTCGTTCAAAAGTGTGATATACTTTATATTGTTTATTATGGAACGAGCAATATTGCACTGTCTTATTGATCATTTAAAAATCACAAACGAATTTTTATATTTTTTTGCGAATTTACAGGTTTTACATTATCCCTAAAAGTAAGCTCAAGTAAATTTTGGAAGTTGCTTTCATCTCTTATGCAATAATTATTAATTTATTGCAGAATGCAAAAGGTTCATTCAATTTTTTTTAAATAATAGTGAAACGGGCAGCTCTATTTTGAATTTTTTTTTTCATTGTCTTACAAAATAATTTTAAAATATCTTAAAGTAGCATGAACATATTATTTTAACGGTTTAGATGCTATATCACCTTAAAGTTTAAAATTTGAAAAACAAGTGAAGTGAAAAATTTGTTGGGGGAGGTCGGTATGGCCGAAAAAATGTTTTTTTTTTATTAAACACTAAAAATAGGATAACACACAATAGGATAAGTCATAAAAAAATAAGAGCGTTTTTAATTTTTATGTAATATGGGAGATAGGCGTGGTTGTGGGCGGATATCAACAAATTTTTGTTTTTATCTTGATACGGTCAAACTGAACTCATGTGCCTAATTTTATTGATTTACGACGACTACTTCTATTTTTTGACATTTTTTGTATGGGGCTCAACCACTGTGCGGCGGTGGCCGGATGCTTTAAAGTGCGTAAACCACTCAGTGTAAATTTTCGACTTCAAAAAGATTGAATCCTCCACCAAACACAGACAATTTTGACGTGACGAAGTTACGTTGTACTGCTCTAGTTTCCAAAAAAGTTGAAAAATGAATTTTTTAAAAATTCATCTGCGTTTCATTGAATTGTTACTCGCTACGTATAAGAGCTATGATTAAAAAAATAGTATGACCATAAAGGTTAATTCTTTGACTATATTCAAAACACAAAAAAAATTTAATACGGCATAGGGACGTAGTGGGAGCTGCGTAAGCAACGCAACTGAAAATTTGTTACATGGAATTATTACTCGCTGAGTATTTGAGCTAGGATTAAAAATACGATACGCCAATAAAGACCTACTGGAAGCCCTCACAACAAAATTAGAAAAAAAATTTCTGACATAATGGGGACGCTGAGAGAGCCGCTCAAAGATCGATAACGCAACATTCATGCAGCGGCGTTGCATTGAATTTTTACTCAATGAGTATATAACCTACGATAAAAATTTAAAAAGGAAAATAAAGTTTTTATACATGGCTTTACGACAAAAATAAAAAAAAAATTCAGGCGTCGTCAGGTCGTGAATATAGCAGCTTATGTAACAGAAATGTAATATCGTTGCATGGAATTATACTCACTCAGGAGGAGTGCTACAGTAAATTTTGTTTTACGACAGCAGGGATGTGTTATTACGCTTCACAACTAAATTACAAAACAAATTTTGTTGTCATGATTTCAGGGATGCAATCACATAATGCAGTAAAAATGTTACAGCCATGAAAAAACGTTGCATGGATTTTTAACTCTGTGACTACTGGTGCAACGGTAAATTTTAAGGAACGAAAACAAAGGTGAGGTCTTCGGGCATATGACAAAAATAAAAAAAAAAATTTGACGGTGTGTCAAAAAAGGGAACCGCCTAATGTGACGCATATGCATCACTTTTGCTAGATTAATTGAAATTAGAGCACAACCAATGGGGAACCAAAAAAAAAAGCTAAACGAAAAGCACCAATTCCAAATCCAACATCAACATCAACATCAACATCATCAACATCAACATCAACATCAACATCAACATCAACATCAACATCAACATCAACATCAACATCAACATCAACATCAACATCAACATCAACATCAACATCAACATCAACATCAACATCAACATCAACATCAACATCAACATCAACATCAACATCAACATCAACATCAACATCAACATCAACATCAACATCAACATCAACATCAACATCAACATCAACATCAACATCCACATCAACATCAACATCAACATCAACATCAACATCAACATCAACATCAACATCAACATCAACATCAACATCAACATCAACATCAACATCAACATCAACATCAACATCAACATCAACATCAACATCAACATCAACATCAACATCAACATCAACATCAACATCAACATCAGCATCAACGTCAACATCAACATCAACATCAACATCAACATCAACATCAACATCAACATCAACATCAACATCAAGATCAACATCAACATCAGCATCAACATTAACAACAGCAAGAAACTTCGTCACGTCAAAACCTACGGGTGTGTCCACGGCACAGCCAACTCTTTTTCTCAATTGAAATTATTTTTTTCTGATCGATCATCACCTCTCTGCAGACAATGGAAAACCTCAGAGTGCATATAATATCATGTAAAGCTTCTTGAGAAATTAGCACATTAGCTGTTCGGAGTCTGCATAAATCCAGTAGGTCCAGTTGTCGATCAATTGTGTACAAACATTTAATAACCCGCACAACACAATTTTATCATAAGAAGTTCGGTCAAAGTCCTTTCAAGAGCTGAAATGGCCAGTTGTTTTTATTTTATTTTATCTTCCTTCACTTTTTGAAATCTTATTGTAACAACTGTAGCATCTTTTCCGTGTCTTCCGATCAGTGTTATCTCTGGTTTTTAACTCCTCCAATCCATGCTTCTAAGAAGTAGATGTATTATTCATTAGTCCACAAAGACTCTCGCAAATGGTACATTTTAATTTATTAAAAATTACCTCATTACGAAACAACAAAAACAATTTTTTTTTTAGCCATGACATTACAGAGGTAACCCCCATAATGCAGTAAAAACGCAACAACAATAAGAAAACGTTGCATGGAACTATATCGCCATGACTATTAGCGCTACAGAAAATTTTATAGAACCACAGTAAAGCTGAGGTTTTCCGTCACATGATAAAAATAAAAAAAAATTAATGACGTCGTAAGGTGAATAGACAAGGGATGAGAGCAATAAAATAAGGAGTAAGACAAAAATTTGAACAAAGAGAAGAGAATAGAAATGGATAAGGATCAGGACAAAAATTGGGAAGATGACTTCGATAGGAACTAAGACAAGGATAAGAACAAAGATTGAGACATACCTTAAACATTATTCGGGACAAGATTGGGAAAGGTAAAGGGACAAGAAATGGGACAAGAAATAGAACAAAGATTTGAACACAAAAAGAAACTTAGGACAAAAATTTTGAAAGGAAGTTGGACAACGATTAGAAAACAATTTGAACAATGATAAGGTCAATTTGGACAGTAATTAAAACAGGAGTTTGGACAGGAAGAACGACAAATACTACAACAAATATAAGAATAAGGATAAGAATGAAGAGAAGTTTGGAAACAAATAGGGATAAGAATAAGAATAAGGTCAAGTATGATGTGTCAACGATACAGCCAACTTATTTTCGAGTTTCGACCACAGGTACAGGGTGTTTTTTTTAGGGGTTTGTTTTTCGAATAGAGATAAAACTGGCATTTTGTGGTCAAATCTGGCAACTCTAATGTCATTTATGTTCAGTTTGGTTTGCCATTTCATCATGAACAGGTTGACAAAAAAACAACGCTTGCAAATCGTGCAAATTTATTTCGAAAATAATGGTTCAGTTCGCGAAGTTTACATCGCAAAATTTTGTTCAGTGATGAGGCTCATTTTTGGTTGAATGGCTACGTCAACAAGCAAAATTGCCGCGTTTGGAGTGAAGAGAATCCACATGAGATCCTTGAGATGCCCTTACATCCACAAAAACTGACTGTTATTGACAAAAACTGACCATACTTCTTCCGAAATAATGCTAGAGAGTCAGTTGCCGTTAATGGAAACCGGTATAGAGCCATGATAACCGACTATTTTGTACCCGAATTGGATGGCATGAATGTGGATGAGTTCCAACAAGACGGCGCTACATGCCACACAGCGCACGTCACAATCGATTTATTGAAGGAAACATTCGATGAGCGCATAATTTCGCGGAATGGACCTGTCAATTGGCCACCAAGATCGTGTGATTTGACACCATTGGATTATTTTCTTTGGGGATATGTGAAGTCGCTCGTCTACGCCAACAAACCAGAAACATTAGGGACTTGGAGGCCAACATTCATGGCGTTATTGCCGACATACGGCCCCATATGCTCGAAAAAGTGGTTGAAAATTGGACCTGTAGAATTGGCTTTATTCGAGCCAGCCGCGGCGGCCACATGCCCGAAATCATATTTAAACATTAATGGCATAAAATTATCCTTCCAATAAAGTCAAATTGATGGATATTAAAACGACTTTCTTGTGTTTTATTTCAATTCGAAGTTCTATACCTCTAAAAAAAACACCCTATAATACTACATAGTTTAAATTATTAGACTTCGACTTTAGTATGCCTGAAACAAAATTAAAATCGAAAAAACTAATAGAAAGCTTAAAATATTGTTAATGCGCCTATCAATCTCAATATCAATTTTAATAATTTAAAAAGTATTGAAAAGATTATAAAAATTATTTCGTAAAGTTTGTTTTGATATCCTTGACTTTTGATCTCTTATGAAAAACCTCCTTTGATATGCCTTTAATGCCTAATACTTTAAATAATTATTACAGCTCTGTTTATTTTTGTCAGCGGTGGCATGAACATAGCATGGAGTACAGGATTTAATGATTACACCAACTTATCAAACAATCTCTACATGAATATCTGCTGGTTTGTTGCGGCCATTATTGGTTCATCGGTTGGAGCTTTTCTAACCAACAAGATACGAACAAAAATCTTAATGGTAGGCATAAATTTATTGAAACTTGCCTTTACTAAGAACTGTTTCCTTACTTTTTTTCAGTTGGTTTCCTCGGTGCTGATCCTTATTGGAGCCATTCTATTTCTAACACTGCACAATTCTTTTGACGTCATCATGATAGCGCGTCATCTAAATGGTTTTGCCGTTGGTTTTGCTTTTGCGCCGACGCTTGTGCTGGGCGGTGAAATTATTGTGAAATATATGCGTGGATTGGTTACTGCATCCGTGGATGCGATGGGTTTCTCACTTGGTGCGCTCTTCCAGATACTCTACTCAGCCTGTTGGACAAATGAGCTCAATGAGAGCTTCGATGCCAATCAAATGCATGGACTTTTGAATCTTATATTTGGCACTATTTCAATGATATTTGCCCATTTCATGATCATCGAGTCACCGGTGTTTCTACTGCTCTTTGGACAGGAAGAAGCAGCGATTGACACTTTGCGTCGCTTGCAGCTGCCTGCTGTGATAACTCACGAAACATACCAACAGTTGGAAGACCACAAGCGCTATATTGCCGTGAGCAAAGAGAAGACTATGTCACAGAGTTTCGTTGATAGCATACCAGCTCTTGTCAAGCTGTCCATCTTTCGTGGCCTGATAGGCTTGAGCTTCTCACTTATTGTCAATTTCACTATGATTACAACATCCTTTTATATTCTACACGAATTGATCACATGGCCTTACATAACATACGCTACCTTCCGCTGGATCGGCAGTTTTGCAGGCATGTTCATGGTTGATACGGTGGGGCGCAAAAAGCCGCTTACCATCAGTGTGCTAATATGCGGCGCCATGGCTATTGGAGTTGCTGTGATATATGGCGATACCTACAATATATTACGCTCGCCTCAAATGATCATTGCACTCGTTTTTCTCATGTTCCATCAGTTCTGCGCCGGTATTGCTATGACATCATCATCTGCTTATCTGAGTGAGGCTTTCCCACTAGCAGCCAAGCCCTATTGCATAGCCATGGTATTTAGTGTTGAGATGCTGGTGCAAATTATCATTGGATCCGTTCATCTGAACTTCTCCTCAATCTCTGAATATTTTTATGTACTAGGCGTGTTTTCATTTTTATTTATTATATTTTCCATTTTCTGTCTGCCAGAGACTAAAAATACATCGTTGTATGAGGCTCAATCAATATTTAGGGGCTTCGCAAATAGAGGCTCATAAAATATAAGTGCCATATATAAAAAATTAACTCTGAATTTTTGATTTTGGAAATAAAAAGCAGGTACATAAATGTTTTAAGAAATATTAAAAAAAATTGGGCCGTAGTTGTTATATTGCAAGAAGAAAAATGTTGTCCTTTAAGTAAGTTGTATTTAAAAATTTTTAACTAATCTTCAGAAATGAATCGCTCTGAGATCGGTAGCTCAAAAGAGGATCGCAACTGCAGAAGTGATCAATGAAATCCATCCAGAATCATATTAGACAATCCCAAAGTGAAAGTGTGAGAGATAGTTTCGTCTATACAGATATCAACTGGCTCGGGGGAACCCAATGAGTAAAAATTATTAAAATTTTTAAAATAGGAATTCTATGGTTAAAAATTTCATAATTTTCAAATTCTGACAACGGATAGGGATTCAGCGACCCATTTTTACCTTGTATTCGCCCCAGTATCAGATTCGTAAAAATAAAAAATTTAGTTGGCAACCCTATGGAAAAATGTCATTATTTTGAATTTCTGACAACGCATTCGGATTCAGTAATCCATTTTTACTTTGTATTCGCCCCAGAAATGGATTCGTAAAAATAAAAAAAATAGGTGGCAGCCCTATCCGCTATCTTGAATTTTAAAATTCTGACATTAGATTCGAAAGTTAGATAATGTTTTAAACTCGTAAACAACATATTATTAGGTGGCAACCCAGTGGTAAGAAAATTTCATCATTTTTATATTCTGACTACGGATTCGTTTTCAGCGACCATTTTTACCTAGTGTTCGCCCCAGAAACGGATGCGTTAAAATAAAAAAATTGATGGCAACCCTGTCTACTATCTTAAATTTTAGAATTTTGACATCAGATTCGAAATCAGAAACCCCCTAAATCTGTTAGATAAAGTTTTAAACTCGTAAACAATTATCACATTATTAGATGACAACCTTGTGGTAAGAAAATTTCGTCATATTTATATTCTGACTACGGATTCGTATTCAGCGACTCATTTTAAACTAGTGTTCGCCCCAGTACCGAATTAATCAAATTAAAAAAAATTAGATGGCAACCCAATCCGCTATATTGAATTTTAAAATAAAAAACTACTATTGGCTATAGAACAGTGGTACTTACTACATGGTTTCCCATAGCCCGCGGGCATCGTGTGTTGTTGAGCTTTTGCACAAAAGCTCGCTGTGCTTGTACACTGCCGCAGGGTTCGGACTTGAAAATTAGTAAATCGTAGTAAATTAAAGAAAAAAACGTAGTAAAACGAATTTTTTCGCAATAATTTTTTTTAATTAACAACCATGTACGTAAATTTTATAAAAAAAAAAAAAAAATAAATAACTGGCCATTCCAGCCCTTGAAAGGACTTTTGACCTAGCTTCTTATGATCAATTGTGTTGTGCGTGTTATTAAGTTTGTACACAATTGACCGAGAACCGGACCTACATGTTTAACGTTGACTCCGAACGGCGATGAACGGAATGTTCTTGTTCTCAAGAAGCTTTACCTTGCATTTTGATTACTCTCTGAGGTTTGCCATTGTCTGCAGAGAGGTGGCGGCCGTACAGAAAAATTATTTTAATTCAAATAATTTTCTGTCGCTTCTGGGGCTCGAACCCGTGTCTCCAGGTTCGTTGACATAGGGGCCACGCACTTTAACCAACTACGCCACGGACGCCACTATAAATTTTATACTAATAGAAAAATACCTATAGACAAATATATACATAACTATATACTATATATTTGCATGTTGCAAAAACAAATTTTTTACGGATTCAAAATTAATATGACTATTAATTTAGCACTAATGCTGCCATCTTTCTAGTTTTTATGTAATGGTATTAAAGATTTAATTATACTTGACGTCATGCAACGTTACATAAGAAATTGCCTGTGTTTCCAGATGTTTCCAGATAAATACAAAAATAACCCTAAAAATGTTTGTTGAGAATAAATCGCAGTAGATTTGAAAAAACCGCAGTGACGCAATAAAACATTCAATTTTGCCAAAAAGCGCAGTAGATCTACTGCAATTGCAGTAAAGTCCGAACACTGACACTGCGTAAGACTTTGTGCTGTGATTTAAATTTCAAGTCAGTTTGTTTTGAGCGTTCATGTGGTATTGTAGATGCTCGCTGTTTTATTTATGAATGAACGTAAATATTTTGCAATATCTCAGGAAAAAAAAATGTATTAATCATTCTTTTCTTCACTTCTACCTTTTTTTGATGTTTTCTATTATATTTATAAAGTTATACATTAGAAAGAAATGATTATATTGAAAATCCAACACTTGACAAGATTTCCTTGCACCAAATGTTGTGATAGCTTTTAACAACTTCTTGTTTCAGTGTAAAGTTGTGCACTCGGAAAGCTCTCTTTGTTGTTGTTTGAACCGTGCGTGGATCACCACTGCTATAGAATCATCAATTTTTGTCCAAGTAGTCCACAGAACTCTAAATAGTTATACGCTTAAGCTTTTCCCACAAAAGCTAATTGAATTATTTGGATAATTGATTTAATTGAATACTTGCATTCAATTTCAAGTTTTTCAAGTTAATTGCCAAACACATGAAGTTTTTCCTTTACTTGGGACTTTGTGTCGTTCACTTGTAAGCTAACATAATTGTATGTCACTAGCTGGCGTGGGATTATTTATATTCAAGCACGAGTCATGCTTGATTCAAAATTATCAAGCTCAAGCAAGCTTGAACTCATCTCTTAAGCATGTACTTGAAATATGTAGATTTCAAGTAGGCTTATGCAGTTCTCTGCTGTGTGTCTGCAAATAATAATCAGTTTCTTAAGTTCTTGAAGACGCTTTTTTTGGCGACTCCCAATCCAAAATGTATGAGAACTAGATGTGCTGGGGAGAAATGATCCTTTCGATGGTATTTTGTAGCACTGTGTTATATGCATTGATTTTAATTATAAGCCATATGAAAAAATATTATCACAAAATAAATCAAATGCTGCTAAGTACCTCAAGTGCTAAGAACCTCACGTCTCTACCTTCTTACTTTATTTATAGATCTCAAGCATTAATCATGGAAAATGTGTATTAACCGTTATTCAAAACGTGTAATTAAAACAAAAACCTATACACTCTAGTGCATTAAAATCTTAAAAACGTATTCAGTTAACTGATTTCAAAACTCGATAAGCACTACATACCTATAATGCATATAGAAAACACTACGGCAAAATTTTGCTTTATGACATTAATATATATAAAAGAAAATAATAAAAATTGTTACACCACAACGACATTGCACAACATTGCATAAAGATAACAAACGCGTTACACTACGCTCCGGCCAATACTAAAGAATTAGTAAAAGAATTGCTCAAGTTAATAGAATAACATAAGATTAAAGTTATCAAAAAAAAAAAAAACATTATATCAAAATATAATCAATTTTATAAAAAAAAAAATAAATGGAGTTAAATAAGAAAATTAATAATACTGTGGAGCAGACAACATTTTAACATACAAAAACCTTTCCATAAAAAAGCAAGAACAAAAACAATCACCAGGATTTTAAGTAGATCCTGGTATCCGCAATAAAATTCTGCTAGACTGAGTGAATGAGGTTAACAGTTTTCTTGGAACTTAACCCGCCGTTAGTGTGGTGAAAAAAAGTCACGCCATTAGTGTGGTGGGGTATGACATACCCCAAAAGTATAAGTCGTATAAATACCACAAAAAACATTTTATCGAAAAAATTCAAATAGCTTCTCATTTATTGATTGATTAACTGTTAAAAATATAATATTTTAAATGCGTTGCAATTGAAATAAAAAATAGTTTTATTGAAACTTACAAATACTACAAAGAAGATATTGGAGAAAATAAGGTCTCTCGGGTATGAGACCTCCACACTTACGCCGGGTTAAGTAGGCTCGGTCATTTTGAATTTATAATTTAAAAATCAAATGTGCTGCAATGTGCTCAACGTGTGCTATGATGTTTTGCTTTTTAAGTCTTGCGCCTAACAATGAAAAACAGTGGTTAATCAGTGAAAATATTTTTATTGTTTTACAAAGTATACCAACATTAACATTACAAGTATCACCACCAACATTAATATGACTATTAATTTAACACTTATGCTGCCATCATTATAGTTTTTTACGTAATGTTATTAAATGTTAAGTTATACCTGACGTTAAGATAAAGTTATACCTGAAGAAATTGCCTGTGTTTCCTGTCGTTTGTAAGATCCCTACGGAGATAAGAACCGGTTCTGAACCTATCACGTGATAGGTCCCCAAGGGAGAGGGATCGGTCCCAATTCTGCCACCAACATATGAAACCGACCGGTCACACGGCGTTGTCATTGACAGGGGTCAATTGCCACCTGCTGCGTCACCTAGAAGAACAAATTTGTGACCTATCCTAACTATCGAGTAGTTCGTTGAGCAATTTCGTTTGTTCGCTAAACAATCATTGGATATTGCCCTACCTTTGCTAAATAATTATTCTATGACAGATGCAAATTTTTTTTTTTCTTTTCAACTTTGAATTCCCAAACGATCTTTGAATTTAAATCGATCTATCTACACTTGCATCATATTAAATTGGTCCCGTGCTGAGTAAAATAAAATATGTAGTATCAGGCATAAAGAACCTGTTCCGTGACTAGTTATATCAGACCTATCTTGTGATAGGTTACATTTGAGCTGTCACGGAAACAGTCACTTAAGAGCAATTGACTCTGCTTTCTCCGTAGGGATAAATACAAAAATAACCCTAAAAATGTTTGTTGAGAATAAATCGCAGTAGATTTGAAAAAACCGCAGTGACACAGTAAAACATTCAATTTTGATACAAAGCGCAGTAGATCTACTGCAATTGCAGTAAAGTCCGAACACTGGTTGGTATTTCCGAAACCCGGGATTTTGTAAGCCTCAACATCCTGTTCGGGCGTAGAAAACTGCTTTCCACGCATTTTTTTCTTAATGTGAAGGAACAAGAAGAAGTGCTTGGATGCCAAGTCGGGACTGTAAGGAGGATGACCTATCAATTCCACGTTTTGAGTGCTCGAAAATTTTTTTGTTTGATCTGATGTCTGGGAACTCACATTGTCGTGATGGAGGATGATCAAACTTTCGGCAAAGAAATGGTTGTGTACTATTTAGCATTAACAGTTCTCCGTTGCTCAAGAAGTGGTACAGTTGCAACATGAACGTGTTTTCTGGAAAAACTGCCAACCATTTACTTGGATGTGCTACGTCCGCGAACAACTTTTGTTGAATTTTACTCACTTTGAAAGACCCAAGCAGAGGATAACTTTATTGTTTCGGATTTATAAGCATAGATCCATGATTCATCATATGTGGAGATATCGTAGTTGTGTTTCGAATCACGTACGCTGTATTTTATCAGAATTTCCTTTCACCAATCGACAAGAGCATTTCTTTTGAGCAACCATCAAATTATGGGGTATCCAACGGGAACAAATCTGCCTAACGCCTAAATGCTCATGTAAAATCGAATGTGTCCTAGACCCACTTATGCTCAAGGATGACTCCATCTCACGGTATGTCTCATACTGGTCTGCTTAAAACAGTTCACATACAGCATCGACGTCTTCTGCCACAACAACCGTTCTTGTACAATTTTCACGAAATTTGTATTGGTGAGAATGACAACCCTGCTCGAACTCCTTGACCCCCCCAATTTGTATTGGTGAGAATGACAACCCCGCTCGAACTCCTTGACCACCGTTTTACAGTCGCTGGGTGTGGTGCTTCATTACCAAAAGTCGAACAAAGTTAATCGATGCATTCTTTTCGTGTCAATTCACTTTGAAAATCGTAAAATAGTAGCACCCAAAAATGTTCACGTTTTAATTCCATTTTTTTTTTGCTGATATACAATTTTCAAACTACTGCAAACAACACAATAAGCGCCACCTACATCAAAATGATGTGAGTACGTTTATGCTAGAAAATATCAAATTTCCGAATGAAGCTGTCAAAATTCAGCAATGCTAACCGAGGCGCAAGACTTAAAAGGCAGCCCTCGTCTTAAGGAAAAAAATTATTCTCAGTATATAACGAGATAGTAATTTTTAAAGTATAAGTGCGTTTCACGTCTAATTTTTATTTAATTTTTTTTTTGTTTTTTTTTTTTTTGTTTATTGTAATGAATTAGCAAATAAGCACTTTCCTTAAAACTCTATATGGCACATGGCAGCACAAATTATACAAAATACAGCACACTTACCGAAAATTACAACTTAATTTTTGGTCGTAGAATACGGTGGCATACTTAATTTTTTCCAATTAGATCAAATTCTCGAGATATTCCCGATTGATATTTTGTCATTTTTAAATTCTTGTTGGAGCTATATTTTTCTTATAAATGTTATAAATTTTATCTCTATTTTCTTTATATGTAGAAAAAGACATTGAAATGTAATCGAAACATAACTCTTACAATAACAATATTTAATTTTCAGATGTATACAACTGATTTTATACGTTGTTATACATTTTTATACCCCTACGTTTAAAAAACGTAAACGGGGTATATTAATTTTGTCACTCCGTTTGTAACGTCCATAAGGAGGCGTGGTAGGCATAGAAAAGTATATATATTCTTGATTAGCATTACCACCCGAGTCGATCTGGCCATGTCCGTCTGTCCGTCTGTCTGTCTGTGATCACGATTACAGCCGTAATTTTCAAGCTATCATCACGAAATTCGATATTTAAATTTCGACTTGTATCTAAAAAATAAAGGTCAAGTTCAAAAATGAGCCAAATCGGATGAAAACCACGCCTACCTCACATACAAAGTGACTTTATCAAAACGGTAAAATCTCTTAGAATTCCACAAAAATTTATAAATAGACTTGAAATTTTGTACATTTTGTACACATTTTGATTTTGCTATTTAATATACACTCTGAATATGAAATTCAACCAAATCGGATGAAAACCACGCCTACCTCCCATGCAAAGTGACTTTATCAAAAATGTAAAATCTCTTTAAATTCCACAAAAACTAAAATATGGACTTGCAATTTTGCATATGAAAATTGATATGTAACATGTGCACTGTGTATGAAATTCAACCAAATCGAGTGTAAACCACACCCACCTCCCATACAAAGTGACTTTATCAAAAAACGAAAGAGAATATTTTCTGTTAAAACTATGACGAAAATGTTTTTACAAATAAATTTGGACTACTTAGGACTTTGAATATATTTCAATTCGGACGAAGGGGTATTTTAACTTCGGCCCAGGCGAAGATCATTTCTTACTAGTTTTAACTATTTTTCCCAATGTCTTTTTCATTTTTTCTAAATTAAATCTAAATTGATCATTGTTTTGACCTGAAATCGATCATTGCATTGTTGTATGACAGATTAAGATTTCGAAAGATTTTATTCAAGTGACTGAGAAATTGATGATGGCAACTCGATTACGATCGGCGGAATGTATTTGATATAAAGGATTTTGAGATTGCACATCGTAGGTCGTATTGTCATGTGTTCAATTTAATTTCAATTTGCAATGGATGAACTCTGTGGAACAAGTAGATAGGCACTTCTCACACCTCTTTATACAAAAAAGATTGTTCTGAGTAAAGTATTTTAATATGAAGTATAAACTCGTATTTTTATTGCTAAGGAAGAACTTACTGTTTCGATTAAAGCCATGTGCATAATTAAGACACGCACAGCAATTGTTCTGGTCATGTCCTTCTGGATCAGTCCAAATCATGGGAATTTTAAATTACATTGATTATCTCTGCTTTTTCCTCCATTTGTAAATATAAGGCGCTATAACATGTAATATGGTCCAAACGCTGTCGGTGTTTTATAGGTGTATATTTACCACACACAAAGCAAAATTGATTCAATGTTTCACGATGGACTTTGCGTTCTTCAATGCTCATTTTCATAAATATTTTTTCACTAATGGTTGATTGAAATATTTTTTAGGATTTTCTATATACTTCAGTTGTATTATTTTATTACAACTGAAAAAAATCACAAAAACAACTTTGACTTGTATAGTTTGAAAAATATGATACCCACCTCAAAAGAGAGGTGGGTATCTCTTTATGAGAGTGGGTATCTCATAAACTCAAAATTTTTGTTCCACCATGGTATTTACGTTCCGGTGAAATTCTCAACAAAGAAAAATGTATTTATAAGTTTAAACAATACTTTCAGGTTACTACATATATATGGGCTATAGGCTTTTGATAGGAAATTGCGAGAAATAGTTTCAAATAATCACGACCATGTTTAGTACCCAACTGAGAATTTATGCTAGCAGATGGATATTGATGCTCAATACACACATAACAAATTTTATATCTATAGCACATATATTAGACCTAATATTGAGTTTTCACTATTGTGAGGTGGGCTTTATTTTGGGCGTATGCTAAAAAAAAATCAATGGGTCAAATCAACGTATATACCAAATTTCATTCGATTTCGATGTCTTTTTCTACATATATAGGAAAAATAGAACTCAAACAAGAGTTTAAAAGTGACAAAATATAAATAGTGAATATCTCAAGAATTTGATCTAATTGGAAACAACTGAGTATGGCACCATATTCTACGACCAAAATTAAAGTTGGGGTGTCTCGGCGTTTTTGTGTGTCGTTGAGGTCCCTACAGTGTAATTTCATCAAAAACTATTTTCGATCATTTCATTTCCATTTCCATATTGTAACATTGTACACATAATAACTCTCGTTTTATCATAATTTTCGATCTCATTTAATTTTTTCTAATCTACCAAAAATTTTTTTTATATTTCGATAATTCAAAAATTATTTCTGAGCATATGTAGCTCTGTTCGATACAAATGTATTTCCCCCTCATTATTAAAGTCATCAACTTTGATTTACTTTGCTTATCGCTTCCGTCTAAAAGTTCGATAAATCACTCACATATGTATACATATTTCAAAATACATACATACACAATATAATTTGATAAGACAACAATAAAAGTATTAACTGAATCACGAAGAATATAGATCTAATAATTTACACGATAGCTTGTTTGAAGCTCAACACAATAAAAAACTTTTTTCACATTGAAATTCAGTTTTATTTCGACCGACTTCGCGAGCGATTGGATCAACGAACAACAGGTTGAACCCAACTTTAAGTTCCACAAAGTTTTAAGTTTTTATACAAACAAAATATACAACATATAATAGAAATGGAGAAACAGCAAAGAACCTTTGCAACTGCACCACCGCCCGGTTCATATCCATCAAACATACAACCAGCACCCCAATACTATCCACAACAATCAATGCCACAACCAATACCGACGATAACAGTCCAATACCTTCCACAGTCACAACCAACACCTCATCCAGTAGCCCCTGCAGAAGGATGGTTCGCGAGAAACCATAAAAATAAACCACAATCGAACTCCTTGGGAGCAGGTGAGTAGAAAATTAAAAAAAAATCTTATTGAATGTTTTAACATAACTGAACTTTAGAGGATTTACAGATTATCTGATAGCATTAAATTTTAATGAAATATTGTTACACGACTACTTCTCAAAATGTAGGAATATAACAAAAATTTAATTGATTTTTTTGCTACTACTGAGTAGAGATTCGTAAAATGAGTATTCTCGGTAATAGTAGAGAAATTGGAATGTGTCTCAAATCCCTAGAATTTAGACTCTCTTCAAATTATTAAAACATTTGCCTGGTATAGTCTGAGTCATAACAATAAGTCACCATACCCCACAGTCGTAATTATCCAAGATTAACTTTTCAACGTTGTAACCGATGCCTGTTAAGAACAAATAGGCACTGGTAAGTTTAAACATTTTAGCCTTATCTGCATGATAAGATTGACATTTTGTTGTATTGGTCAGCTATCGCCGTCACATTTTCTACCAATCAGCCAAATTATTATCTATGAGTTAGAAAGTTAATTGTGTTCAGCAAATTCAAAACAAATTTATCTCAAGAAACCGATAAATTGTTGTTTACGTCAAGACGGTGTTGGTCTTATAATTTGGCTTTTAAAGTTGTACCTTTGATCATTGCGGATCTAGATAAGCTAACAATTTTGTAGCCCAAGGAGAGGGGGGGGGGGGATGAAAAGGGCTTTTAGGGCTTATTTTCATTTTTACCCATACAAAAAACTTTCCAAATAAGGGGCTAAAGCCCTTTCTGCCCATATGTAGACCCACCACTGGCTATGATTAAAAAAGTTATACATATGAGTCACTCAAGAATATAACGGGAATATATCGATTTTCTCCTTCAGAAATTAAAGTTTAAAAAAAACATACTAAAAATGCTATTTCGATAATATTTCGTTATAATGTTTGGACTTTGCCATTATAAGTGGAATACAATATCATTCAAATGTCCTCCACGGGAGTTTTTGCAGGACTCAATCCTTTTGAGGTAATTTTCGTTGATTTTTGGCACAACCAGACCATAATGCACACCACACGAGCACTTTTTGCGAATGCATTGGCATCTCCATAATCGGTTGTGCATTTTCAGAGCCCCATATACGGCAATTTTGCTCTAGGGTTAATGAAGTTTTTATGGAGTTCTAAGAGATTTACTATTTAAGTTACTATGAAGTTACTTTGTATGGGAGATAGGCGTGACTTTTTAGTTTTGCTCAATAGCGAACTTGATCTTAGATAAAAGCTATAAGCTTTAGCTATACAGGGTGGGCCAAATACAAGTTTTTTTTTTTTTAAATGCAATAAAATGAACAAAATTAATTTTTTCCTATGTATTATGGCTTTAATAGTAAGAGCAAACATTCCCCTTAATCATGGAACACAAAGTCGTTCAAGTGGCTGCCTTGGCTTCTTCGCAGTAGCGTATTCTGTACCTCAAATTTGCAAGACCTTGTTGATGGTTTCGGGCTGTAGCTCACGGATTGCTTGGATGATATTGGCCTTAAGTGCTTCAATCATTTACGGATGGTTGACTCAATCAGCCCTACCCTATGAGTCGTTGTCAAAGTCGTCGTCGACTCGTTGTCGTTGTCACTTGCTATCGACGTCGTCGTCACCTCAATGCTAAATCGGCACTCGCTACGTCGTTTCATCCAATGACAAGACGAGACGACATTTTATCGATAATTTAATACCATCTTCAAATTTGCCTTGAATGTTAACTGTCAAAGTACAAAAATTTCGTGTTAAAATATATTTAATTTATTTTCATTTTGATTTAATATGTATTTTATGACGGATACAAGTTCAAGTGATTTTTTTTCTTAATTTCTAGCACAATTTTTTTTATTTGCATATCACTTTCATGTTGCAATTGCCCTCTTTCATTTTCTCTTTTCAGCAATTTTAATTTCTCTTCTTCGATTTTTTTTTATGTCTTTTAAATTATTTTTCAATCAATGTTCGAGAAACTTCGTTGAACACTTTTCCTGCATATGGTTATGCATTTCCAGCAAACAATCCCGACTAATTTTGTTAGCGTTCCTTTGCTCTTTACTTTTTTTTCTGGAAGCAGTTGAAGGTCTCGGACGCTCATTATCAGAATTTGATGGCGCACATCTTCTTCACTTTAAATTTTAAGTCTCTCCAAACCAAATATAAAACAGAGTAAAATTATTTCTTTGTTTATGTCCAGTATTACAAGTGGTATTGTTCCTTACCTTCTGCCAACCATCACTGTCCCTAAGCGGTGGACCAAAAGAATTTAGCTGTTTGCTTATTTCTTCCCATTTTGTTTTAAAATTGGCTGGGACGTTCCCTCTGGTAAATCCTTTTGCCAGGTTTGAATTCTTCTTCAGCTCGCGCACCAGATGTTCAAATTGACGAACGTTTGTTATTTTTAATTTTTTTTCCATTTTCAATCACACTTTATTCAAAAATTTACAGTAACGAAGAAAAAATCAAACACTTTGCTTTAAGTCGTTGCAACTTGTTCAGGAAAAACTCAACGAGTAGTATTGAGTCCTGTCGACACGACATGTTTTTCAAAACGACTTGGCGAGTACCGCATACTCGTCGCCAGCTGTCAAAATTTATCGATAACGACTCCGGTGGTGCCAATTTCAAGATGACGACAGAAGACGTCGACGATAACTGTCAACGACGACTCATAGGGTAGGGCTGAATATTATGCCTTCACGGTTCCCAACAAAAAAAAAAATCCAAAGTCAAATCGCAGCTTCGAGGCGGCCAATTGACATCGCCAAGACGGTTGATAACACGATTGTGGCATGGGCTGTGTGGCATGACGTGAACCAGATCCTGCATGAACTAGATGTCGTTCAAATTCATGTCTCCAATCTCAGTAAGAAAAAGTCGGTTAACACGACTCTGTAACGCCCACCGTTGACCAACTCCGCCTGTTCTCACGAGCAGTCTGTCAGGATAAAGGAGGATGGTCGCAAGCAACGCGTTCGCCCTTTCCTGTGTAAATGTAGAGGGAACCCATATGACTACCCATAGGAATAGTAATGATTAAAATTTGTTACCACGTCGTTACGCTCGACGGACGTACTCTCACAATTCCATCGGCACATTGGCATTCGTCTTGAGGAAGTCTTATAAAAGGCAAAGTTTCAAACGGTGCATAGTTTGGAGAACAAGAGGTGTCAAATTTGGGTATTCCGAGGTGAAAAGCATATCTTAGTAGCCTCGGAGTACCAGTTCGAAAAGAGGGAGGAGAACAAGAGGTGTAAAAGTTGGGTACTCCAAGGTGAAAAGTCTATCTTGGTAGCCTTGGAGTACCAGTTTTGAAAAGGAGCAAAAATATTGGTGACCATGTGTCACACACAGTCAAATGCGATGTGGTCTTTACTGTAGCACGTTCAATAGTGGTGGTTTTGCCATCACAGTCATATACGACGGTGCAGATGTGTCGGTGTGTGTTGGTGCGTGTCGAGGTAAATCCCTTTTGCCCGGGGAGACTATCGCAGGGCTGGCTCTTCGGGGAGTATCGTGCTGGCTGTGGTAGTTCAATGTCGCGAACAGGTCTGTGATCGGCGTGGAGTTTCGCTAAACAACCGGGTGGCAATACCCTACATTGCCAAAGATGTTAGATGGGTCTCGATTTCCACCAATAAATGTGGATGGTGACCCAACTAATCATCCACAATTGGTACCGTTGCGTTCCAGCATTGATTGCTATCCATACAGTATATTTATTAATTTAAATATACACTTAAATATGGTGTGTAGCCGGTGTTGAAACTACTATGACAGGGCGTTAGTAGCGTATGGAATCATAGAAGTGACGCCGATGAGAGGTACGATGGACGTCGTATATTCTACAGGTTTTTCCAATAAGAGGT
Organism: Pherbina coryleti; assembly: GCA_943735915.1. Taxonomy (NCBI): domain Eukaryota; kingdom Metazoa; phylum Arthropoda; class Insecta; order Diptera; family Sciomyzidae; genus Pherbina; species Pherbina coryleti. The sequence continues at coordinate 98,338,742 of OX030952.1, forward strand.
GTTATTTTGGTATTCAAAGAAAAATGCAATTTTTTGAGATAAATGATCGTATGTTTATTTCATAATAAAGAGAAAGGTTTGCCGTTAATAATGAAAAACAACATCAGCCAAATGGCCACCACAACCACGCTTACAGGACAATATCCTTTTCATGAAATTTTCCATAACCAAATCGCAAAGTGGCTGCCCTATGTCCTCGATAGCCTCACGAATTCCATCTTTGATGTCTTCAATCGATGCGGGGCTGTTGGCGTAGACCTTATCTTTCACGTGGCCCCAAAGGAAGAAGTCGCAAGGTGTTAAATCAGATCTCGGTGGCCAATGTGATCACCTCTTCGAGAGATAACACGGTCCGGAAACTTTTCCCGTAAAAGATCAATGGTTTCGTTGCTTGTGTGGCACGCAGCGCCGTCTTGTTGAAAGTAAACGTTTTCCAGATCAATACCATCCAACTCCGACCATAAAAAATCATTAATCATCTCTCGATAGCGCAATCCATTCACCGTAACTGCTGATTCAAGCTCAGTTTCGAAAAAGTAAGGTCCAATGACCCCGCCGGACCATAAACCGCACCAAACAGTCTTGGGTTTTCCGAGCCCCAGATGCGACAATTTTGCTTGTTGACGTAGCCACCGAGGTGGAAATGGGCCTCATCAGTCAAGATGATTTTTCGATGGAATTCCGGATCATTTTCATGCATATCAAGGACCCAATCAGCAAAGACACGACGTTGTTGATGATCGGCCGGCTTGAGTTATTGTGTTAATTGAATTTTAATTGAACCCAATTCTTTATGCAAAATACGGTGTAATGACGTATGTGGAATACCCAATTCCAAAGTACGACGAGGAATGGACAAGCCTGGGTTTTTTTCAACACTTTGGGCTACAGCATAAATATTCTCAGTTGTTCTTGAGCGACGTGCACGGGTTTTATTCTTCACATCCCTAACTTGTCCCAACAGCTTAAATTTTTTCAACAATTTCTGTATTGCGGTCCGACAAGGTGCTTCACGACGACCAAAAAATGCTTTAGTTTTGCGAACTGTGACTGCAAGGTTTTCACCATTTTTGTAGTGAATTTTAATAATTTCAATGCGTTGTTGAAGCGTGTATCGTTCCATTTTTAGTAATGGCATAGCTTCTACTTGTCCAATGTCAAAGAATAAAAGCTTTAAAAGTGAGCGATTCACAATAGAGGGCGATTCACAATAACACCTCTAAGCATGGCACAGACGTCCTGAAGATTTATCTCTTGGGCATCAGTTCCATGAACCTTGATCCCATTGCCAATGGGCAACGTGGAATTAAGCCTATACGTCGGGTGTCTGCGATTTAATAATAAGGAAATTAAAGCCCAACGTTGACCGAAACGTTGTTCCCAGACTCATTTTCGAAGAAAAATGGTCCAATGATGCCACCACTCCACAATCCGCACCAAACTGTCACTCTCTGTGATGCATCGGCTTCTCTCGGTTTTCTGAGCCCCAGATGCGGCAATTTTGTTTGTTAACGTAGCCGCCGAGATGAAAATGCGCTTCGTTTCACCCTTTTTCACCCTTTTCAAATAATGCACTGTTTGGGCTACACAGCCACTCACTTTGAAAATAAGTTTTTAATATTTCCCAACGTTGTTCAAACGTTAAGTGACTCATTTCTTTTTGCGGCGGTATGATACTGACTTTATGTCAAAATTTCGAGCGGAAAACAGCTGTCAGTGTCAAAATAACCTATGATTTAAAAAGAAACCACTATACGGCCCACCCTGTATATTATTTCAATATGATAGCTTCAAAAATTAAGGCTGTAATCCTGACGATGAACTGACGAATATGTATTAATCGATACAAGTGGCGATGCTGATCAACAATACATGTATTTACTTATCTAAATACACTAAAAACTTATACAAGTTGAGCCTAATTAAGGTGACTAAAAACGGATAATGTGCATATTCTGAAGAACCCTTACTCTTATTAAAAAGCCTTATTTACTCTCTGAGGTTTGCCATTGTCTGCAGAGAAGCCGATCAAAACAATTAAATTTCTATTAAAAAAATATTTTGTTTCAGCTGGGATTCGAACCTGGTTTCGAATTAGCATCGAGTGCTTCACGTACTATTTAATACACTTGGCTACGGCCGCTACTCTTGATTTTTCTAATTTATTGGTCTTGATAGTAATTATGGTGAGGCATGACACAAAAACCGCAGATAAACTGGCTTAAAGTCTAGAACCATAAGTGAAAGAGTAGCAAAAACTAAGAGCTTATATTGCCCTAAAAGACTACTTTAGACCTAGATAAACTTCTTCTTCATTCTTCAAAAATCAAAACAAAATATGTTTTCTGATTAAGATGTAGCCTCGTATACTTTATTTAAGGGCATTCTTCGTAATTAATTAAGCGAATGTTTTTGTAAAGTTAGATCATAACATGGTTTTTTTATTCAGGTATAAATATAACGATGGCTTAATATAGAAAGGGCGTAAGTCGATCTATAAAGTTACGATCGAATAAAATCTGGAAAACTTTGGATATGAAAACTGTTTTTAATGCAGTTTTTGTCTTTTTTAAATATGCAACAACAACAAAAAAGCGAATTGAATTTTTTAAGGGAGTGGTATTTGAGAGTATAGCCTTTTCTATATTAACCCATCGATATCGAACTTTATCCAAATATTTTCTGAAAATAATTGAATTCTTCTCTTTCAGCTGTATTAATCTTAAACACTGGCGGCATGAGCATTGCATGGAGTACTGGATTTGGTGCATCTCAGTGGATAAACATGACGTTATACATGAGACTCTGCTGGTTTGTTGCGGCCATTATTGGTGTTCTGATTGGAGCTGTACTTGTTAAAAAGTTGGGCAAAAAAATCCAAATGGTATTCAAAACTCAAACATTTATAAATCAATATTTCGTTACTTATAATTTTCCACTTTCAGTTGGTATCCTCACTCTTAGTCATAATTGGTGGTATACTCTTCATTGCGTGCTCAGATGATTATGCAGCCATTTTAATATCACGTCATTTAAATGGTGTGGCCGTGGGTTTAATATTTGTACCAACACTTATTATGGCTGGCGAAGAATCTGTCAAATATATGCGTGGCATGCTTGCATCATCCGTTGAGTCGATGTCTTTCAGCTTGGGCGCATGTCTACAGATCCTCTATTGCTCTTTGTGGACATACAACGATTTTTACGCATTCGATTCCAATCAAATGTATGGATTGCTATGTATTGTATTTGGCATCATTGCATTAGTATTCGCCCAATTCATGACAATCGAATCGCCGGTTTATCATTTGGTGCATAATCAAGAACAGGAAGCTTTGGATTGCTTACGTCGCCTCCAACGACCCGGCTTGATAACTTACGAGACATACGAACAACTGGAAGCACATAAGAGTTATATCGCTGAAAATGCAACGATGACTTTTGAACAGAGTTTGGTTCAGAGCGTACCAGCGCTTTTCAGACTTTGCGTTTATCGTGCCATGATCGCATTGAGTTTCTCGATATTCGTTAACACTGGCGCGGTTGTAGCAAGCTCAGTTTCACAAGGATTCAATTCATGGCCCTATATTGTTTACGGATTTATGCGTTGGATTGGCAGCTTCGTAGGCATTTTCATGCTTGATTCAATGGGCCGTAAAAAACCGCTGGCCTTTAGCGCGCTCATATGCGGTGCCATGGCTCTCGGTGTTGGCGTTATATTCGGCAATGTTTTCAATTTCCTGCGCACATCTCAAATGACGACAGCGCTTATTTTGCTTTTTATCTATCAGTTTTTCGCCGGTATGCTTGGTTTGTCATCATCGGCTTATCTCAGTGAGGCGTTCCCACTGGCAGCTAAGCCCTACTGCATTGCACTGGCATTTATTGTTGAGATGCTGACACAGATCGTAATAACAGTTGCAGCAGTTGGAATACGCACCACCGACATGTCAAATTATTTCTATGTTTTGGGCTCATTTTCTTTGGTATTTGTTGTTTTCACTGTACTCTTTATGCCCGAAACTAAGAATACAAACTTGCGTGAGGCTCAGGCTAAGTTTAGAGGCTTAATGAGCACAGGCTTCTAGTGTCAGAGTAGAGGAGGGGTGTCGACACCTGTGGGGAGGTACATATTTGTTAATTGAATTTACGAATTATTTTAATCGCTACTAATAATATTAAAGATTAACTTATTTTGTCGATTCATATTTTGATGTTACCACCACCAATTTTGACAAAATAGTTATTTATGCATTAATATTTCTTATTTATAAAATGTATTATAACTCTTTAATTATCATATTTATTAAATTAAATAAAGATTGAAACTATTAACACTCTCTTAATATTTTTTTTTTATATTCTTTCATTTTTTGTTATGTTTAATGATTTAATTTATCTCTTAGGTGGATGGAATTTTGTGGTTTCGTGACTTTATAATCGATTAAGACATACAACGTCTAACGAAGGCAAAAATACTATAAAGATATTTTGAAAATAGAGAATTTGAGAAAAATTTTGAGAATTAAGGATTTACAAATAGTTATTTATTTATTTATTTGTATAATCCCGACATCCCAACATTAAAAGATAAACATCTTTTTCATTTAAAATGTTGGTCACAAACGATTTGTTATGATTAGAAGTTAAAATCATACAATTATAATTAACAATTTATAAGTAATAATGATTCTTAAAAATAAAAATGATTATTGTAAGAAAAAAGAGTTGGCTGTGCCGTGGACACACCCGTAGGTTCTTACGTGACGAAGTTTCTTGCTGTTGTTGTTAATGTTGATGTTGATGTTGATGTTGATGTTGATGTTGATGTTAATGTTGATGTTGATGTTGATGTTGATGTTGATGTTGATGTTGATGTTGATGTTGATGTTGATGTTGATGTTGATGTTGATGTTGGTGTTGATGTTGATGTTGATAATGATGTTGGTGTTGATGTTGGTGTTGATGTTGATGTTGATGTTGATGTTGATGTTGATGTTGATGTTGATGTTGATGTTGATGTTGATGTTGATGTTGATGTTGATGTTGATGTTGATGTTGATGTTGATGTTGATGTTGGTGTTGGTGTTGGTGTTGGTGTTGGCGTTTGTGTTGGTGTTGGTGTTGGTGTTGGTGTTGGTGTTGGTGTTGGTGTTGATGTTGATGTTGATAATGATGTTGGTGTTGATGTTGGTGTTGATGTTGATGTTGATGTTGATGTTGATGTTGATGTTGATGTTTATGTTGATGTTGATGTTGATGTTGATGTTGGTGTTGGTGTTGGTGTTGGTGTTGGCGTTTGTGTTGGTGTTGGTGTTGGTGTTGGTGTTGGTGTTGGTGTTGGTGTTGGTGTTGGTGTTGGTGTTGGTGTTGGTGTTGGTGTTGGTGTTGGTGTTGGTGTTGGTGTTGGTGTTGGTGTTGGTGTTGGTGTTGGCGTTTGTGTTGGTGTTGGTGTTAGTGTTGGTGTTGGTGTGTGTGTTGGTGTTGGTGTGTGTGTTGGTGTTGGTGTTGGTGTTGGTGTTGGTGTTGGTGTTGGTGTTGGTTATGGTGTTGGTGTTGGTGTTGGTGTTGGAGTTGTTGTTGGATTTGGAGTTGGTGCTTTTCGTTTAGCTTTTTTTTTGCTTCCCCATTGGTTGTGCTCTAATTTCAATTAATCCAGCAAAAGTGATGCATATGCGTCACATAAGGCGGTTCCCTGAAGGTTTTAGACAGGCCGTCAAATTTTTTTTTATTTTTGTCATATGCCCGAAGACCTCACCTTTGTTTTCGTTCCTTAAAATTTACCGTTGCACCAGTAGTCACAGAGTTAAAATTCCATGCAACGTTTTTTTCATGGCTGTAGCATTTTTACTGCATTATGTGATTGCATCCCTGAAATCATGACAGCAAAATTTTTTTTTGTAATTTAGTTGTGAAGCGTAATAACCATGCTGTCGTAAAACAAAATTTACTGTAGCTCTCCTCCTGAGTGAGTAATAATTCCATGCAACGATATTACATTTCTGTTACATAAGCTGCTATATTCACGACCTGACGACGCCGGAATTTTTTTTTTATTTTTGTCTTAAAGCCATGTACAAAAACTTTATTTTCCTTTTTAAACTTTTATCGTAGGTTATATACTCATTGAGTAATTATCGTAGGTTATCGTAGGTTATATACTCATTGAGTTCAATGCAACGCCGCTGCATGAATGTTGCGTTATCGAACTTTGAGCGGCTCTCTCAACGTCCCCATGATGTCAGAAATTTTTTGTCTAATTGTGTTGTGAGGGCTTTCAGTAGGTCTTTATTGGCGTATCGTATTTTTAATCCTAGCACTAATACTCAGCGAGTAATAATTCCATGTAACAAATTTTCAGTTGCGTTGCTTACGCAGCTCCCACTACGTCCCTATGCCGTATTAAATTTTTTTTGTTTTTTTAGTATAGTCAAAGAATTAACCTTTATGGTCATACTATTTTTTTAATCCTAGCTCTTATACCCAGCGAGTAACAATTCAATGAAACGCAGATGAATTTTTAAAAAATTCATTTTTCAACTTTTTTGGAAACTAGAGCAGTACAACGTAACTTCGTCACGTCAAAAATAATAGAAAAATTTAAATGAATAATCAACTTATTAATAGATGAAAGAAAGAAAAAAAAAAGGAAGGATCAAAAAGAAACAAAGAAGAAAACATAAGCGAAACAAAAAAGGATAAGAAAAAAAAAAAAAAGAAAGAATACTCGTTGTGTAACAGAAAGTATGAAAACAAAAGAAGAATTGAATATGAGTGGTTTGCCTTAAGTTATTTTTATGTGAAAAATGCTTAAATAATTCTTTGCGAAATTTCGTTGCATTGCTCATCTGTTGAAGTCTTGCTAGTAGATTGTTCCAAAGACGCACCGTGGAGATAAAGAATTGTCTTTCAGATACTAGTCTGTTGTTCCTGAACGAAATTATGGCGTTATTTCGAGTAGAGCGAGTAAACGTTAGTGTGTCAAAAAGGTACGATGGCTCCTAAGTGAAAACAATTTTATGCAACATTAAAATAGCGCAAAAGTTTAACAAATTACTAAAAGACATTCGATAAATTTGTTTTGCAAATACAGTCACGTGATCAAAACGCCGTAACCCATACACATAACGAGCTATGTTATTAAAAAGAACGTTTAACTTATTTTTCATGTTAGAATCACAGTTGCCATATATCTCGCAACCGTAGAGAAGCTGAGGAATGATATATGCTTTAGCAAGTAGCAATCGTATTTTGCACGGTGTGAAATATTGCGTTGGCCAGAGTGCCCGTAACATACTGTAGACTCTGCCGATAACGTTATTGATATGCCTGTTCCATGACAGCGTTCTATCAAAGATTATACCAAGATTTTTGGCATGATCGACGTATTTAATAATAGAATCTTCAATTTGAACCCTTGGAAATTCAGAAACATCAAAAATTTTCTTGTTTATGACCAGGCACTGCGACTTTTTCGGATTCAGCGTCAGACCGTTGTTCATTGCCCACGTACCGATTTCAGCAAGATCAGCATTAAGAAGAGAAGTACATGTGTCTATGGAAGTATTATTGCCTGATATGAAAAGTTGAACGTCGTCTGCATACATATGAATTCTACAATTTTTGAGAACTCGGGGCAGATCATTAATATATATGAAAAAAGCAGTGGACCTAGGACAGATCCCTAAGGTACGCCTCGTTCAAGATATAAAAACTGAGACATCGATTCGCCAAAGCTGACGGCTTGTGATCTTTCACAAAGGAACCTATTAAAGTAAGAGCTGCTTTCGAAAATCCATAGAGGTTTTTTAATTTTGATATAAGTATATTGTGATCGACGGTATCGAAAGCCTTAGAGTGATCAAGCTAGGTAAGAAAAACTACTTTTTTGTCATCTAAAGCTGAACGAACTGCCTCAGCTACTTCTAACAAAGCAGTCACACAACCACGTTTTTCTTTGAATCCTGACTTTGTCAGAAAGAAGTGAATGGTCCTTAACAAATTTATTTATCTGGTTATAAATAAGCCTTTCCAGGACTTTTGAAAGAAAAGGTAAAATTGCGATTGGACGATATTCGATTGTAAGCTACATTTCTGTCTGCAATATGGCTTTTTATTTCATTTGTGGCAACAATAAGGTAAATAATGTATAAAAAGGTTTCCCTATAAAAATTTATCCCCAATTATTTGTCTTATATGCGTTCATCACCATAATACCCAAAAACTTACAGCTGTCGAAAAGTGATTTATGAAGTATTTCAACAAAAAAAAAAAAAAAAGGTCGTTTTACTGAAAGTAGAAGTAAACAAATTATTTTTTAAAGATCTTTATTTTGAATTAAAATTATTATTTACATTATTTATAATGATTCCCTTTATATGAGGGGGCCGGTCAAATGGCCTTGCTGAGACGCTTCTTAGGGTCGATTTCGAAACATACTCATTCCATTCGGCAGAAAGTCCTAAAATAAACTGCGCAAATGGCAGTTCTAAAAAACAAATAAAATAACTGGTCATTTAAGCCCTTGAAAGGACTTTGAACTAGCTTTTTATGATCAATTGTGTTGTGCGTGTTATTAATAATTTTGTACACAATTGACCGAGAACCGGACCTACAGGCTTAACGCCTACTCCGAACGGCGATGAACGGAATGTTCTTGTTCTCAAGAAGTTTTACATGGCATTTTGATTACTCTCTGAGGTTTGCCATTGTCTGTCGCTGCTGGGGTTCGAACCCGGGTCTCCAGGTTCGTTGACATAGAGGCCACGCACTTTAACCAACTACACCACGGACGCCACAGAAATACAAATGGTAGTTCTAGTCTAATTAAAATGTCTGAAGAAATGGACTATATACTTGAAGTAACAAGTAGACAAGTTATACCGAGATATCTTTTTTAGATCTTCATATTTTCATTGACCCCTTTAGACAATATTTTCATGTGAATCTTATTTTGTGTTAATTATCTTTTATATTTTATATAAAATTTTAAAAATTACATTTTCAAAAAAAAAAAAAAACAAAACATTCATAAGTTCTTAATCCACGACAACGCAATAGAATATCAACTAAAAAAACGAGCGAGCCTTACAGTAGTCGCATATGATATATAACATCTGACACCTCACCTTGGTAATAAAAAAAAAAAACAAAATGGCCGTTTCAGCCCTTGAAAGGACTTTGACTGAGCTTCTTATGATCAATTGTGTTGTGCTTTTTGTGAAATGTTTGAACACAAATGACCGAGATCTAGACCTACAAGCTTTATGCCGACTTCGAACGGCTTATGTTCTCAAGAAGCTTTTCATGGAAGGTTTTACTCTCTGAGGTTTGCCATTGTCTGCCTTGGTAATAACCCTGGTCAAAAAAACATTTATAGTGATTAAAATCATCTGAAAAGTTTTAAAAACATTCCGCAAGTCCCTGTAACGCTGAGTTGAATTATTCTCAATTTTTTTTTGGCTTTACCTTTTCAACTTTAAATTTTTCCTCACTTTTTTTTCTGGATTTACTCATCTATGCAAATATAATCAAATTAGATTTATATGTATTTAAAATATTAACCGTGCCAAAAACAGCTGTTTGGTCTTGTTAAAGGCCTAACCAAAATAGACGAGTCGCTACGTAACGAGTGAAGACAAAAATGTTCGCTTAAATGCAATTCAATGTTGTTGCCCAAAATAAGCAAACGTAAACTCAATGAACTGCACGAAACGGTGTGACGAGACGGTTTGTTCCGTAAGAACCGAACTTTTAGCGTCTCAACTCGTCAACAACAGCTGTGCAGAGTAGTCTTCTTCTTTTTTCAGACGATTGGAGGTACTCGTTTCATTTTGGGTTAAATGTCAAAACAGACGTAACGAATGCAAACGTTCGGCAAGTTGCAATCGTCTCGTTTCGTCTATTTTGGTTAGGGCTAAAGTCTTTCACATAATACGCTCGACAGGACTTTTTATGTATAGTAAAAATAAATCCATTATTTTTCCACTAGATGGCTTTAGTAGTCTGTAACTCGCTTGATAGTCTGTAACTTTTACTTTGGATGTTGGAAAAAATAAGGTTATTATTTTTCTTTTACTTGAAGGCTACACAGGTTTGTGTCTAAACTAAATAATAGCATGCACTCTAGTTAAATAAAATTGAAGGGAAATTGTGGCTTCGTTCAGTTTACTGTGGTTTAAAACAGATATCAATGTGGTTTATGTTTAACACACATGTCTGGGGTTTGTGTAGCAGCTATTCGAGCCTAAAAGGCTGCAATTAATTGTGTTATAAATTAAATGGCGCTTGCTTCCTAGACTTCCTGTTACGGATATCCGTCGCATTTCACGACATAGCTCCCACATGCTGGAAACCGATCGGTAAGATATTTCATATCAAAAATCCTATTTATTTATTTGACTCTGTAGTATGTTCCGATAGCATACTCACCCATTATTTTTTTGAATTTTCCCCGTATATTGTAACTCTTATTTATCCGAACAGTCAATATTTTTGTTTGATTTTTATTCGAGTAGATTCATTTCAAACCATGACAAAAAAAAAACAAAAAAAAAAAAAAAAAAAACAAAACCTCAATCAAGCCTTATCTTATCTCAACCAAAGTATTAGCCGCTTTAAATATATGACCAAAGCCAAACGCCAACAACTGATGGTGTCGGACTGTTGGCAAGATTTTTGCATTCAGTCGTTAGTTGTCAATAACAGATCACACACACGAGTGTGTGATTTTTTTAAGATTTTTTTTTATATCATTTTATGTTTGCGTGGGCCCAACAAATCAATACAACAACAACTATGGCCAACCATTATCGATTAGGTACTCATTAAAAGTGTCAATGAAGTTGGTACACCAGAAAAGTAAAAACAAAAATATCTCAAATCAATATTAAAAAATAGAACAAAAAAGAATTGCGCTTTAGTATTATTTCCAACATGTCCTCGCCATTTTTGCCAAAATTAAAGGAAAATGTCAAACTATGCTGGTTACATAGAAAACAGTTTCAAGCAATGACAGCGGGTAAGCACTTAAGCCGACTTGGTAAGCCTCAATCTACAAAGCTTTATTCAACATACGTCTCTGTCTTTAGCTTCAGCGATTTTTATGGCTGGAGGCATGAAGTTTGCCTGGTGCATATATGAAGAACCTCCAGCAACAGCAACAAGAATATACAAACAACTCTTGATGATCTCATGGTTTATGGGCGCTATAGTGGGCTCGTTGCTGGCCGCAACAATTGTGCAGAAAGTCACCAAAAATGTGGTGTATGTAAGTATTTTATATACAGTCGCTTTAACGTAAATTAGCGTAGAAAACATTTGTGGAATGTCCTTCTTTCTTTATGGAAACAACTTCTAAAAGTTTTTAATTGGCTCAGTGAGATATTCTGGACGGAATCATTTTTAAACATCTGTTTTTATATCAGGTGTAGTAAAAAGAAATCTATTATTTTTGTATGAAATTGAAGGCTTTATCTATCATAGTTATAATGATACGATTTAGATCAAATATGCACTGTTTTGATAGGTAACTTGTTGCCATTTCGGAGAAAATTTCAATATACCTCTCTCATAAAAATGATCGTCCCAATTTGCAAGGAACTGTGAGAGTCGATTTTTACATGATTTCCTTGAGGCGAGGCGAGGCTGGTGAGAACAGCAAAATCATTCGCCATTCCACAAGGAGCAGGTGGTAATCACTTGGTGTCAGGTCCGGACTATAAGGTGGATACATAAGAACCTCCCAAACAAGCTCCCTTAGCTTCTGACGAGTCACTATCGATGTGTGTGGCCTGACGTTGTCCTGTTGGAACACAATTCTTCTCCTATTGGCCAAAGCTGGGTGATTGCTTCGTTCAGACGGTCTAATTGTTGACAATACATGTCCGAATTGAGACTTTGGCCGTAAGGGAGCAGCTCATAGAAGATGACTCCCTGCCAATCCAACCAAACACAAAACAAAACCTTCTTGGCAGTCAATCCGGCCTTGGCTACCGTTTGCGTCAGCTCACCGCGATTCGACTACAATCGTTTTCGCTTGAAGTTGTCGTAAGTGAACCACTTTTCATCACCATCTGCTCCAAAAATGGGTCGATTTTGTTGCGATTCAGCAGCCATTCGCAGATGGGAATTCGGTCCATGAGGTTTTCGTGTGGTACCCATACATCGAGCTCCTTTTTGTAGCCAGCTTCATTCAAGTGGTTCCAAACGGTGTTTTGTGCAATGTTTAGCTCCCGGGCAATAGAAACCGTGCTTACAAGACGGTCGGACTCGACGATTTCCATGATATTATTGACATTTTCGACAATTGGCCTTACAGAGCGTGGTGCATCTTTGACATCCAAATTACCGGAATGGAATTGACGAAACTAAAATTGCGCATTATTGGTTTTTACAGTATCAAGACCATAAACACTATTCACATTTTCAGCCGCCTGCCTTGCGTGTTCGCCTTTATCAAAGCAACACTGTAAAATATAACGAATTTTCTCTTTGCTGGTCCATCGTTGACGCGCACTCAAATAAAACTGAGTCAAGTCATCACAAAACTAAGAGGTTTTTTAAGAACGCAATATTATCTTTCTAACGTCATCTAGCATTACCCGATCACACTTATACCAAGCGAGTTACAGATTACTAAAGCCATCTAGTGGAATAATATTGGATTTGTTTTTACTACACCTTCTTTCTTTTTGCTGGATTACTTTTTACAAAAATAATTGACTTTTTCTTACTACAATTTTAATATTTGTTATATTATGTCATTTGATTGCATTTCGAAATAAATCCACTTTTGTCATTTAGATAAATCCATGCTCATCCCATGTACAATTACTTTAGGTAGGCACCTAAACAGTCGGTTCATGTCATCTCAAGAAGAGATGTCGCCTAAAAAATTGATTTCAGTCTTCAGGACGAGATTCAAATTCAGCTCGTCAATGTGAAGAACAAAGATTGCTATCTTAGCAATAGGCGCAGCAATAGATTCTTAATAGATTCTTTCCAAAAGGAAACTATGACAACTCCTTTGATTATTTCATTACGTAAGAAAATTCGAGTTCATTGACTTGTCGGTTTTTTTTTTTTTTTAACTTGCGATGCCTCTTGCGTTAAACAGCGGCACTAAGTATACTAATAGTAGCACGTACAAAAACCAATGCGCTCAATTATATTAATTTCACTTCTTGCTATGCCCTCTTGCGTTAGATATAAACACTAAAAATAAAATAAATAAACTGGCCATTTCAGCTCTTGAAAGGACTATGACCGAGCTTCTAATGATCAAATTGTGTTGTGCATATTATTAAATATTTTTACACAATTGATCGAGAACTGGACCTATTAGTTTTTTGCCGACTCCGAACGGCTAATGTGCATATTCTCAAGAAGCTTCTACTGGTATTATTTACGGTAGAGAGCTGGTATTATTTACGCTCTCCCAGTGAGGAGAGTCATACAGACCAACAAGTGCCTAAATCAACATTCTACGATCAGTACTTTAAGCACACTAAAGGCTTAAGGTGTGATATAAACATCGTTTGCTGATCGCAATCAACTACCCTACTTACCTCCAGGAATGACGTAATTTTACGTAAAAAAAAAGAAATATCTGTTGATTAACATTTCTATATAAGAAAAAAAAAATTAAAAAAAGTGGTGCCTCCTTGTCGACATAATAACTTCGCCAAAAATTATCCAGTCTGCAAAAATAAAAAAGAATCTTGTAAGAATGTCTTAGTTATAGTTTTACGGAAGTATTCTTATTCTTTTAATTAAAAAATTACGGTATTTCAAACTTAGCACAATTAAAAAATAAAAAATAGTGTTTATAGTTTATGAAAAATTGTCCAACCAAAACATTAAAAAAACTCATCATTTAAAAAAGAAAATACTATCCGACACCAAAAAATAACTGAGAAAACTCCAATGGTTTATTTAATTGCATACTTCTGGCCCATACATGTTACAATCAAAATATTACTGGAAGTGCAACTTGGAAGTAATTGGCGTTTGCGTTAATAAGATTGCAGCGTGTGTGTAAAAGTTACGCGGCCAATTGACGGTTGCAAGCAGAGAACGCAAATAAACTAAACGATATCCGAACCGATCGCTCAGAGGGTGACACAAAACCTTTATTTTTCATTCGTTTCGTTCGTGAGGGCTACCGAAACACGAAACTTTTCAGTGGGAGAGAGAACTAACGTAATTTTTATAATTTTCGCTAACGTGTCAGTATAGAAAACGAAACCAAATCAAACGTTTCATTAATGATCATTGGTATGCAAAAGGCATTGAACTCAAACTCCGTGGAAAGAGTCAGCATGCGGATGATGCTTGTCAGAATTTCAAAATTCTGAAATTTTTAACCCTTTAGGGTTGCCACCTAAAAATTTTGAAATTCTGACAACGGATTCGGATTCAGCGAGCCATTTTTACCTAGTGTTCGCCCCAGCATCGAATTCGTAAAAATAAAAAAAAATAGGTGGCAGCCCTATCAGCCATCTTGAATTTTAAACTTCTGACTTTAGATTCGAAATCAGCGACCCCCTAAAACTGTTGGATAATGTTTAAAACTCTTAAAAAAAGCATATTTTTAGGTGGTAACCCTATAAGGTTAAAAATTTCACAATTTTGAAATTCTGACAACGGATTAGGATTCAGCGACCCATTTTTACCTAGTGTTCGCCCCAGCATCGAATTCGTAAAAATAAAAAAAATTAGGTGGCAACCCTATCAGCCATCTTGAATTTTAAAATTCTGACTTCAGATTCGAAATCAGCAACCCCCTAAAACTGTTGGATAATGTTTAAAACTCTTAAAAAAGCATATTTTTTTGTTGTTATCCGACGATCGTTTAACGAATCGTTGTTTCGGTTTCGTTTGTGTCTCTTCGTCGCTCAATCGTTTTGTTTTGTTAATGGTTTCGCTAGTGACAGAAACCGAAAAACAAAACAGACGCCCAATCGTTCTTTTGTTGTTTGAATCGTTTTTGGTTCGTTCACTTGAAAGATCCGAACGTAACAAAATAGAACGATTCGTTTTTGTTTACTTGCGTTCTCTGGTTGCAAGTCTATTCGCACAAATATTAAAATTGTTGGTTTCAGGTGCTGTTAATTTTCAACGTTACACAAAATTACCGATAACTGTCACTCATAGATGTCAAAACTTTAGCTGATTTGAACTGAAAACTCTAGATTTGCTTTATTTACTGCTTCTATTGGATGGGGAGTGATTTAAGGAGGATGGTTTCAATGGCGATTTTTTATAGAAGGGCCGGTTTTTTGGGATTATGATGTTCAGCGAAGTTATAGATAAAATTATGAGCACTTTTTTTTGTAGAAGCAATTAAAATTATATCGTCAAGAGTTTCGGAGATATACTCCTTTTTTAAATTAAGGGGATTTTCGATCCCCCTATGCGAATATAAGGGGGATATAATGTTTCACAATTTTAAAGCACATTAAATTTGCTAGAATCTCCAGTTAAATTCTTAGATAAAAATGTTACTTAGTTTAGGAGTTAAAGAAAATTAACTACGGCCCCATAGTTTAAAATTTGACGTTGAAAAAATCGTTTATTTGAGCTTACCTAGAAAAATCCCTTGGACCATATGTTCTTTGGACCAATGGCTATCAGAAACCATTGGAGTTCTTTCAGTCATTTCAAATTACCCTTTAATTCTTCCACAGTGTTATCAAGGTTTAAAAAAAAAGAAATATTGAAAAATAATAGAGTTATCGTGCTGACACTGTCTAAAAACATTGTTTCGAGAAAAATACATTTAAAGTTTCTAGTAGATGCAATGGGAACTATCGGCGTTTTCGGAACTTAAGAAATGCATTTTTTTATTAAATTTTTCAAAATGTTGCCAGTGATTTTTTCTTCAGTTATTTCAAGGCAACCACTACAGTTTTATATTTATAAAATAAAAAAATAACTGGCCATCTCAAGCCCTTGAAAGGACTTTGACCTAGCTTCTTATGATCAATTGTCTTGTGCGTGTTATTAAGTTTGTACACAATTGACCGAGAACCGGACCTACATGTTTAACGCGGCGGACATGTTTAACGCCGACCCCGAACGGCGATGAACGGAATGTTCTCGTTCTCAAGAAGCTTTACATGGCATTTTGATTACTCCCTGAGGTTTGCCACTGTCTGCAGAGAGGTGGCGGCCGTACAGAAAAATTATTTTAATTCAAATAATTTTCTGTCGCTGCTGGGGTTCGAACCTGGGTCTCCAGGTTCGTTGACATAGCGGCTACGCACTTGAACCAACTACGCCACGGACGCCATAGTTTTATATTTATCTTTTCAAATATCTCTATCATTGTCAAGAAATTAAATATTGCCTTTACAAGGAACTCCCACATCACAATAGTTTCCCTTCAAAATTTATATTTATTCGAATATAAGGATTCGAATAAATTCGATAAGTGTAAAATTTTACATTATCCGAAACGTTGATTTTGTTTTAAAATTTCAGAACATAGTAGTGCAAAATCTTCATCGTCTTTCAACTTTGCACTTACCTCTTTCCATTTTTTCTCACTAACACAAATTTACACCATGACGATATAATCTTGATGGCAATAAAAAATGAACTAAACTCAATTTCTTCAAAAATGCACTTATAAGATTTCTGCGCATAGTCGTCGATATAATATTTAAATCCCTTTTTTATGCTGCTAACGCTTTTTAATATCTTCTGCACTTTCAGTTTTCCAGTGCTGCTCTTCTGATGTCCGGTGGCTTGCTAACTTTTATATATCCTGCCCACATTGCTGCACTTTTCTGTGGCAGCCTACTCGAAGGATGTGCCTACGGCCTCTCACAAGTGCAGTCTTTAGCAACCGTTGGTGAGCTGGCAGACAAAAATTTGCGTGGTCTTCTCGTTGCCAGCGAAAGGATTTCGCTCTGGACTGGCATTTGTGTGCAGCTTCTCTACACACGCTTCTGGTATGCATATCCGTCGGCTATAAGTGGCCACACGCTGCATGTGAATCAGCTGCACGGCTTAATTATTGCATGCCTCGGATTTGTGGCCACATTGCTGACGATGCTGCAACGTTTGAATTCACCGACACTCTTCAATTCTACGCTAATGGTGCCACACATTGTGGAATGTGGCTTGAAGGAGGCGCAACCACTGCAGAAAAAACATGCACAAAAACAGCCACATTCAAGCAAAACAATTGACATCAAGAATTGTGTGAGGAGTGTGGAGCAGTGTGAGCCGTCGCTCCATTTTAGGTTGCGGCTACTGCCTTTGATGCAGATTCTGGTGCTGCGCGGTTTTGCAACGCTTTCAATGTCGCTGCCATTTAATCGCGCTTTCCTAACGTCCAGCTGGAGTGGCTTTGTCTGCGACACAAACTGTCTGCACCTTTTGGCTGGTCTCGGTCTGCTGGGCAGTATTGTGGGTGGCCTGCTTGTCGATGCGCTTGGGCGACGACGGTTGGCGGTAAGCTCTTTGCTGCTGGGCGGCATACTTATTTTTGTTGTTGGCGGCATATTTGACCACGCACAAAATTGCCATTCGGTCATCATGGATCGGCTGGATTTTGAAATAGCCGCCAGCCTACAGCTGATATTTCAGTTTTTCACCTGCCTGGGTGTTGGTGTAGTCAGCAGCATATACCTCGTGGAAGCATTCAATGGACATGTGAAATCCTTGTGTATCGCTGCGGTTTTATCCTTCGAGCATATCCTTCAAATTGGGTTAACTTTGATGGTGTTTCGCATGGATTATTCGAATGGAAACCTGTTCTTTGGCGTGGGTTCGTTAAATATGATTTTTGGACTAGTGGTATTTTTCTGCATGCCCGAAACTAAGTTGCTCAGCTTAAGCGAGTGCCTGATGAAATTCAATAACGTATTTTAAGCTATGGTCAAGTATTTTTAAATGTTTTGTTGTTCATAATGAATGTATTTTAAGCTTTGGAGAAAGAAATAAAATTTATCTCAATATTTAATTAAAACCTAATTTGAAAACGAAATTTAATAGTTTACACAGAACAACGAAAAAATAAGCTCGAGAGGTTAAAAATCAATTTTACATAGCTTAATGACAAATTTTATTTAAAACCAATCAAAACTGTGCTTTGAGGGGGGGAGATGGGAGAACAACGTTTTTTTAATGATTTTTATGAACTTTTTTCCAAATAAGGAATGTATGTCATTTATAGAAACTATAAGAATATGTAATACATATAACACCTGATCAAAATAATACTTACACACTAGAATTTAAACTTGAACGAAACAGAAAATTTTTTATTCAACATATTTAAAAGAAAATATATACACATTACTTCATTGGCATTATAGTACAAAAAATTTATTGTTTGTTGTGCCAAAGTAGTTATATACATACACTAGCAGGCCACAGTGGTCCGCGGCTTCGTCACGGACGTTTTCTCTTTATCAACAGTTTATCTTTATCAATTTATAAAAACACTTATTGAATCACACAACAGCACTTATAAACGTAAAAAATCAGCCGTTTGTGTCTCTTGTTCATTTATAAATTAGAGAAAAACCGCGTTCAAAACATGTGTAGAAAAGTTGCATGCCACGTAATAAATATACATACATATACATACATATAGTAATACTCAATCCAGTCGTATTGAGTCTCATTGAAAGTGTAGAGAGATAAAGCCGAAAAACTCTATAGTAAAAAAACAGAGTTGACTGTATCGTGGACATTCCCGTAGGTTATGACTTGACGGTGTTTCTTTATACTCCTATTTCATGTCCAAACTCTTGTTTTAATCTATGACCAAATTCTTGACTTAATCAAATATACCGAATCCCTTTCCTAGTTTGGAAAGGTGTGTTTTAGGTGTATCTCAATTTTTGTCCAAATTAATATCCTAATGCATGTCATAGTCCTTTTCCGGTTTCATAGTCCGGTTTCATTGTGTTATTTTGTTGTTTGTGAGCAGTGTTGGTTGCCAAGAAAAAAACTGTTGAAATCATAACTAACTAGGTTTGTTGTTGTTGTTGTTGTTGTTGTTGTTGTTGTTGTTGTTGTTGTTGTTGTTGTTCTTGTTGTTGTTATTGTTGTTGTTCTTGTTGTTCTTGGTGTTCTTGGTGTTGTTGTTGTTGTTGTGATTGTTGCTTTTGCTTTTTTTTATTTGCTTCTCCGTTGGTTTTGCTATTTCATTGGCGCATTAACAAATGACCTCACCTTCATTTTCGTTACATAAAACGAACTAGTTGCACCAGTTGTCACAGAGTTAAAATTCCATGCAACGTTTTTTCATGATTGTAGCATTTTTACTGCATTTTGTGGTTACCACCCTGAAATCATGACGATAAGAATTCTTCTTGTATTTAAACTGTGAGGCGTAATGATACATCTATACTGTCGTAAAAACAATTTACCGCAGCACATCTCCTGAGTGAGTAATACTTTCATGCAACGATATTACATTTCTGTTACATAAGTTGCTATATTCACGACCTGGTGATGTCAGAATTTTTTTTTATTTTTGTCGTAAGGTCGTAAGGTCAAGTATAAATCCTTCATTTTCCTTTTTAAACATTTATCGCAGCTTATGTACTCACCGAGTAAAAATTCAATGCAACGACGCTGCATGAATGTTGCATTATCGATCTTTGAGTAGCTCTCTATGTGTCCCCATGACGTCAAAAAATTTTTTGTCTAATTTTGTTGTGAGGGCTTAGAACAGGCCTTTATTGGTATATCACATTTTTAATCCTAGCTCTAATGCTCAGCGAGTAATAATTCCATGTAACAAATTTTCAGTTGCGTTGCTTAAGTAGCTCCCACCGCGTCCCGATGACGTGTTGAATTTTTTTTTTTATTTTTATCACGAAGTCAAAGAACTAACCTTTACGGTCGTATTATATACATATATACTCAGCGAGTAGCAATTCAATGCAACGCGGATGAATTTTGAAAAAATGCTTTTTCAACTTTTCTGGAAACCTGCGCGGTAAAACGTAAGCTTTAACCTAAAGGTGTTCAGTGAATCCCCATTTAAAAAAACTGTGTTGGATTAAATTACCACATCAAAACTAATTTTAACATATTAGAATCCACTTTGATCCAATTGTCAATTGGTGTGAAATCATTTGTTCTTTTGTTTTAATCGTAGCGAAGTATGCATGTACATCTATTTGTTTGTTTATTTAGTTGTGTTGTCCTTAAACATGGTATAATAATACAAGGTAGCATTGACAACTGCTTATTTTTTCTTCTGCAAGAAAACATCTCCTGTCAAAACCAGCTGTTTGTGAAAGTACATCTGCAGCTGCTGAGGTTGTTGTTTTTTTTCACTTCAACGTTTTCAACATTGTTTGTGTTTTCAATGGCGAATTGTGAGCGCTCTCTTTTTGAGTATATTTTTTGACAGGAGATGTTTTCCCTAGCAACTGTCAATGCTACCTTGTATTATTATACCATGGTGCTTAACGAGAACAAAAAGAGAACAGAGTAGAGAGCAACATGGAGTTTATTGGAGCTCTCGCAGCACAAACGTATGAAAAGCTAACGATCAAGAAATGCATGGCAATGTGGATGGTTTTTTAAAAAACTTTACTCTTTATTTAAAGATACTTATTATTAAAATTTTGTAAAGAAAATACCCCTATATCCTTAAGCAGGACAAATGTGATATTATAAAACTTATTTCATAAAAATCGGACCAGTACTTTTGGAGTTTAGCGGCAACAAAAAATGTTCACTTTAATTTTATAAAATAGTATGCATATGGATAGTATGGATATGGATGTAGAAAAGTCTACATTAGGTTGCTCACAAAAATAGATATGTACGAACAAAATATTAAAAGATATACGAAATTTATGATTTGATTTATGTAAGTATTGTATTAATTAAATTTTCGGTTATTGGCCGAATATATCGTGAAATCACCCGCGATTTTGTTTTTTCTCATCAAGGAAACTTTTCTGGCTTTTCGCCCTGGCCGGTGTTAGCTTGTTGTAACCGTCGACGAATGGTTGGAGCACCTTCCCAATTTTTGCTGCAATCTTTTTTGATGACTGAATAAATGGGTTCTTCTTGCAGATATCAACGATGTTACTATCAAGTTTAGAGTTGTTTTTTTTTTTTTTTGTGATCTGCCTCGAGTTTCTTGTTTTTAGACTCTCCATCTTTTCTCAAATTCAAATCGAGCTTTTTCATCAGTGCAGTGTGATTTACGACCCATCTTCATAAGAATTTTTATATTATTTTCCTTCAGTTTGAGGATTATTAATATCTTTATGATGATTATGAAGATTATGTAAAAATAATATATTTTTTAATTTTTGTATTTTTTGTAGGCTTTGGCCGTATTAAAATAAAAACTAGTTTATATTTTTATAAATTTTATTTTCGTCAATATTTCGACTAAATTTGTTAGTCGTCCTCAGGACCCGTAGCACTAAAGGGTACTTAGTTTAAGCTACTTTCGTCAACTAAGTAGCTTAAACCCTTTAGTGCTTCATCAACTAAGTAGCTTAAACTACAAAGTAGCTTAAACTACAAAGTAGCTTAAACTAAGTACCCTTTAGTGCTACGGGTCCTGAGGACGACTAACAAATTTAGTCGAAATATTGACAAAAATAAAAATTATCAATATATAAACAAGTTTTTATTTTAATACGGCCAAAGCCTACAAAAAATACAAAAATTAAAAAAGATTTAAAAGGCCGACAACATCAATAATTAAAATTAATATATTTCTAGAAAGATAACGGGTACAAATTTTGTTACATTTTCTGCTGGAAGCGTTGTCAGATTATGGGACATATGTAATTCAATGCGAAATTGTCACAAAAGTTTTGTAATAGAGTTTAAATAAAATGTTTTCGAGTGTAACTATTATTTTGGGCAGGTGTGTACATATTTAAGTAAATATTAAATTTTTTTTTTTTATGCCCTTCCTCGAAAAGTGTGGAAGATATCAGCTGCTATATCAGACTAAGCTGCTTGTGTACATTCTGGGATAACACAGTTTTCATCTGAAATAAATAAGGTTTTAAATTTACTTTTAGACATGACTTCCTTCTTTATGAACCTTACTTTCTCTAAAATAAAAGGAAACAGCATTTTTTAGAGGTGTTTAAACAAAGAAGTTTAATTTTTTTGCCATTTTTTGTTACTTTTTTACAAAATTAAGATTCATATAGTACGAATTAGTCTAAAAATAAGTTAGCTATATCGTGGGCACATCCGTAGATATTGATGTGACCGCATATGTTTATCCTTGTCCTTATTCTTGTCCCTTTCCATTTCCTTAATCCCAAAATTGTCCTCATCCATATCCTTATTCAAACTGCTGATTTAATTCAAGCCCAAATTCCTGACATTAGCCTTGTTTGAAACCCTTTCCCACTTCTTTTCCCAACCTTTGTCCTAAATCTTGCTCTTAGTGTGTCTACCTTGTTCTATCCCTTGTCCTTTTCCCAATATCATCTTGATATTCTTTTAATTGAATCTAGAATTTTTATTTTTATCCTTGTTCCAATCCTTGTCTTAGTCCTTTTCCCAATTCTTGACTGGAGTCTTGTAATAATCCTTGTCCAATTCAATGCTCTATTATGGTCAAAGAGACAAAAATTGGAACACGATTTAGAACAAAGAACTAGGTAGACCTAAAACCATATTTAACACAAAACTGGTAAAAGGAAAAGGAACAGAACAAGGATTTGGACACACTAAAGATAAGATTTAGAACTAAGGTTCAGAAAATAAGTGGGACAAGCATTAAAAAAGAGATTCGAACAAGGGTAAATTCAGGAATTCGGGCATTTATAAAATCAAGAATTTCAATAGGGATAAGGATGAGGACAAGTTTAGAATCAAGGGAAAGGAAAGGAACCAGGTTAAAGATACGGTGTCACGAAAAAACCTACGGGTGTGTCCATGATACAGCCAACTTTTTTATGGAATATATTTAACAGTTCAAAAGACTGTGCAAATAAAATGCTTAAATACACAACTATTTTTGTTTTTTTTTTTTTACTTAAATCAATATATTATTGCAATAATAACGTCACAATTCAAAGTAGTGACAGTTTTCATTCAAGAAAAAAATCATTAATGACTAATTAGTTGTCAAGTTTCCTTTATAGATACTTTAAATATATAAAAGTTCACTACACGGAGAGAAATAGTACTCTTATATTAAACAAATATTTTGTTAGAACTAAGAAAATTTAAAATGAAGGCTCATTTGCTCAAATCAAGCACTTAAAACTAAAATTAAGAAACAAATATTATAATGAGCATTTATTTATTTATTTAGTAAAATAAATTGATTGGATTTGTTGAAACAAGAATGAAATACTTGATTTTATAACTTGCAACAAGGCTTGATTCGAGAAAATATTTTCATAATTTAAGCAAACGCAGAGTTGGTTATTAAAAATATTCTTGAATTAATCTTGCTTGATTTAAGAAAATACAAAATTATTTCAAAATTGCTTGAGTCGAGCATGTTAAACTATACAAGTACTTTCAATCATAAATCTTTCAACCTTTAGTCTTAAAATGTAACTTTCCTACTTCTCATCTGAATATATTTAATTCATTGTCTAATCACAATTACTCGGCCTCGGTAGTCTAGTTGGTAGCGTGCTCGACTGCCACCCCAGAGGTCACGGGTTCGATTCCCGGCCAGGCCATGGTCCTTCGCTTTAAAAAAAAAACCTTTCTAAATTTTCTATCCTCATTTCTAATCAACTGAAATTAAAAAAATTCATCAATATTTACAACTTGAAGTTGTAGTTGATGGTAGAGAAGTTTGTGGATGAGATTGCCTTATAACTTGAATTGACTGAGGTAAAGGCATAACACTTGCCTCTGTTTCAAATTCACATGTTTCTTTGGCTTTCCACTACGCTTAGAACATCCTACACGTGCTTCACTTGATTGCCCTTTCCTTCCCACTAATCTATCACCCCATTTTCGAACCAAGGCAAACTTGACTGAATAGGCATTCCACCTGAAATCCTTGGTTCAAAGCTAAAAAAAAAAAAAAAAAAAAAATTGTCTAATCACAATTACTTACCACAATTAATTAAGTTATTAATTTATCACAACACATCAGAAAATCTTTTAAAATAAAAGAAGTTAAGTTGTTGTCAAATTTAAAAAACAATTTAGTTAGCTATCTTCTATTTTCTGATACAAGAACTTATATTTGGAATAAAACTTTCTAATTTTCGGACAATTAATTACTTGGATCAAGCTAGAATTCTTCTCAATTTAAGGACAATAAATTTCTCAAATAAAGCAAATTTATTGAGTTTTTAGCAAATTGTTTACTTGGATCGAGCAAACTTCAAGTAAATATTAGATTTGAAGCTAGAAAAAATATTCTTGAGTTTTAAGTAAATGTTTCTACAATTAAACATTTTTTTCTTAATTCTAGCAAATTAATGCTTGAATTGATAAATTTAATCTTGAGTGTAAACTGAGAGCCTATTTGCTTGATTCAAACATAGAATGCTTGATTTTGTTTTCGCTCCATGTTCTTAACTCAGAATTTTCATATTTTCTCTTTATTTTGCAAGATGTGAGTTAATTAAAAACATAAATAGCGTTTTCTGCAAAATATCGTCTTTTGAATTATTGCAGCCTTTTGGTAAATGGACGATATAATCTTTATAAGAATTTTTTCAAATTTACTCGGTTTTCAACGCGTGCAGAGGTAGGAAAGCCCTTGAAATTCTTGCTGAAAAAAGGTCAGTTGATGAATCAGTCTGTACATAATTCAGAAAAATCTATACTCTTTGGTACAAAAACTGTTAAACCATTGAACAGAATATTCAAAGTATCTATTAAATCTAAAGCTTATGTAGCGTTTGGGTTCGTGCTACTAATTAAAAGAGTGTTCGACGTATCAATAAAAGATTTATTTAATTCAAACTTAAACAAATAAAAATAAGAACTGAACTGATCGGAAGCTAACAATCGTATATATAACAACGCTAAGAAAAGAAAAAGTTAAGTTGGTGGCGGTTGACAAAATGCAGTCGATTATATTTTTGTGACAACCAGGTGGCGTTGTAAGTCACGTCAAGTGCCCACACTTAAACAGATGTTGGCGACATCTGTTAGTTAGTAACATCGGCTTTCTTTCGACTAGCAAAGGAAAGAACCGAAACGCATCTATTGTGAATAAGTATTGCTGATATGGGTATGAATACATGGTTTGCAAAAGCAGCCGCACAAGCAGACTCGGAATCTTTTTTTTTCGATTTATTTATTGCATTCTACAAATTAGAATTAATCAGAATTAGTAAAAAACAAAGAAATAGATTCTTTAACTCTCAAAAATAAACTAATAACACTACTTAAAAAAATATAAATTCTCTTGTGATGACATCAGCTACCGACTTCTAATTGAAGCACCAAGAGCAACAACCGGATAACTCCACTTTTTTTCAAAAATCGTTTTTTGATGCAGATATTTAAAGAAAAAAATTCCGCGTAAATCGGTGTAATCAAAATGTAATTATCTTGAGTCTAAAGTAATCAAAAGCAGTTTTGAAATTCTTTCTGATTTCAAAACGGAGCAAGAGTAGGACAACTCCTGAAGTTGTATTGTTTTTGCACCGCACTAAATAAGCTTTTCATAGGCAAACAAACGGTGCTTTTATATGAGAGTATACGATGCAATTTAGTTTATGTTAAACTTATTGTATTGAAGTGCAACAGTTGTTGACGTCGCTGTAACCTGTGATTTGGTCTCAATAATAAATGAAAATGAGTAAAACTGAATCAGATTTTTCAGTATCGTGATCTGCCGTGCGATCGCTCTTTTGGTGTCATCGAAAAGCAAAAAAGGCGAGTTGAGCCTCTTTATTTACCAAAAGATTGGCGGAACTTAGTAGCAAATTGATCCAAAAAATTTAGTGTCATATCAGTGACCAATAACGAGATATTTGATTTGAAGGCCAGCTTGGGTCCATTCTACAAGAAAACTGTGACCAACAAAGAAAAGATAAAAAAAAACCATTTCAAAATATCGAAGATTTTCTTATGCCAAGGAAGGAAATATTACTTCTATATCAGCTTGCATTAATCATCATGGGACATTAACGACTTACGAAAGAGAAATAAAAGCAAATTTGCAAGGCGACCCTTTCAAACCAAATTGTCTATACTGATGCAGCCTTCCCCTCAACCCAAAAAAGTATGAAGATGTCATTACTTTGGCTAAAAAGTATATTGCTCCAGCGGATATGCACTTTTATAATAGACTTGAGTCCCAGCAGTATCAATAAGAAGGTGAAAATTCAGAATATGATGACGACAACGTGGGTCTGAATTAATTGTCAGCAAAAACGGTGTAAAACCCGGTTAATTCCAAAACTTCATCATTCGTTTTTTTAATGACAACATCTTTATTTTTTAGTTTTCTTCAACTTAATGAATATGTTTTTATGTCTTTCTTTCGAAAATAAATGAAAATTTTGCAAAAATTCGGTTTCTTTATTTTTATGATGTTTTTTTTATTTATCTCAAAATTTTAAAAAGTGGAGTTATCCGGTTGTTGCTCTTGGTGCTTCAATTAAGACTTTGCAAGTACGAGGTAAAGAAAATGTAGAATTGGTTAAACGAAACAAAAAACGAATTGAAGCTGAGTTTAAGACCAAAAGAGGACTTTTGGTCGAAAAACTAAAGCCAGCATTTTCCTTAACAAACGCAACTTTGTCTGAAGAGACATTGGAAGCAATAAACAAGAAATTTAGAAAAAAAAAAAACGAATGAACAATACCCGTTTATTCTCGAGGATTAAGTGTATACAGATCTAATGAAAAAATTATTGCTAACACCTGAGCCTCTACTGAATCCAACAGAACTACCAAATCAAAATGAAATGTAATTATTGACGAAGACGTTGAGAAGTTTATTAAATTAGTTTGTAGTGATTTTGACGATGAAGTCGGTAGCGATGAATGTCAGTAGCGATATGAGTTTTTGATTTTTTGTACATTTCTAGACATTAATTCTCTTAATTTATTTTTTATTAAATATTTTGTTAATAAAAAACAATGTTACATAAGTACACATTTATTATTCTATTTGCATAGTCTTCTTGCCAACAACTTTTGAGAAGAACAGTCAACTTTTGTATGAGAGGTACCATACAAAATAATGCAAAAAATTAATATAGATCCAAGGAAGGTATCTTAAGGGTCTTACACAATTTCTACCATTTTTAGAAAACATCGATTACTCTATTAGGTTAGCCTTCTAACCAAGTTTTTCTAAGATTGGATCATGGTGGAATAAATATAAGGTGTTCTCATCTGGAATAAAAGAAAAAAATACGCTGTCTTATTGTGACATTATCATAAAAAAACTTTTATATGAAACCCTTCAGATTGTCAAAATAATACAGCATGTCAAAAAATATATTTAGGGTATTCACAAATCCTCATAAAGTCAAGTGTCTTAAGTTGAAAACATACAAATTTACAACTAGTGTGAACAACCTCTCATAACTTATTGTTATGTCCCCATACAAAATCATTTAAAAAATTAAGGCAGGGGGGGCGGGGGGCGGTAACGTTCATTCATACGAAAAATGGTACATCTTTATGAAGTTTTTCTGACGACACAGTTAAAAATCTATTTATTAAAACCATTTATTTCAAATGATTTATTAAAATATAACAATTTTTTTATATCAAATACCTTTGGATCTAAATGTCGCATAACAATGAAACTTAGAATGGAGTTGCCACTTATGTTAGTTATGTCTTTCTAGTTGAAAACTGGAATGGGTCCTGGACAAGAAGGTGTGGCTCCGCCCATAAAAGCCAAATTTTTGATATCTTATAGCTTTGGATCTAAATGCCGCATAACAATGAAACTCGGAATGGAATGGAATTAATGGAAGAATCCAAAAGAGGCTTACTAGATTTGCTCTACGCCGTATATTTAATTTCGAAAATATGCCAACGTACGAAGTGCGATGCCAATTGTTAAATATTCAAAACTTATCTCAAAGAAGAAAAGCACAGAGTGTTATGTTTATCAAAGACATTGTGGATAACAAGATAAATTCGCCCGAACTACTTGAACTATTTCCATTCTATGCTCCAACAAGGACTCTTAGAGAAAGAAGCTTATTTTTTGTAGGATTTCATACAACAAACTATGGCAATAATGAGCCAATTTCTAAATACTTATCTTATTGCAATATAGCTCCAGATTATATACTTTTGCATGGCAAGAGATAGTTTTAAGAGAAATATTTATAATTTTATGCTAGGTCAATAGTTATATAAGGATGTATTATCTGTAAGGGCTAAGCCCAGTAGATAAATGAATGAAATGAAATTACCACTTGGTGATGACCTTTTACTAGAAAACTGGGACGAGCATTAAGGTAGTATAACCATCTAGAATTTTCAAAAAATGAATTTATGTTTTTTTTTCATTTTTAGATTCTTTATACCTTCAATAATAACTGTATAAAATATTAAATTGAAATTCAAAGCCAGTGCTGAGATATAACGACTCAATTGAAGTGCGCTCTCGGCTCGCCGTAGGTGTAAAAAAACTTTACACGCGTTTCTCTCGAGTTTAGTTTTCTTTTTAACTGGGGGACAGTTAATCTCCGGATCTACTGGGCCGATTTTAATAAACTTTGAAGAATTTTGTTTGTTTTTATATTCTGTATGATAGTTTAACACAATTTGACCACAAAAAAAAAAAATATATATATAATATTTGATTCTGAAAAAAGGTAAAAAAGGCGATTTTTGAAAAAAAAAATTTCAAATGTACGCCATTTTTTTATTTTTAATACTTTTTCAATTTTTCTAGTAAACTATCACGTAAGAGCACTTCCTTTTTGTAACTCTTTTTGAATTTTATGTTTTAGACTTACCGTTCCAGAAGTAAAATGTCCGCCATGCAGCAGTGTTGTTTTTTTGAGAAGAAAATTAGAGCGTCCTCTATTATATGTACAATTAATAGAAAAAAAAAATGTTCGTAATCTTCAAGAACTGTTTAATACTGGTAAAAAAAGTTTGATAACCACATATAATAAAGAGAGTGAAAAAAAAAATTGTTGAATATATGTTATTTTATAGCAATCTAGACGGTAATAGCAGCTTAAATAGGTGGTGTGGCTCCTCCCATACAATTAAACTGTTTAATATCGAATAGCTTTGGAAGTAAAAGTGACAGTACTTACATACAAACTCAGAATGGAGTTACTATTTGGTGATGTCCTGCTACTGAAAAACTGTAGCGGCCAGTGGAGAATGACAGTGGTGTCAAACTATGGGTCTAAGAAAAGTTTTAAATGTACTTATTATGTACCCAATAGTTAAAAAGTGCAGCAACGTGCGCCGGGAAAAAGCTAGTTATGTATAAAAATAGTGTTCAAAACTTCAAAAGGATCAGTGCAGTAGTTTTGAAGTTTTGAGGGAAAAAACGCTTTAAAGTTTTGAGTATAAGGGGCAGGGGCAGTCAATTCGTGAGTTTTCCTCTGATTCATCTCAAATTTTCACAGAATATTTATAAAAGGTTCACTATTTCTTAATGAGTCTTAACTTGATAAGCATTTTTTGCATAAACTTGCAATTTCATTTTTAAAGGAACACTCCTATTTATATTCCACTTTTGTATGGGATAAGCGCACTGTGCGTCTGTACTTAAATGGATTTAGACTGCGGTAAACTATTAGGTAGCGTGTTTGAGACTTCCACCCCAGTGGTCCCGGAATTAAATTCCGACCATGCCATGGTCCCACGCTTTAACCTTTCTACATATCTTTCCCCAACTCTAATCAACTGAAATTGAACATTCATTAATAGCCGTGTTTTATTAGTACTGGTTTAACCAAAAATGTTCCAAATTACATGCAGAACACTAACAAAAAGATGAACCTGCTCAGTAGTTGGTTCATCTTGTTCAACTTTTTTTCGTTCCGCTACGGCTCCATAGATGTCGTTGTTTTTTTTTTGTTTTTATTGATTTATAGTTACCCTTTGCTATTAAAGGAAACAGCTGTAAAACGCGGCTAATATGATTTGAAATTGTAGTTGGTAGAAGAGAAGTTTGTAGTTGAGATATAACTTGAATGGGCTGAGGTAAAGGCATAACGCTAACACTTTCCTCAGATTCTTATTCACATGTTTCTTACCATCACGGCTTGCCATCACGCTGAGAAAATTGTACACATAGTTCACTTAACTCACCCTATCCTTCGCACTAATCTATCACCCCATTACGGTTCAAGGCAGACTTACTAAAAAGGTAATACACCTGAAATCCTGGATTCAAAGTTAAAAAAAAAGTTACAACTGAGAGGTTGAGGTAGATATTAAATATTGAATTTTAAGCACAAAACAGTAAAGAAACAAGAACTTTGCGGAGCTCCTAAAATCAATTTTTATAAGTAACATCAAACCGGAAATTAAGCTAGAAATGCCTGAA
The DNA here is from genome assembly GCA_943735915.1 of Pherbina coryleti. Lineage (NCBI taxonomy): Eukaryota > Metazoa > Arthropoda > Insecta > Diptera > Sciomyzidae > Pherbina > Pherbina coryleti. The sequence goes on from OX030952.1 coordinate 98,369,186, forward strand.
TAGAATATTTCGGAAATTATGTTTTAATATTCTTATATTAAAAGTCCTTGAATACTTACGTGAAAGATTATAAAGAAAATGCTATCGATTTTTTTTTTTTGTTTTTCTTACAGAAAATCAATTTTTATTCAGACAAAAAATTATCTTTTTAGCCTTCTTTTGCAGATTTCGCGGTGTTTCATTTTTCCTTTGTTGTTGTTTTTGTTGTTTCTTAAAGACTTTTAACTTATTTTATATTGTTTTTGTGTTCGTTTTTTTTTCAATTCTTTTTAGATCTTTTTCATTTTAATATTCTATGTATTACAGAACTAGAGGTGAACTTAAAATCTGAAAGGACATAAAGTGTCTGAATTTTTTTTTTGCAAATTAAAGTTTGCAGAGTTCTTGAAATTTTTTTGTAATTTTTTTTTTGCATTTTTTATAAATGTAATATTATTTCTGACTTTTTTTTATTTATTTCTTTCTTTACATTTTTGCACTAGTCTTAGAGCTTAAGCGAAAAAGCAGAAAGCTTATAATTAATTAATTAGTTAGTTAAAAACAAAAACAAAACGAAAGAAAAAACAAACTCAATTCAACATTTAATGTAAAACATCTGGATTTGAACGAAGATTTCAAATTTTTTTTATATATATATATATATATTCTATATTTTTCAGTTTTAGAGTAAGAAAAATTTTTACTTTCTTTTAATTTTTTTGTTTTTTTTTTTGTTTTTGTTGTTTTTGTTTAAATGTTATTCCGGCGCTTATGTCGGCCACATTTTGAGGGCATTCTTTAGATGCAGACGACTTCTCAAAAAAAGAGTCGGCAGCATTTTGCATTGCGGCGCCCTCCTCATCTCCTCCCTTAGAGTTCCTTATAAAAAAGCTTTAGTAAATTTTATGTTTAAGCATAAAATTTGCATCTTCTTATTCTTGGAAGCTTAGAGCACAACGAAAAAAAAAGAAACAACAAATATATGAGGAGTTTTTTTGATAAGAAAACAACACTTAATAGTTTTAAGGTTAGTTTAAATGGAGAACCTAAAAGTATTCACAGTTTAAAAAAGCAGCAACAAGCGGTTGTTTTCGCAACATACATGCTTATATCTCTTAAACTAGAAGTTTGGTTTTTTTGTTTTATTCCTTTTCTTTTGCATCTGCTTAAGAAGTTTGCATATATCTTGCTAAGCACTCCGTTATTTTCTATTTTATTTCCTTGAAGTTTTTTTTTTGTTTTTTTTTTTTTTATTCATACCATACTATTTTGCTCATTCAAAACTACTAATACTGCTTTCAAAACTTTTTGCATACTTTTCAAAATGCAATTTTTTAATGTTTTTAATTTAAATTTTTTACTAAGTGAGCTTCTTTGCTTTGCGTATATTTCGCACTTTTATTTACTACTTACTTATCGCCTTTTGCAATTTTTTATTGTTTCTTGTAGTTCACTTTATATTTAATTTAATTTTTTTTTTGTTTTAATACATCATTTTATTTTTTTTTTGTGTTTACCTTAAAAAATTTTTCAAAAAAATATATATTCTTCTTCATCTTATTAGCATAGTTGTAGAATTGGAAAAAAATTATTTTCGGTTTTTGTTTTATTTCTTTTTCTAAATTTTATTTTAATTTTTTTATTTCTATTTTATTACATCAGCATTAATAACATAAATACCAATTAAACTAAAGGCTAGATGCAGCGAAAATTGCAAGAAAATTAAATTAAAATATTGGGTCTAGAAAAAATAAGGGGGGGAAATCGTTATGAAAGTCATGGCAATAAAAAGCTTCTATTTATATTCGGTTTATCTCAAATTGTTCCGCCAGTATTCATAAGGAACCTGCATCATTTTCATGTGTTGTTAAGCATTTTTTGAAAACATGCAAATTTAGTTAAAATGCTGGGACAATTTCGGGACGCATCAATATATTAATCTTTCAATGCAAGAAACATTTATTTATTTTTATTTTTCAAAGCATGAACTTTTGAATTTTTTTTTGTAAATGAATAAAATAGCTGGCAGCAAACGTTTCATGCAGTGTCAGAATAAATATGCATTTCGGGTTTGGGAAAGTGCAACCCTGATATTTGGCAGCTGTCTAATGTTCATGTCACCCAAACTGGTTTCTGTGCAGTTACAGGTTTTCAAATTTACAATATGGCACGTTTCACTACAGAACAACGCGTTAAAATTATAAAATTGTTGATTTTTGCTAAATTCTGATTTTTCGAAACAAATTTTCTTCAGCGATGAGACCCACTTCGCTCCAGGTGGATACGTGAATAAGCAAAATTGCCGTTTATGGGGCTCTGAAAATTTGGTTGGATTGTTGGAAAGCCATTGCATAACCAAAAAATTACTGTCTGATGTGCATTATGGTCTAGTGGTGTCATTGCTCAGTAGTTTTTAGAAAACGCTCAAGGAGAAACATTACAGTCAATTCTAAGCGCTATGGTTAAGCGATTTTTTTTTTTTTTGGAGATATGGATCTGAATGATATTCGGTTTCAACAAGATGGAGAGCCACAAGCAACATAACAGCACCAATGGGGGCTTTGTTGCAACAAAAGTTTCAAGGACAACTTATTCTGAGATTTGGCGATGTCAATTGACCTCCGAGATCGTGCGATTTGACGTATCTAGACTTTTTTTATGAGGCTACGCAAAAGATCGTGTTTACCTGAATAAATATGAAAAATTAAAAACCATCATGGCAGATTTAGTGCCCGAGTTGTTCACAAGAATCATCAGAAATTACCTCGAAAGTACTGAGTCCTGCAAAAACTCACGTGGAGGGCATTCGAATAGGGGGTATTCGAATATTAGGGGTATTCACGAGTTGCTGCGACACGCAGTTGCGACGATACGAAAATGAAATATTTCGAATTTTTACATCATTCCAACAACAAACACATTAGATGAAATTTTGCAACTCTTCTTGAATTACTCACTGCGCAAACCTATTGCGACAACGCACAAGCGGTGATGCGAAACAGCCGATTCGTGTTTTGGTTGTTTTCGAACATAGTTGCCAACTGGGTTAGACTTTAAAAAGGCTAAATTTGTACGTTGATTTTAAGAACTTTTTGTGATTTTGAAATAAGGTGGCAATATATTTCTTTCAGTTGCCGTATTGAAGGAGTTGCAACACTAAAGTTGCAATATTGATGTTCACGTGTTAGTGCGAAAAATATATTTCTCATTCTTCCAATTCGCATCAACCCGTGAATACCCCTATTGTATTCCACATATGTTATAATGGCAAAGTCCGAGTCAAAATGAAATCATAACGAAATAAAACTTTTATCTCGAAACTGTATTCTTAGTGCATTTTTATAAACTTTGCTTTCCGCAGTAAAAAATTGAGATTTTCTAAGACTATCTAATGAAATTCAACCTTCTTACGAATGGAAAGAACAAGGGCTTATTTGAAAGCTATTATAATAAATTGTTTTTCAAAAAAGTTGAAAAACGCATTTTTTTTCGAAATGCATCATCGTTGCATGGAATTGTTACTCACTGAGTAAAGGTTGTAAGGGCATGACCATAAAGATTAATTCGTTGACTTTATGACAAAAATAAAGGAAAACAAATTAAAGCAACGGAACTGAAAATTTGAAACATGGAATTATAACGAGCTTTCAACAGGTGATACGGTAAAAATCATTATACGGCATTAAAGCCTGGTTTCTAGATCTCATGACATAAATAGACAAAAACTTGATGACGTCACAAGGCCACGCAGAAAACATCTACAAGATCGAAATTGGAACAATCATGCAGTGGCGGATCTACATTCGGGCTGAAAGGGCTGTAACCCTAATTGATTTATCTCTTTAAATAATTTAGATCCAATTCTGCAATTTTTGTGGTAAAATTTATAAATGCTTAGCTTTATTTTGCCGTTAAAAAAAATAAATTAAAATGAAATGAAATACTTACTTCCGGTTTAAAACTACAAAAAAAAATTTTTAATTTAAAAACTGATTAGAAAATCAAAAAGAGCAGTAATTTTCCTATAAAAAACATTTTTTAATTTATAATAAATATCTTTAAAATGAAAATAAAATTTCAAAAAACCCTTTCGTCAACAAGGTGAATTCTATAGAACCCCATATCTTAACAGCTAAACCCCAAATAAAAAATATTATGTGTGCACGTTCATATCCCCTAGAAGTACAAATATGTCCAATATGAACGAATTTCAGAACCTCACTTTTTTTTCATTGTTCGCTTCACGTAAAATGCCCCAAATGCCAAAGTTATTTAATGTTTATACACCATGCACCATAAAGAAATATACTTAAATTAAAAAAGTAAAAATAAATTTTAAAAAATCAACTCAAAAATGACTTTGATATGATGATTGCGAACAAAATAAGGTGAAATCATTAAAGAATTGAAAAATATTTTTTTTGAGAGGCCTTTTAGTCCAACAAATGTTTCAAAAAGTAATTCTTTCCGTGAGCCTAAAATTGAATTTCTACCTGAAAAAGTTCATTAATGAATTATATTGAAAAGGTTCTGAACATATTTTTGGTTCACTGTGAAACTAAATTTTGCCAATAACAAGTCTCTGTTTAAAAACGGTTAATTGAAAAAGTGACATTTGTATATTGACTGCAAATTGGCTAAAAAAGAATTGAAGTAGTATACTTCAAAAATAATATATACAAGATTATGCCATGCGCATGTCTGCCTACGTCATGATCGCCTCATAGTCAAAATCAGCTGTTTTTCACTGAGCAAAACATAAACAAACAGAACTATAACTGAAAAATAAATCGCACAGAACTATTTCGCACTATATTTCGTCTCTTTTTGCACGAACAGAAAATCAGTGGGAAAAAAGTGTATTTTCCTATCTAAGTCACGAAAGACAAAACGTCTTGCGCAGAACACTGCAACTTTTTTTGCCTCTGTTGGCGTAATCAGATTTCTATTATTTTTGGTATACTTGATAGCTTAGTCAAAAAAAGAAAAAAAAAATATAATAATAAAAGAAAACAACTGAAAATTAAAAAACGGGCGCGTTTATAGTGCGCGCTGAAGCTGAAGGCAACCGCTGCTGAAAACGCTTCATGTATCATCTTATGGTAACAGCTCTAAGTGTTTATAGTGCAGGCTTATTTTGAGCTTGCATCTACTTGCAAGATGGTTTTCAGCGACTTTATTTTCTATCTCGCTTACACAGAAATTTATTGATTTTTTCTTATTCTTTTTATGTTTGTTTTGTTGTGCTGAATTTTTTTGGTTTTATGATGGTATCCGAATTTTTTGTTGTAACGCAGCCAGAGGCAGAAAAAAAGGTCATGTTTGTGAATTTTTTTAAGGAAACCTATGGGATATTTTAAAATGAGGTTTTTTATTCCTAAAAATATACACATTCAAGAGTATTTTTAGTTTTTTTTTATTAAAAAAAAATAACATTAAAGTCGATACAGCATTTTTTGTAAAGTGCTCTGAAAAAAAGGTGAAAGGCGGTGACCAAGATAGCTTTTCCTAATTTCATCAGAAACAAAAAAATGAAATATATTATTAAACGAGATATGTACTTAAAACTCGTACTTGACATAACCGTTTTTGTAAATATTGATTTTTCACAAAATAGCGGACTTTCGAACGTAAAAAAACGATTTTCGACCAAAAATTCGTCATAATTTTGCCTATAAAAAATTAACGAAACTACAAAAAAAAAAAATCCTATGACAAGTACGAAATAATTATGTCTACAATAAGCCTGCAAAAAAATCAAAACGATCGGTTCACTGAGCTTCGAGAAATCTTGGTCACCGACTTTGAAAACATGGTTTCGAGAAAAACGAGTTTGAAAATAAGCGCCAGCACTGCGCGCTCTAGAAGCCGGTTCACTCACTAGGCTATAACTTTGTTATTTTTTGAGATATCGACTTAAAATTTTCACCACATATTCTTGAGACTTAAGGCTTCAGAAAACTGTAAAAAATTTTTGAAAAAAAAGGTCTGACTGCGTTTCCCCCCTTAAGAAAATTGAAATTAAATGGTTTTCGTCACTTCTTCTTATATCTCGCTTATTTACATTCATCTCGGTTGTAGTTGTTCTTGTTTTGTTTCTATTGAATTTATGATATCAAGTTTCTTTGATCACATTTGTAATTGTTTTGTTTTTTTGTTATTGATGTTTATATTGTATGTGATCCCCACACTCTTAACCCTTTCGACCCGGCTTTCGAATCGTTTAAACGTTAAGTGGTACATATATGTATCATCCGGGTCGAAAGGGTTAATGAAGATAAAAAATTGCATTGTCGGTAGCTTTTCAAATTATGTCATATATTTTGCGAAGTTTTTGACAATTTTCGTTAAAAAGTTAAAAAGTAAAAAGTTAAGGAAGCAAAAAAAAAACATTACTGTACTGATAAGTTTTGTGCTTGCTTCATTGTCAAAAAAAAAAAAAAAAACCACCCAATATTTCTCCAAACAAATAATTTGGGTGAAGTTTCTCTTTTTGGTATTAGGTGATTTTTCATTTTTTTTTTTGTGATTTTTTAATATTTGCAAAAAACGTGAATCAGTCCTTAGCGATAACGGTATTCAAAGACAAAAGCAACGGTTCTTATTTTGCTTTTTTATTTCTTTTAATATTACATTGATATCAATTGGTATTGGCCCTCCACCCCTCCACCATTATTATTCCTTTCTGGAATTTTTTGCTTACCAAACATCCTTTTTTGAAAAGAATTGGTATTTCCCTTGTACAAAATGTTTTTAGATTTTTATCATATTCATTGACTAAAAATGGGCCTAAAAATTTAAGAAAAGGACCTTGAAAATATCATTTCATATAAGGGAAGTTTATCAACTCCTGGGAACAATGTAAGAAATTGGGCGATTTTAATTTTTTTTTTAAAAATTTTCGTTTTTTGTTTTTGCAATAGCTTTTCCCGAACATTTTTGAACTTTTTTCGTTTTTGTTGGATGAAATTTCGATTGGGGCCATTTTTCTTTCAGTTTTGGATAATTTTTCGTTTGTGCGATTTTTTGTTGGATGAAATTTCGATTGGGGCCATTTTTCTTTCAGTTTGGATAATTTTTCGTTTGGGCGATTTTTCAGTTGTTTTTATATATATATATATATTAATATATATAGTGTTTTTTTTTACAATTGGAAGTATTAACCCGAACTGTGCCAGCGTGACCATGTGGTCACGCACATTGACGATCACAAAAACTGCTAGTGTATCATATATGTAATCAAATTTTTGGATTCAGCGACCCGAAAAAAAATAAATCCAGCACCATTCGGGTTAAAGTAAACCATTCCGGTCATTATCATTCATTATATTGATTATTTCGCTCCCTATGTCCGTGCGTCTTTTTATAAATTGCACCCCTTGGAATACATCGTATCTCCATACTTATCTCCGTCCGTATTTTCAGTAAATTACCAATTTTTTATACAGTAACAAGTTGTCCAAAAACTACCTCTGAAATGTAAGCGTTGTGTTTTCTCTAAAATTGAAAAGTTGAAAAATTATTGCTTTGAAAACACTAACTTTTTGTGTTTTACCCAAATCTTTTTTTTAGCTTTTTTTAACAGGATCGTTCATACTGCCTTGACTAGTTTCAAAATCTCAGTTTATATGTTTATATTTTGAAAGGAATAAAAAATTATTTTTTTAATATTATTTTATTTTTGAAAATATAAATAAATAAAAAAAAAATTAAAATAAATTCAAAAATTATTCAAACAATTTATTTGTTTATATAAAAAACTTCAAATCAAAAAGCTCTTTTCAGATTTGGGTGCGTTCCAAAGGCAAAAAAAGCGGTTCTGACGTTAGCAAGAACACACACCAGTGATTAACGAGTTTTGAAACGTGAAATGATAAATTTCTAACAGTTGTACGCATATAACTTCATCAAAACTTCATTTGAGAACTCGTTTTTCGATTTAATTTCATTAAATTAATTAAACTTAATTAAAAGCTCGGTTTGAACATGCTATTAGAAAATTCCTGTTTTTGTATTGTATATAAGCTTAATCCAATCGCTATTTAGGAAAGATCAAAACAACAAAACAAAACTACAATTTTTCAAAAATTATCATTATTTTCAAAAAAAAAAAAAAAAAAAGCTCAAGCCTGTTTTAGATAACACGGGCGCATAGGTCAGACGTAGAATACGTTAGTCATTAACAACCTTATTCAATAGATTTCCTTACACAACCTTTAAACGCTTGTTTAGTTACGCACTGTTTAAGGCTTTACGCACAGCTTCTATGCAAACTTGCTAACATTATTATTCATAAACATTTTTTCATTTTCTGCTTATGATTGTAAGGTTTGTGTCTGAACTATAGAAAATCTCTACAAAAATTAAGAATTCCTATGGATTTACAATGGCCGCCGCATAAAAAAATGCTGCAAAGGGCGCATATGGAGCATGTCTTTGATATTAAAAAAAAAGACAAACAAAAATCATGGTTGTATTTACGTAACCTTTAAACGCCAATTTCGGCGTTTAAGTTACGCAACTCTTAAACAACTACGAAAAATGTTTATGAATAACGTTTTCTTGTTTAAAGCCCGTTTAAAGTTACGCTGCCTCTAAAATGTGTTTATGAATAAGGCTGTAAGACATTGAGGATGTCTTAAAGACGTGGCCAACTGGGTAAGCACAATTTTGTTTCTCTGCTTCGCTTATCAATGTTGTGTATCTACACATCGTTCGCTACTTGGTCATTATACTTCTTCTCTTTCTCACACTGGTTCTGTGATGAACACACAGATAATCGTACTGCTCTTACACATGATGTTATAATACATAAAATACAAAGCATATGAAAATTAATACAAAATTTTAAGGAGTTAAATTTTGATTTACTTATAGAATCAAAAAAAATTATATGTAGCAATATGATTATTTAAATACAAATCAAAAGAAGACATATTAAATATGTTACGACCATACTTGAATTTTCTTCAATGCATGCATAAAGTATTAAAAACTTATAATGAAAGTGACAAACATTTTCTCAAAATTTTGTGCTCCAGATTAACACCCCCGTATAACGTATTCTACGTTAAAAATGAAAACGAAACAGAAGCTATAAAGCAAGAAACAAGTACGCACTATAAACACCACCAGCTCAATAAAGCTGGTCCCAAGTACAAGCAACAAGAGCGCACTCTCATCCCTACTCGCGCAATAAAGTTGCTTGCAGCTGCAAGCACAATCTCGCAACAGCTTCAGTGCGCACTATAAAGGCGGCCTTACGAGTAAGCCCACAAAAAAAGTAATGACACTGCATGTGCGTTTGTTTGTTTTTGTTTGTTTAGCAACAACATTTTTATTATTATTTTTCATTTCTTTTGCTTTAAACTTTTCACAATTTTCTCTTTGCCACAACTTAAACTAAAAAAAAAAAAAAAGAGAAAAAACGATGCTGCTTAAAACTCGCACTTAAGCTTAAAGCTTAACTAATAAGTTCAAAAATTTTACACTTAATTTTAAATTTATTAATTTCTAAGTTTTTCTTTTCATTTGTTTTAATTTTTTGCAATTCTATTTCATTAGCTTATAATTAATTTTCAACGTAGCGCCATTGAACGCCAAAAAAGTTGCTATTGCCACGTTTTGCTACCATTTCTTATTTATTTTTATCTTATCTTGTTTTTTTTTTCAATTTTCTTGCTTTTATTAATTTAATTTTTTTTTTATTTTTCTTATTTTTATAAATCTGCAATTTTTTGCATTAACCTAAATATTTTTCTCTCAAATCTAGTTGTTGTTTTCTACCGCCTTCTATTTTCCTTGTTCTTCTTCTTTTTTTTTGTAGCTTAAATTAAGTTGTTGTTGTTGTTATTTTTCTTATCATTTCATATAACTTAATCTATAAAAACTACGCGTGTTACTTTTGCCTATTTTTTTCAGTGTTTGTCACTAATTTTTATTTTTTACTCTTCTTTTTTTCTTTGACTTTACCATGTTTGCATTTTTTTCTTGGTTGTTTGCTTGTAGTTGTAAAATAATTAGGAGCTAAACTTAAATTTAAGTTTGACTTAATTGTATAGATTTTTATTTTTTTTTTGTTTTAAATTGCTTAAAAATTAAATAAATTACAAAACTATTTATTTAATCTTGATTTTGTTTTTTTTAGTTTTAATTTACTACTGCTAAAAATAATACTTAAGTCTATATAATAAAAAAAAAACACAAGAAGTCAACACTTAATTTTAAATTTATGAAAAAGTTTCTTTTTGTTGTAAAAAATATATGTATATATGTTAGTTAATAGAAATGTTGCAATTTTTTGTATTTGTGATAAAGTTCTTTTCTATTGTAAAAATAAATAAAAAAAAAAAAATAAAAATAAAAAAATAAAAAAAATAACTACAAGATTTTATGATTTATTGAATAAGTACTTTCGTCGGAATGTGGAAAAAATCGCAAAAATAAAATATGTTCCGAAAATGAGATAAAGAAAAAAATGGGATTTGGAAAAATATTAGTGATCCTCATGAAAGCTTGCAATCTCGCATATTCGTATTTGCGCAAATTTATATTATCATGAACACACCCTGCAGGCTACCAGTGTGTAAATCAGCTGTTGTCATACGAGTCATTTTATACGAGGTTTACGAACCGAAAATGCTGAGAGTTTTGCGTGCACCGCGTAAACTTTTTTATATAGAAAAAGGGAACAGTTGGTATACGCAGTGAAAACTTGCGTGGTTTACGTGGTATACGAGGCATTTGCGAGCTTTAATGAGAACCACTATTATTTAGTTTCTTCTAACAATTTACAGAGAAATTTAAATGGCTCAACAAGATTAGTTAAAACAAATTCGAACAATTTTCAACTCAATCTCATTAAAACTTTGAGTTAACTTTCGTTTTTTTATGTTAATTTTTTTAATTTATTGAGTTTTCTCAAAAAAAGTCAGCCTTAACTTCATCCAGATCCAAAAACCATTTACATGATTTTGAAAATGTATAAATAAGGAACTATCAAAATGTGTCCAATGTCTTAATAGAAATGTTGGTATTTATTTCAAAAGGTATGATTATTTATTTTTATGAAAACGAAACACATTTGACACAAGTCTGCTAATTATAATGTTTCCACCCCTTTGGGTTTTACAGCTAACTATGGGGCTTTGGGACTTTCTTTCTACAAATTTTCACTTCAATTCATGTCCCCTCACATTACATCAGCACTTTGAGATGTTATAAAATTATTGCAAAAAATAGACTTTTGGTCTACAAGGCATTGCTTTTGGGTCATATGAGAAGTATATAGGATAAAGCTCCGATACAACTGATTGAGGAGCATTGGGATCCCATATTTACAAAAATCTACTCCAATTATTTTCCATCACATGAGAATTTTTCAGATGTTTGGGAATTAATACTCGATGTTCGATATAAACTCGATAATGTTTTTTGGTCTAAAAGATTTTACTTGAAGGCAAGTGGATATCATTTATGAAATACTTTTGCAGATATAGGCCCTCTTATTTGATAATCTCAACAACACTTCTTTTCTATCATATCAGAATTTTGAAATGCTTTCAATTTAATACGTGAAAAAATATTTTTTTGTTGTAAAAGGTTTCGTTTTTAGGCAACTGTTAAGTTCTTTTCTTGCACGAAGAATACTAGTTTAAAATCGGAATCTGCCAAATCCTAATTAGAATCCAGAATTAGAATCAGAATAAGAATTTTCAGAAATTTGAGGATATGGCTATTTGAGCTAGAACCTATTTAGAGTTAAAGGAGATTTTTAAGAAATCTCAACTTCAGTACTTTTCTATCACATCAGGATTTTGAGATATTTGGGATTTTATACCGAAAGACTGTGTTTTTTTTTTGGGTCTAAAAGGTTTTGATTTAAGACAACTTGGGCTCATTTAGGAAGTACTTTTCTTTTGGAAATAATGCAAATTTTATATTAAAAATAGTCTATCACATCAGGATTTTGAGATATTTGAAGATATACAGGATGAACAAAGTTTTTTAAATATTTTATCACAAACTGCATTGTGTAACGTTACTTTGGGACCTTTAAAGAAATCTCAACTCCATTTTTTAGCCATCATATCAGGATTGAGAGATGTTATATCCCAAAAAAATGTGTTTTGGTCTGTAAGGTATTAGTTTATGGTATTGTTTAGGTTTATACATCAGTTTTTTTGAGATTTTGAGATTTCATACCACAAAAAACAGTTTTTTTTTTTGGTCTGAAAAATTTTGATTTAAGACAACAGGGGGTCATTTAGGAAGTACTTTTCTTACATGAATTCAAAATTTACATCGGAATTGACGCGTCACGTCAGGATTTTGAGATAGTCGACAATATACAGGATGCACACGGTTTTCAAATTGTTTTCTACCAACTGTATCGTGTAGTATCACTTTGGGACTTCCTCAAAAATCTTATCCCCGTTCCTTTTTCGTCATATCAGGATTTATGAGATTTTTTACCAGAAAAATGGTCTTTTGTTCTACAAAGTTTTGCTTTTAGGCCACTGGAGATCATTTACGAAATACTTTTTTTACGTAAAAACCAAATTTGATATCAGAAAGGCCCTCTTCAGGGGACAATGTCAAATTCCATTTATACCCCACAACATTTGTGGACTAAACTTAAACTGATTTGTTATTCACTGGTCTCGTGGTACTGTCCTATAGATATATAAGCATTGAATTTCGAGAGAATTCTTATATTCTCAAAGACTTCAAGTATTATCTTAAACGTTCTCAACAACTTCAAGTATCATCTTTAACGTTCTTAACGTCTTCTAGTATTATCTTTTACGTTATTTAGTAATATAACTAAGGATATATGATTCGAAAATATTTAACATAAACGCGTTTCAATGATCAGACGATTAGGGTGCTTAAAAAAAAAACTGTTTTTCGCAAATCAACCGCGATCGACCAATCGACCAATGGTTGGTTGGTTATATCAAAATATGAATGAAAACCGAAATAAAAAAAATTTGTTTTTATTTTTAGATTTTACCAGCTGTTTTCTGTTTTAGTTGGAGAAAATCGTGGAAAAAGCCTTTAAGTTAAAATATTCATATCTCCCTAATTTTTTAACACACTTAACATCTCATGAAGATATAAGCTAAAGATAATTTCTTTCTACAATAATCAAAGATTGACAGCTAAACAGCAGATATGGGTAACGTGGCAATAAATGCTGCGCTGACACACCAACTCAAGCGCAGTTTACTGCATCAACTAAAGAAGTTAACGCAATTGCGCTATGGCGCAGTTTGATATGCTATGATTCACGTATCGACAAAAGTTTTATCAGCGCAGTTGTATAGCGCAATTAATGATTTTGTGATACATGTTATGAGTGCGGTGAGTTGGCTAGCGTAATGTGATAAATGAATGTGATGATGGGATGTGATGTGATGAAATACTTAGCGCAATTTGGTCTAATCTGGAGCAAACAAATGAAATAAAATGAGTAGCAGAGCTTGTATATGCTTCAACTCAATAACGCAATGTCTTCAATAATTGAAGTCAATGACAGTAGTGCAAAAAGTTGCACAAATTTTTTCAACAGCGAATATATTTTCTTTAAAATTTTGTCTTATCTGATTTTTAGACTGTAGAATCTTATAACGATAAAATTTCGTAGAATTTATCATCTATAATAATAAACATTCATTTTTATTTGTTGAGGCTTCCTTATAACTTTCTGTTGCGCTAACACACCGACTCAAGAGCAATTTATTGTATCAACTTAACAAGCGTATGTAGTCAATTGCGCTATGGCGCAGTTTAAACGACAAGCAGAGTATTCTTGCTTTTCTTTGGTTTATTTTGTTTAGAATAAGGCAATAAATTGTGCTGGTTCTATTGTGTCCATACCTCAAATCAAAGTTAATGTATTTTTTATTTAAAAATTTTATTGATGCTAAATTTTAAAGGGATCGTGCAGCCGATTGATATTTATTGAAATTCATGATTTTTAAGTTTAATAATTTCGACCGCCATTTAAAGTGGAAATGAAATGAATTTGATTGAATGAATAATTTTGCTAAAACGTGATTTAATGGATTTTTGTTAAATTTTATTTTATTAAAGTTATATTTAAAAACTTGCTCAAAGTAAAAACCAACTCAAATTCAAATGTTTGTAAAAGTTCTAGGAAAAATTGATTTTATTTTCACGATGTTAAAAGAACAACATTTTGATAGTATTTAAAAAAAAAACAATATTGTTTCATGATAAAAGCGCTTTTACAATTATAATTTCTTAAAAATTATTGTTTTTCTAAATAAAAATAAATAATTTATATTTTTTTATAATAAAAATAAAAAAAAAATTTTTTTTTATAATAATTTAATTAATTATTTCTTTAAAAAAAAACAAAAACTAATATTAAAAATTATAAAAAAAAATATAAGACAATGCTAAAAATTGGAAGCCCTGCAAGAGTTTAGTTTAAAATTATAAAGAAATAAATTAAAATATATAAATAGAAATATACAAATCCAGCAAAATCTTAAAAATATTTCTAAGTTTAAGAAAACTAATTTTTTAACAAAAAAAAAAAAAAAAAACAAAAAAAAAAAAAATTAAAAAAAATTTACGACGAATTAAAAAATTTTATATAGAAAAGGTATTCTTATATTGATGTGAGTTATTTTTTAATTTTTACTACAATTTAAACCGTTGTTATTATTCAGATCTAAAAACATTTTTAATTTGTAAATAAAAAAATATATTTTATAAGATTTTTTTTCATTAATTTTTATTCAGTCGCAATATTTTCAAGCAAGAAATAAAACTTTTAAGCTGCACTGAAAAAATTTACTTTTTTAGGTAATTCTTAAAAAAATTTTTAAGATTATTAAAAAAAAAAAACACATTTATAAAAAAAAAAAATTTTAATTTTTTTTTGAGATTTTATAAAAAACACTTTATATAAAAAAATTCTTAAAATTTTTAAGATTTTATTGAAAACATTTATGTAAAAAAAATTTCTCAAAATTTTTTAAGATTTTATAAAAAAAAAAAATCAAAATGAAATAACAAAGTATGACTATTGATATATAAAAAAAAAAAAAAAAAAAAATCAAGAATAAAAATTGAAGGAATGTTAATGGAAAAAACGCTTAGTTTGATAGCAGAAAAAATAAAAATAGAACAAATCACAAATACAAAGAATACAAAATATTGTTTTTTTTTTGTCTTGTTTAGTTTATTATGTATACTTTTCTTCTTTTATATAAATTTAGCTTTCTTTTGCTGTAGATTTTTTTTTTGCATTTCATTTTTTACTTTTATGGTTTTGCATTTTCTTCAGCACTACTTTCATTTTTTTTTTTTTTTGTTTTACTCTAACTTAGCATCAAGTGTTGAAATTATTATTTTTTTTTTTAATTTCAATTTAATTTTTAATTTTTTCAGGGCTGCTTACTTAAGTTAGATTTTTGTTTTATTTTCAATGCTTATGATGCTAATGCTACGACTACTTTTTCTTCTATTTTTTAATTTTTTTTTTTTCGTCAACTCACTAACTCTTTTTTGTAGATGTTGTTGATGATGTTTGTTTTTTTTTCTGTTATTGTTGTTGTTGTTGTTTTTACTTATATAAAACTACATTTTCTTTTCATTCTTTGTCTGCTAAGCTTAACATGATTTTCTTTGTAACTAATTTTCACTTTTTATTGTTGCTGTTGTTGTTGTTGTTGTTGTTGTTGTTGTTGTTGTTATTGTTGTTGTTGTTGGTTTTTGTGGTGTCCGCTCTAGGCTTTACTTCACTGTAACTACTTAACTGTTTTCAACTAGAAATTTATTTCAATCTAATCTATAAAGTGCCTGCCCTTCTGTCTATACTCTATATAAACTAGTCTTGTTTCATAACTTTTGTTATTGTTTTTTTTTTTCGCTGCTTAAGTAATTTAACAAAAAGAAAATACCCAGAATTAACAAAAACTTTGCAGCCCGCCTTTTTTGCAGACTCTCTTCATATGAAAAAAAAATTAGTAAATTTTAAAATTTCGTTTGATGAATAATCCAAAATTTCTACTTAAAATTTCGATATACTAAGTATCCAAACTAAGCTTTTATTATAACAACCAAACATCAGCCAGTTTTCAGGTAAGAAATTTTCAAAACTTTTTCATTTTCTGCAAAACACTTTGAACTCATTCAAATTCCAGTTAATTTTTTTTTTTAACATTCTATATTAATCGAAACCACAACATTTTTAACTGGAATTCGGAAAATGTAAGATTGTTCAATGTCGGCCTTATCGGGTGAGGGGTTAACACCAAAACCCCCCTTGGCTACGTGCATGTTCTGCACACAATTTCTAAATTTCTAAATTTTTAAATGCAATTTCTAAATGATGTTAATCTCCAAATATATCGTTTGACTTCACAAGTAATAGCGATGATCCAAAAAGTAGGCCACTTTATTTTGCCCTTTCGTTGTTAGAATACAGAACATTACGGTTTTTTTAAATTTTTTGAAAGTGTTTTATATGCAAATATAATGAAACGTATAAAACTTCTAAAAAGTCTGGTAAAAAGCAAAATATCACGCTGAATCGTTCACACCCTCAAAACACCTTAAGTTAATTTCAACATAAATAGGTTATGAGATGAATTTAAAGAAGATTTAAGCTTAATTTCAGATCAAATGATCTCAACTGAAAAATCCATACAACTCTCTGGTCATTCTTGCGCAATCATACAGTATTGGTCATAGAAAAAGCACATTTATCACTTTAATAAAAATTTACAATCATTGCAACTTTATAAAAAATCATATTGATTATAGAGAGAACACCACCTTTTGAGTTCATAGATTCTGAGTAATAAAAACACAAAATAATTATTTTTTTTTTCTTTTTGAAATATCATACAAAATCTAATTCTTCATCTTAAAACAAGCCAATAGAGTTATTGCAAATAGTAATAGCACACTTTCGTCTAAATGATCTGTACGTTAAACTTGTTTCAAAATTTGCTAGAGTTGCTTCTACAAATATATAGGAGATATTTGTTTTAAAAATTCCGACAGCTTTTTGACAGAAAACTGTGATTCGAGTCGATAAAATTCATATCGACAAAAACAGATATCGTACACAGTAGTACCAATGTATACAATCTGCAGTCAGAAAACGAATTCTCAAAATGAATATAAGTTCTAAGAATGTTTCTAATAAAATTTTAAATGGCAGATATTTATTGGTAGTAATAATTAGGAAATTTACTAAAAAAAAAAATTATTAAAAGCAAATAAAAGTCAACAAGGCGAGGCGAAGATTACAAAGACTATTTCAAAAAAGGATCTGCATGTAAAGATATATTCAAGGAATACAGTAATATAAAAAAAAACTCAGTTCTGACCAAAGTCGACTTAACCGATTATTGCATGTGGACACATATATACAGTTGTGTTCATAAAAATGGCAGCGTTAAGGCTATACAATTAAAAAAAAACCATCAAAATGCTTTTATATATGTGGCTAGTTATTTGTTATTGATGGCATGGTAAAACCGCTATAAAAACCTCGTATACATATCGCTCGTTTTCTGCAATAACGTAACAATTAAAAAAACTAGATTTTTCAGTTCATTTAAATCACCATTTTCAAAATATGGACAAAACATCAAATATAGAAGTGCTACTGTAATATACATGGTTTAATCCATACAAAGTGACAAAAAAAAACTGGAGATATAATACGATCTAATCGGAAATATATTGAGGTGAATGAATCACAAATTCTACTCTCCTGCAAAAATTAAAGACGATATCGTTACCAAAATTGTACACAGCACAGATCATGGCAACACGAATGTTGCTGTGTAATTAACTCAATTTTTATGTTTTTTGGATTGTAACGATATTGAAGAAAACAAGCGATATATTACGAGGGCGATTTGGGAAATTAAAGAATTTCTTAATTTCCCGCATAGAAACTTTAAATTCAACACTTATCCTGTCAATTACCATCTGTTAATAGACTACTGTCAAAATTTCAGCTTACTGCGACGCTTAGTTTGTGTTTGGCAGCCATTGACAGCAAACGATCTTGTGAATTTTGGCGAAAATGGAAAAAAGTGAATTTCGTGTGCTCAACAAGCAATATCTTTTGCGCAACAAAACCATCAGCCACACAATACTACTTTCCGATGGGATCAAAAAAATGGAGGCACTTTGGACGAAGTGTATCGAGCTAAAAGGAACCTATATTTAGAAATAAATAGTTATTTCGTCGTAAAAATCATTCCTTGTTTCATTTTTTAAAGAATTATCAAACGGCCCTCGTATGAACGTTAAAAAATAAGTCATTTATACTATGTAAAATTATTCGATTGCGTACGTGCAGAAAGAGCTGTTCATAATAAAAGCCGCATCATCAAATCATCCTCATCAATTTCAGTCGGAAAATTAGTTTATCTTTTACTAACGACGGGTAAGAAAATATTTGTTAAATATTCAATTTAAACCCTTTCATATTTATAACTTTATTCAAAAATTCAATTATTAAGTATAATTAGTCGATCTCAAAATAGTCTCAAAATTGGTCGATCTCAATAGAAAAATGAAAATGAATATCATTAAAAACTTGTGAAAATCGTGAAAAATAGGCGATTCCGTATGCCGTTGGATTAGAGATTATATTGAGAGATAATGACGCGAAGCATACAAATAAGCAGTACCGCACATGGTTTATGGAGAAAAAATCCCCTTAATGCAGTGATCGGAGATCAGTCAACGGACCTAAGCCAAGAGGAAAATCTTAAAAGAATTAAAAAATTTTAAAGATCTCTTCCTATATCAAAGGCGGAGATCTCAAACATGCAGCAAGTGCAGCAAAACCAAAAAAAATAATTAGGAACCTTGGGAAAAGTGACTGAGTCCCTAGTATTCAATACCGGTTACGATAGGCCACAACTTGGTCAATTCAAGGGAAAGCAGATAGTAATCAAAAAAGAAATGAAGTAAGATATATATTGACCTATGAACTGCAAACAATGTATACATATCAAAAATATTTATGTTTTTCTTATAGATTTCTAAGTTTTTTTTTTCTGTATTATACAAAAGAGGTTTTTTTATAAGAATATACTTGTTATTGTCATTTTGCTTAGTATAAGCGCTAGAAGCCAATTCATTTGCAGTAAAATTTTTTATGAAAACAATACGAAACAATCGTATTAACAATACGAAAATGATAGCAATTTTTGTTTAAATGTGGAATGCTGCTATTTTTATGAACACAACTGTATTTACACATAACATCAGACTGTTAAAGTTTTGCTCTTTGCACTTCTAAATTGGTACGGAACATAGTTGAATAAATAAGGTTGTCTTGTGGCTGATCGTACTCTCTTCTCAGTACCAATAATTGTCAAAATCAATGAAAAGATACAACAACAACTTCATCGGCTTTGCATGTTAATAATTTCCCCTTTCAGATTTTGTATGAGCTGTCAACTTCGATTTGACATTTATGGGAACTCGCTCTCACCCATGCGACAACCTTATTTATTCAACTATGGTACGGAATTGTTTATGGGCATAAAGAAATAAGCTCTCTCTAAATTTTTATCTCAAATCAATTTGAATAACTTTGCAATGATACTTAATAATAATAAGATCAGAGTTGAAAACATTCAGAAATGGAATATTTTTAGGGTGCTTATGGTCTAATAAAATCATGTTCTAATAAAGTATGATAAGGTATACTTAGACCCCTTTAACATTGGTAAAGAACTGAAAGCAACTTTTAAAATTGACGCTGTAGTTGTAAGGGACGATTTTTTTCTACTCCGATTAATCGCTATTTGCCAACAAACTCGAAAACTGCTTTAAATTTTTGACCATGTAAGAGGTGTCTTACATGATTTTTTTTTAAACAGAATATGACTGAGCACAATTTTCTATACAATCGTTACCAAACCCAACTAAAAATACTCCTACTGCCTTGTCGAAGTTATTTTAAAGAAAAATTGCTTCATTTTTTTGCTTTTCTAAACTAAGGAATTTAAAATGTTTGCATTACTTTAGAAAACATATAGGCTTTGGCAAAATTTTAAATTAATTTCATTAAGATTTTAAAAATATGTGCTATTTCTTTTAACAGCGCTGTACAATTGTAAAATATATCCTAGACAAAAAAGCCAGTATACACCCTATAGAATTGTAGCATAGGATGTACACTGGTGATATATTGGTGTATGGTTCATATTGCTCTATACATCCTATGCTATAATTGTGCTGGATGTATACGGGATTTTTTGTATAGGATGTATTCTGGAGTTTTTCTAAGCCAGTATTAACTTCAGACAGTTATATCTTTCATACCAAATGTCAGATCGTAAACTTTTAGTTTAAGTTTTATTTATTAGTCTTTGGAAAATTCAGTGGTCACAACGAATAGCAGCATAACTCAAAATATCGTAAATAGGGAATGTTTTATTTTCCTTACGTCGTCTGTTTCCTGGAAGTTAATCGAACAATCGAACATTGAACTTATAGATACATGAATGTCTTTTTTTTGCACAAATACCAGATCGCTTTTTTACCGGCAAACAGACGGGGTAAGGAAAATAAAACATCCTGTATTTACGATATTTTGAGTTATGATGTTATTCCTTGTGAACACAGATTTACAGTTGTACAGTTGTTGAACAGTTGTAACCTACACTATACAAATATATTGAAATTTTTTCAGTTTTTAATTTTTCAGAAAATTTCATCAAAATTACGATTCCGTGCATCAAGCTTATAGAGCAAATTCATCGATTCAACGTCACACACAAAAGCTTGCTCTTTGTCCATCGTTTTTATAGAAAATTTTATGCGAAGATCTTATTCTGAAGAATTATAAGATACAGTCTGGCCAAGAATTGAAGCCGAGCCAGTATTGTTTGCGTCGAAATTTCAGTGAATCGGTACAAAATTAAAATCAATCGTATTATTGAGGACATTCGGCCAAAAATGCTTGAAAAAGTGGTCGAAAATTTTCTTTCTCGAGTGACATTCATCCGATCCAGCCGGGGTGAGCCCATATGCCCAAAATTGTTTCTAAAAATTATTTGCAGAATGTGATCTCTCGATTCAATACAAATACTAAATGGCTTTTTAATGAAATTTCATGTGTTTTGTTCATAATCAAAGCTAGTGGTACTGGCTTAAAGAAACACCCTTTCCAAACTGCTCAAACACTCAAATAATAAGCTTTCTACGCTCTTGATGTTGACGTATGATATAGCTCTTGTTTGTTATACTGAAGTCTTAGGTAGAGCCATGGTTGAATAAATAAGCTTGTCTCGGGGCTGATCGCACTTTCTTCTTAGTACCCACAATTGTCAAAATCAATCAAAAGCAACAAAAACAACTTCATCGGCTGTACATGTTATCAATTTTCGCTTTCAGATTTTGTATAAGCTGTGAACTTCGATTTGAACACTAATCAGATAGCCTTATTTATTCAACCATGGGTAGAGCATTCATAACAACATCCTTTTTCTTCTATTTGATTTTTCTTTTTCTAATTTACATAAATAAAATTGGTTTTTCAGAAATATTGAGTCTGCTTGATATTTGCTAGATATTGATTGGGTTGTTTTATTTCTTTTCATTGTTTATTTTAAGAGTCCCTAAATATTTCCCCATCTTCTTACAACATGTAACTCCCACTCCCACAATATTTTCACATCATTAAGCTTTTCAGCCTTTCAACTACTTCTGCTACAATTTTTGTTTTTTTTAAAATTATATTTTTTAGTTATTTTCTTAAACTACCAGCTACTTTTTTGTTTCTTTTTTTTTATTTTTGTTTTTGTTTCAATTTTTGTTTGTTTGTCATATAAAAAATTCTACAGTATTCAGTGAGTTTCTCTAACTTGTTTCTTTAACTGTTGTTCTGCTTTAAGCATTGATTTCTAACTCGTCTTGCTGTGCATTCATATTCACCACTGCCGCCGCTTTCTTTTGTGTTTGGTATTTTCCACTCCTTTTATTTCGCTTCTATTTTCACCAACTCGCACTTATTCGGTTTCATTCAAATTTCAAAATTTTAACTCCGCTCCACGTCGCAGCTCATCTATCTCTGCTTCATTCGCTTAAGGCTGCATTTGCATTGCTATCCAGCTGCTTCAGCGCCAAAGATTTGAAGATTTTATTTTCAAAGCTTCCGTTCTTCTTGTCCTCCTCTGGGGTCGGTCGTCTGTCGCTATTAACTATTTTTTTTTATTTTTTTTTTAATTCACTTAAAACTAAATTTTTGCTCAAACAGTTTCTTGTTGGTTTTCTTGACTTTCTTGCTGTTAGAGCGTGTGGCTTTTTATTAAGTTTTCTTTTTAAATATATTACAATATTTTCGAGCTCTCCGGGGAAGTGCTTTTTTACCACATTTTAGACATTTTTGTTTTTGTTGAAAAACAAAAAAAAACTTTGTGTTAATTTAAATTTTTTGCGTTACAGTTGTTGTTAATTTAAAAATAAAAGCAACAAAATATTTCTAAAATAGTTAAGCATAGTTTACAAAAATCGAATTTTTATTCTTTTTTGCTTATTGATTTTCAGTTTGAATACAGTTCTCTCTTTATTTTTTCAATTTCTAAAAATATAAATTTTCTTTTATTCATTGAAAACTGAGTTTTTTAAAAATAATTCAAATTTAGCAAAACATTTCAACATCATTTATAAAATAAAAAATCGAAGAAATTCTAAACAAAAAAACATAAAAAACAATAAATAACAAAAGTTTAATAGTTTTTTTTTTGTTTGTTAAATAATAGCTAATAAATTAAGGCATTAATTGAAAAACAAATTTCTTTTAATTTATAATTATTTAACAATAGAATTTACAAAAATACTTAAATGTATTGAAAAAAATACATTTATTAAGCATTTCTTTTATTTTTGCTTCTATTTTACTCCTTTATTTTGCATGCTCTTTTTGTTTAGGTTTCATTATCATCAGCATACTTTGCATGCTTCTTTTTTGCTTTGCTTTACTTTTCTTTTTTTTTGCTCTGTTGCTTGCATTGCATATTTTCTTAAGTTCAGTGTTCATGCTTTTATTTTCTTTCATTGTCTTCTTTCCCTAAACGGCATTTTCATTTCATTTATTTTATATTCTAGTTTCTTGTTTATTCTGTTACTTTTTTGCCGCCATTTTTTATTGTTGGTTTTGTGTTTAAAAAAAAATCATTTTTTATTTTTTGTGTAAAGTTTTAATTTTTTGTTTCTGTTTCTAGTTTTTCTTCATTACAATCAGTTTCATTTTATTTTCTTTTTATTGATTTTTTTTTTTTTTTGTATTTCCAAGTCTTTAAATTTTCTATGTTTCTTTAATTTATTTTCTGTTTTTTTTTGTGTGTTTTAAATTTAAATTTCTTAAATAATAATTTATGGAAAACTTTGCATTTTCAGTTGAAGTGTTGTTGTTGTTTTTGATGTTGTTGTTGTTGTTTTATTGATGTCACATTTGTTGTTGTTGTCGAAGTCCAGCAATCCATTAACTCTAAACGTACATCATCTGTCGAATGTGCGGCATTTGCAAATTATATCTAGATGAATGGGAATGAACAAACAGATAAAAGTTAGTGAGAAATTATTTAAAATTAAAACATTTTAACATAAATATAAAAACAAAAATAAGAGCTATTTAATTCTTCACAATTATTTGCAAACAACTTTTAGCTAAATTTTCTTTGATTATATATTAGATCTGCTATAGAAGTACGTAGGATATTTTTGAATTATTGATTTTCGGCCAAATGGCGCACTTCTTAAGTAAAAAGTGAAAAACTTGCATTATTATAGTTAATAACAAATGAAACCCTTAATATAAAAAAAGAATCGTACGTACTTCTATGCAAAATATATTTTTCAAGATATATTAAAGAAGTGATATATATTCAAGTGAATCGGTTGAAAATTGTCTGAGTTATGTTTCCGGTGAAATTAAAAAAAGCAGTTTTGAGATAACGGCGTTTGAAGTTTTGAGTAGTAGTAATAGTAGTACCAGGCGGCCTTATACTACAATTCAAAAACCAAGTACTTAGAGAGTCTCTCCGGCTATAATCTTTTGAGACATCATATTTGAGATTACAGCCATGGACACATAAATAGCACAAATGTCAACTTGTTTTTTAAACGTTTCGTTTGAACCTAATAATGCATTCATTAACTGTAGGTATAATTTTTTGAGACTCCAGTGTGACGTTGTTTAAAACTCCGAGAGAGATGTACCGTTACTTACTTTTATTTGCTCAGGCCATCTCTTTCTGTATAGGCATGTACGATCTGCTGTGGTCATATAAATAGCACACATGTTAGTTGGTGAATAAAAGTTAACAAGATCGGGTGTATGTAAAAATTTTAGAGTTGTATTCAGTTGATTTCGCCGATTCTAAATAAAATGGGTCGTGGCAAACATTGCACTCCGGAAAAAAGTCTTTAATTCACGAACTAAGTTGAAAAGGCAAAAAACCATCTAAAATCGCGGATATTCTCAAAATTTCGTGAAAAATGGTCTATAATGCACTCAAGCTGGTTAAATTAAATGGTTCAAATAATTTCGAGAATAAGCCGCGCAATCCTAGACCACGTAAAACCACCGCTTCTACTGATAGACTTATAGTTCGCATAAGTAAGGCTAATCCTTTCAAGTCAGCGTAGCAAATTATGAGGGAAATAAATGAAGAAAACAACCTTAATTTTTCAAGAAAACTAGTATATAGGAGACTACATGAAGCTAATCTTTATGGACGCATTAGCCGAAGAAAGCCGCTCTTAACAAAAAACAAAAAAAAAAAAAATAAAGGATCGCTTAGCGTTTGCAAGGGCCCATGTGAATAAAGAAGACCAATTTTGGAAGAACGTGCTCTGGTCTGACGAAACTAAATTTAATAGGGTTGGACCAGATGGAAAAACTTTTGTTCGGCGCCCCAAATGCCAAGAGTTGAGTCCTAAGTATACAACAAAATCATTAAAGCATAGAGGAGGGAATTTAATGGCTTGGAGAGCTTTTTCCTGGCACGACGTTGGGCCAATTTTTCGTATACCAGGAATAATGGTCAAAAATATGTATTTAGATATTCTTAATAACTAGATGGAATCATTTGCATTTGAGAACATGCCTATTAGGTGGACTTTTATGCACGATAATGATCCAAAACACACGGCAAAGGTTGCGATTGATTGGCTAAAAAAGGAAAAAATAAATATTTTGAATTAGCCGGCTCAAAGCCCAGACCTCAATCCCATAGAAAATTTATGGAATGATGTAAAGGTCAGCATAAACAACAAAAATTTTCGAAATTTAGATGAGTTATGGAGTGGAATTGAGAAGGCTTGGTATTCTATTCCGAAGGATAAGATCAGGAAGCTTGTGGAGAGTATGGGACGAATATGTCGGACTGTTTTGGACTATTCAGGATACAGTACCAAGTACTAGTAAGCATATTCGTAAGCTCATTGTAAAATAAAAATAAATTACTATGTCTTTTTTTCAGAATCCAAATTGTGCTATTTTTATGTCCACCATAAGGAGCAATATCAGATTTTTGAATAATTTTCTAATTTTTAATTCGTAATTACAAAGTTACTACTGATTTGAATTTTTAATGTTTAAACCCAAATACAATGAAATAAATTCTTGTTTTCCTCTTTGTTTTTTATTTTAATTCATGTGAAACACTCTTCATGTATTTTTGTGCTATTTATATGTCCATAGCTGTATAAGGGACCATTAAAAAATTTTTTTCGAATCCCTAATTCGGTGGCCTCATCCCCTTAAAATCAATTTTTGCATTTTGGATTTTTTTCTTAAAAAAAGGTACTTTGATAAAGCTTTGCACCTATATTGATTGATCGCTATAGTACCAAAAAAATGTGTTATAATCAGTATTTAACCCTTTCGGCATGTTTGTTTCCATACGGCAACAGTTTGCTTTGTGGCTCTGTTTCTAGTTAGGGACACCCCGCTTTTTTACAATACATTTTTAATAATAGATTGAAATGTGACGAAAAAGGAGATAAAATCAAAAATACGAAAATTAATTTTTATAACATGTTTTTCAAGGTTATTCCGAGTGAACTCATGAGCGCGACCACGCGGCCACGCGACTTCAAAAAAGAGCAAATTAAAAAATATTATGTATATTTTTAATTATTTCCGAGAATTTTCTAAAGCTAAAGGTAATTAAATATAATACTACGAATGTAAGAGATCTTATTTACATTTTTAGTTAGAAAAAATATGTGATATTTATAGCGCTAGAAGTTTTTAAAATTTTTTTGAATATTTCTAAAAATGTTTGTAGTATCTTTTAGGAAAGCAATACGGCTTTCAAACTTCATACTCAGCTTATTTTAGTCAAAAACTGACAATGACCGAAGTTTGGAATGTTTGGCATTGCCAGGGCTAATTTGGCACTGAAAGGGTCAAACTCCCACAAAATTAATTTCGAAGATCGGTGAAAAATGTTTATACCCCCACGCGTACTACGAGAGCAATTGATAAATCAGTGACTATTTGAACAAAGAAGTTCTTTATTTTTTCTGAAAAGCGATTTATTTCTCAACATAGGAGACTATGTCTAGTGGATACATTTAGTCCAGCGTTTTTCCAATTTTTTTTTGGGGCAGTGAAATAACTCCCAAATGAAAAAATGAAATAACTCCCAAAAGAAATGAAATAAGTCCCAAATCAAAAAAAAAAAAAAAATGAAATAACTCCCAATAAAATGAAAACTCCTTGGTCAAAAGTGAAAGAACAATAAAATAACTTCTAAAACAAATACAATTACTTTCAAATGTGAATAACTATGTTTGGTCAATCGAAAAGGCACCCTTCATTCCAACCAAATATTTTGGGACTTATTACATTCTCAATTTTTTTGGGAGTTATTACATAATTGGGAGATATTTCATACAAAAATTAAACAATTCCCTTTTTGGGAGTTATTGAAAATGAAATAATTCATAAAAATTAATGAAAAATTTTTGGGAGTTATTTCACTGCGCATTTTTGCTTTAAATGATAGGTTTAACCAAGATCCCCAAAATAGGCGTTTGTTTTAGTGATCATTCCATTTCTTCATTCGACCCAAATCTCTTACCGCCGATCCATTTTTGCAGGTTTGGAAATAGGAAATAGTCGCAGAGAGCTAGATCTAGAGAATATAGGCTGCATGGGGTAGCAGCTTAAAGCCTAATTAATGGATTTTTGTCATGGCGACTACAGACATGCTCTAGGTCCACTCCAGTTATATTGGCAGTACTTTGGAAATTTTGAAAAATCTCCGTGCAGTCTTGCTATCATTACTGTTACCAGTACCTTACCGAGGTTTATCTATCCATTAACCTAATTCAGCTCGAAAACAGCTTTGAACATGTCTTTTCTTCTATTTCTTGCTTTTTTTACTATTGAGAGTGTTCGCAGACCATTAAAAAAAGAAAGATTGTAAGGCATATAAAGTATCAACTCCATACAACGAATCCAAGCGTAAAGAGTATTGGCAGCCTATGTTTTTTTTAAAGGGGGAAAAAAAAAGACAAAAAATAAAATTCCAAATATATAATCATGAGCTCGGATAACAACACATTAACACAAAAATTGTATTTATGGAAGAATTCTGGTATAAACCAGAAAACATATGGTATAGATTAATACGATGCAGGCCAAAGGCATGGGATCCATAAAAAAGTTAAATAATAGTTGAATTGTGCAGTTACAATAAATACCCAAAAAACAGAAGTTCATAATATGTGATGAGTTAGAAAGGGCAGCAAGGCCCCCTTTGCATCCCTTACGCCACTGGTTTATTCTAGACAAGCATGTATTTGAGAAACTTCTCTTTTATAGGTCCTAAATTGTAGCAGAGCACACTAATGCCGAGCTACAATGTAATTTTCTTTCACTTGAGCCATGTCTTCATAATAGTTTCATCTTTGAGTCAATTTCTTCATTTGAGGTATACAGAATTATTATGTCTTTAAAAAATTCAAATTCATTTCCTTCTAAAGCTTTTCCAATAATTTTGTTAAAAAAATTGCGTATTAAGCCTTTCAACATAAGCGTCCAACTAGGGATATTTCCTAACATGATGAAAATTGCTGAGGTAATACCTTTATATAAGAAAGATGTCCATCCTAATATCAACAACTATAGACCAATATCACTTCTACCTATCTTCTCTAAGGTATTTGAAAAGGCAATGAAAATCAGAATTGTCAATTTTATTGAAAAAAACAAACTCTTTAGTAATTCGCAATTTGGCTTTAGGGGTTGTATATTACTGGTTTAGGTCATACTTAAATAATAGGCAGCAGAAAGTAATGATTAATCGTCATTTAAGCCCTGCTAAGCTCATTTCATTAGGAGTTCCTCAGGGGTCGGTGCTTGGCCCGATTCTTTTTTTGGTCTTCATCAATTCTCTCTGCTCTACAAACTTTAAGAGTATAAATAATGCGTTTGCTGATGATATGGCCCGTACTTTTACAAGTAAATCTCCGTTAGATCTCGATGCGGATATTAATCACGATCTCGAAATCTTGCGCCATTGGTTTAAAGTCCATAGGTTAGTTATTAGCGACAAAACGAAAATTAGTTTTCACGAGAATAGAATTTCATAGTAGTAATTGCGCAAAATTTCGCTTTTGTACAGATGTTTGTCCAACATCTACGTGTGCCCAAACTAATTTTGAAGAAGGTTCTTGCTCCTCTAAGTGTTTTCGTATTGAATGTGTTCAATCGTTCAAGTATGTAGGCCTGCTTCTTGATTGTGAAATGAGTTGGTCAGAGCATACATTTGCTTGTAAGAAATATCTGTTGGCTGTCAACAGGCATATTTTCCTATAAAAAAGTATTGCAGCTCTAGCCTACTTAAGTGCATATACCATGGCATTTTCCAATTAAAGTTGGAGTACGGTTTGTCTTGCTGGAGTGGAACGCATAATTACAAAATAAATCAACTGTTAATTTTACAAAAACATGCTATTCGGCTAATTTGCAAGAGAAGTCGCCATAGTAGTAATTTGCCGCTTTTTAAAAATCTATACATTTTACCGCTACGACACTTATATTATTTTAAGGTTCTTCGTATATTTTTTATAAAATCAGGATATTCCTTGAGTAGATGTTCTAAAAATTACAATTTAAGAATAAACTATCAGAATTATGTTTCAGTACCACCTCTCAACTTTTCTTGAAATTTTACACATCTGTTGCACCTAGACTTTTCAATGCCTTGCCTCTACATTTAAGAATAATCCGAAATAAACCAGCATTTCTCAAAAACGTAAAATTATGGCTTTTAAACCTTTCTTATAATGAGGTCGATGTCCTTATATATGTTGTTGCTTAAATTGTTAAGGTTTTTGCTTGTGCTTCATGTATATTTGTTTCAGGGCTTCTCAGTCATGGTAGGGATCTTTTTGCTCCTTATTAGTTTCCTTATTAGTTTCTTTGTAATTTTTATTTAGTAATTTTTTTATCTAATTTTATTGAACTTTTGCTACATTTACCTTATTTTAATTTTATATAAGCATAAATTAAAATTTTTATATTTTTTCCACCAAATTTTTTTTTCGATTAAATTTTTTAAAATTGTTATATTATACGTTATTATATACGTTACGTATATATACGTTATTTATATTTTTTTTAAGCGAAACATTTACTTTTTACGACCCCACACTAATTCATTAATGTATTTTGTTTCTTTTTAAAAACTCAACTGCTTTCGCCTCTAGCTCCATGTGAGCTATAGATTGCAGTTATTTTTTCATTTAATAATATCTGTCAACCGATGTGAATAATGTCCTTACTATAAAATATTGTACTTATTGTATTAAATGAAAAAATGAACAAATACTACTACTACAAAACATGCAGATTTTAACGGACTTATCAATTGGGACTGCATCAACAGAGTTTAACCCTGCAGTAGTCGCGCGGATTACATATGTAATCCAGTCATGCAAAATTATGAATTTCACAGTTGTCTGCAATCGATATTCATTGATTTTACGTACTATTAGAATTATGTTTATGTTGTTTTTTTAAATAAATATAATATAAAATAAAGTAATAATAAAAATGAAAGCAAATAACTAAGCATTTTCAAATTGCCATCTCTTATTTTAAACTTTAAAAAACGGAAAAAAAAATAGGAAAAAAACTAATACGATATAAACCTTATGGGATATTTTTTTTGCCATACACCTACGTTATGCAAATTGAAATTTCTCAAAAAAGGCAAAATTGGAGCAAAATTTCTTTTTTTTTGTTTAGTTATGAACACACTAATGAATCAAATGTACTATGAAAGAAAAGAGCACAAATATTTAAAACCGCAATCAAAGGTGAAAAAAAAAACTAAGAAACAGGTTGATAAAAATTATTAATTTTATTGAATGAAACAATTTTTTTTCGTTTTTTTATATTATTCCAAGAAATAAAAATGTCTTCTCCCATGAAGTTAAAGCCAAATCATTTTTAAAGTCACGTTTTTCGGCTTTGAATGGACGTTGTGTTATTGTTTTAATTGTTGAGTGTCCTGTGATTGAGTATCTTAATGAAAAAATAAATTGCTTTTAAGCCCAGTCAAACAAAGAAAACAACAAAAAGTTACGATTATCAGCAAAATAAAACATTGATGACCATCAAGAAATGCCAAGGTCAAGTTAATTGCAAGTGCAGATAAAAATAGCCCAATAAAAAGATATGCGCTTTATACGTAGAACGTCATTAAATTTATTATTCTATACAATGAGATAGACGACGCAAAACAAATAAACAAGATAGCTGTTCTAGATAATGATTATGACAAGAGAGTGAGAGTGAGAGTGTGAGCAGAAGTCAGGACAAGAATGATTGTGAGAGCAAAAACAGTCGGTGACTTTTAATAGTCAAAGATTAAAACAAATAAAAGAAGAAGGTAAAGATCCTTCAAAGAACTGCCCCAGTAAATTTTCAAATACAATTTCGTTATAGAAATAAAATAAAAACCGGTTAAAACTAAATAATGAAAAAAATAAGGACTAAAAAAACTAAAACGGACCAAAGTTATTTACTTTATTTAAGACAAAAAAAAAAAAAAAAATAAAAAAACGTAAGGCCATAAAAAAATCAGGATCATATAAAATGAACAATAGAGCCTTTCATAAG
Source organism: Pherbina coryleti (assembly GCA_943735915.1). Taxonomy (NCBI): domain Eukaryota; kingdom Metazoa; phylum Arthropoda; class Insecta; order Diptera; family Sciomyzidae; genus Pherbina; species Pherbina coryleti. The sequence continues at coordinate 98,400,333 of OX030952.1, forward strand.
TTGATATTCAGAATTAATGTGGAATAAACTGAAATCATAGCAAAGAAGGCCTCAAGAAGAAAAACACAGGTGCGTCACTGGACACACGAGAGAAACGAAGCATTTTCGCAAATTCATAGATTTGATAATTTAATAGCGTTTTTTCGATTAAAATAATTTTTAAATTCAAAACTTTAAAATAACAAAGTATATATATTATATATATAGTTCGTTCGTTCTTTTAGTTCGTTAGGTCTTTTAGTTCGCATGGACAAACCGAAGATTCAAACCATAGCTCGGTAAATTTAGTTATCTTTGCTCTAGTTCGTTTTGTTTGCTACTTTTATCGGTTGGCTAGCCAATACACAGTCCTAGAATAGCCAACACACAATCCTTTCTTAAAATAATAGATTATAGTGATCTGCTGAAACATAGCTTTAGCTAATGTTTATCACTGAAAATGGTTAGAGGAAAGTACCAGCAAACGATAGAACTGTGAGTTGTGAGTTCAATTCCTGCAGCGGGCAAGAAATTATTTTTAATATAACATTTTCTGGTTCAATTGATGCAAGCAAAAAACAATATCAATTCTAAGAAAAAAGGTGTCAAAAAAAATTGTCGTTTTTTCTGATTTCACTCTAGCAAATCGCAGAACGAGGCGTAAAAAGCTTCGCTTCAATAACTCGAAGAAAAATTCGAAGAAGACATTTTGAAGAACTTATTTTTGAATTCAATCGAATATAGCCGAATAACTTGAAATTGTTAAGTAACTCGAAGTTATATGAGCTGTTTGAATGAAATTGAGTATTTGTCAGTTTTGATTTAACCGTATATCCTTAAGATTAACACTTACTATTAACACACACTCACCTCTGTGTAACCTATTTCGGAGCACCTTGATGTTGATATTGTGTGTATGCCTCATCGGGTGATGCAGCCGTGCTAGCCTGTTCGGAATCTGTCATTGGCATTGTTGGAATTATCGTTGGTGGTGGATAATATGGATACGTTGGACTAATATACTGTAACGATGGAGAGAAATTCTATAAAAACAAGAACATTAATAATCACATAGTAACATTGTTTAGTTTCAATACAAGTTCAAATATCTATTTTACTGATAATATTGTTAATCACTGTTTTACTAAAACGAACTAAAAACCCATGAAAATCTCAAGTTTATTTATACAACTATAGATAATTATTTTTATCGTATTAATTTTTAAATTTACATTTATATTCATATTCATATTCATATTCATATTCATATTCATAATCATAATCATATTCATATTCATATTCATATTCACAATCGAATTTATATTCAAATTCATATTCATATTCATATTCATATTCACATTCATATTCATATTCATATTCATATTCATATTTATATTTATATTTATATTTATATTCATATTCATATTCATATTCATATTCATATTGATATTCATATTCATATTCATATTCAAATTCATATTCATATTCATATTCAAATTCATATTCATATTCATATTCATATTCATATTCATATTGATATTCATATTCATATTTATATTTATATTTATATTCATATTCATATTCATATTCATATTCATATTCATATTCATATTCATATTCATATTCATATTCATATTAATATTCATATTTATATTTATATTCATATTCATATTCATATTCATATACATATTCATATTCATATTCATATTCATATTCATATACATATTCATATTCATATTTATATTTATATTCATATTCATATTCATATTCATATTCATATTGATATTCATATTCATATTCATATTCATATTCATATTCATATTGATATTCATATTCATATTCATATTGATATTCATATTCATATTCATATTCATATTCATATTCATATTCAAATTCATATTCATATTCATATTCATACTCATATTCATATTCATATTGATATTCATATTCATATTCATATTCATATTCATATTCATATTCAAATTCATATTCATATTCATATTCAAATTCATATTCATATTCATATTCATATTCATATTAATATTCATATTTATATTTATATTCATATTCATATTCATATTCATATTCATATACATATTCATATTCATATTCATATACATATTCATATTCATATTCATATTCATATTGATATTCATTTTCATATTCATATTCACATTCATATTCATATTCATATTCATATTCATATTCATATTCATATTCATATTCATATTCATATTCATTTTGATTTTCATTTTCATATTCATATTCATATTCATATTCATATTCATATTCATATTCATATTCATATTCACATTCATATTCATATTCATATTCATATTCATATTCATATTCATATTCATTTTCATTTTCATTTTCATATTCATATTCATATTCATATTCATATTCATATTCATATTCATATACATATTCATATTCATATTCATATTCATATTCATATTCATATTCATATTCATATTCATATTCATATCCATATATTCATATTTATTTTCATAATTCAAGATTCATTTTCATGTTTCATTGATTTAGTCAATTGTTCGTTTATTACTTTAAGGGGACATATAGGTTACAAATTTAAAAAAAAATTTGTTTTTCTTCGGCGGATAAAAATTATCATAGTTCAGGCGGTGGCCACTTAAACAAGAATTAATAAAAAATAATAAAACAAAGATTAATTTGTTTTTTTTATTTTTTCCTCAGATGTTCCAGACTGGTGATATCCTGCACAGCGTCAATTCTTTTTTTAAAAATCAAATAACGTCAAAAACCACTTCAAAAATTCAAAAAAATTTTTTTTGTATTCTTTAAATGTTAATAACAACCTGTGCGCAATGTGAAAATGATATCTTTTGTCCTTCTATGAAAAAAAAAATTTTTTTTAAAAATTTTTAACGTATATGTACCCTTAACGAAAGCTTTCAAAGAGCTTTTGTATCATTTTATAAATATTTTATCAACATTTTGCAACTTACAGAGTTGCCAATTTGTAATGTGGCTAGTTGAGGCATCATCGTTCCGTATGGCACACCGGTTTCACCACTGACCATCATTGAAATGCCACGTGGTTGAACCTGATTGACGCCATCCGGTTTGTAGGAGGTGACGCCTAATTGTGGAGCTGCGGCTGCCATCTGCATGTACTGGAACGAAAAAAAACAAATTAAAATCTGTTCTCTCATTTATATGAAAATTTCATATAGAGTAGTAATGGATAGAGTTGTGGTTTTTCTAGAGCTAGTTTCTGCATCACTGCCAAACATTCACTCACCTGATCATCTACCTGAGTGATCGGTTGTGTCATCATATAGCCCGGTATCCATTGTGAACCAGCCATCGGATAGCCACCCACCTGTGGGGCACCGAAACGCGAGTATGGTACGCCTAGTGGAGTGCCGACATTAACACTGACACCATTTTGTTGCATGCCTGGATCGTAGGCCACCGGAATGCCTTCGGCGGAGACATCACGCCACGTTCGAGCACCCTGATCGGGTGTTTTAAAGAGGTTTTTCTTTTTAGGTCCACCATCGGCAAATTTGACCAGCAGAGCATCTTTGGCACCCGGTATTGTGTTGCCATTAAACATCTGAATGATTTGTTCGCATTTCTCGCGACTTTCCATGCGTGCAAAGCCAACACCTGCAGAATGGGGCGAAATGGGAAATGAGGGGGCAATTTGGTTTATGCACAAAAAAGATAATAAAATTGTATAAGAATTCATTTAAATGCAAAAATAAATAAAATGTTAACTCTAACCTTTAGAGTTCATCTGCTGATCGCGTAAAATTCTTGTAGACACAACCTGTCCATATTTGGACAGCATGTTTTCGAGGTCTGTCTCCTTGAAGTGTGGCGGCAAATTGGCGATATACAAATTTGTGGGATCCTGTTCTTGTTGCTGATTAGTCGATAATGACGTGATGATGATTGTGGTTAGGTTAGTTGTATTTTTTTGGTGACGTTGATGTTCAGTGTTAAAATAAAATTTATTTAAACAAATAAACGAGACACACACAAAAAGAAAAGCGCATTTTTAGCAATATACATATAGGTATATATTGAGATGTGTGCGAGAACAGGCGCACATGTTGTAACGAGAATGATGACGGAGAGACGGAGAAAAAGACAGAGAAAGTAAGAAATGGAAAAGTTGTAAAATTAATTAATATTTTCTTCTATAAATAAACGTTGGTAAATATTCCTAAACATGTTTTCTTAGTTTTATTTGTTTTTTTTTTATTTGTTTTCGTCACTTTTGACTGTGGTGTTAGTAGTGTTGTACGTGTGGTGTGAGTATGTGTGTATTTGTGTGTGTGAGAAAGTGTACAAATTTTTTGTTGGTGTGTATATGATAAAAATATCCCTAATAGTTATTTGAATTATATGGGTCAGACGGTGTGTGTGTGTCTGTGTGTGCTGAAAACTTGAAGTTTACAGAATGCTTTCGACCCAGATTTTTGGGAAAAAAACTTTTGATGGTGCACTTAAGTACCGTCTGGGTCGAAAGGGTTAAATATTATTAAGGATTTGAACATCTGGCTCTAAACAGAGAGCGAAAAGATCGCGAGTTAACATATTTTGTAAAACTCATTTCCAAAATTTTTGGAACAGGCCATTTTCATAACTCCTGCATTGCTCTTAGCTTGACTTTGGGAAAATAAATAGATACTTATATTTTTAATACTTTAGTAAAAACTACCATTTATCTGTTGAATGTAAATGTAAGAACATAAGGCACTCAAATTAATAATGGTACTTATTGTTAAGAAAAGAACAATAATGGTACTTTTGTTGGAACAGACGGAAATTCAGGAAATGTGTTTTTCGTTTCTCATTATGTGATATGAAATACTTCAATTTTTATCACTGCAGATACTCAATGTATATTCTGCCATTCAAATCCTTAAATGTATTTAACTACTTGTGTTTTATGTATCTTGCATGGGTTTTTTCCTCTCATTCTCAACTCTTATATAGTATGTATATACTCTAAGTATAAATAAATACTCAAGAAACCGCCATATGTTTTTTTTTTACAACACCTAGCAAAATAACTTTCTACTAAATACAGCTTCCAATACAAGACTGACTAATTGATTGATTGATTGATTGATGTATAGTTTGTGATATAGACTCTTTAAATTCATAGATATATATTTGAAAATTCTTAAGATACACATTATAGTTTGTTAAATACTTGTTTCGGCCGGCGCACTAGTTACAAATCTAGTTACAAAAATGATGATAGACTGCGGGGTTTAATAATTATTCTGCTGCTTTAAAGGCTATTTTAATAACAATTTCTTTACATTAGCTAACAAAATTAATTGTAATGTAATTTATAATAAACTATATTTCAATTAAGACTAAAAACGCGCTATTTTGTTAAAATTTGTTAAGAAATACATCACTAAAATGTTATTTTTCAACATTACTATTGAACATGAGAAAAAAAAAAACAAAACTATAGGTATCTAAGAATTTTTCGAAAATCATATTTAACTCAGTTTATAAATTACAAGGAACTGTTGTAGCTAGTTTTTAAACACATCTTAAAATATTAAAATTATTATAAATAGTTATTAATCAATACTAGGATAATACACTCTTTTGGCACTACATTATTTCAACTGTTTTAAAAGTACGTATTTTAAAATTTGTTATATTAACATAAGTCAACCATTTGTTAAGATTTTTTGCAATTTATGAAGTGGTTAGGTATTAAAGTGTTTTCATGATATTGTGTTTGGTAAGATGGTTAAATATGTTGTGCTTTAGTGTGTCCATGAGAAGCATTTTGGTGATGTATTTTGTTTTTTTTTTTTATTTTTGAGAGTCCCACTTCCAGTACTTTTAATTTATTTATGTTTTTACATAAGATTTACATAAGATTCTTTTTACAAAAACAACAATTTAACTAAATTTTGGCGCATTATGAAAATAACAAAGAAATACTTATCATCTTTGTGTGGAAATCGAAAGAGAAACTAAAAGGGACGAGTTTCACGGAAATGTATGTGTATTGCAAGTGTGTTATTGGGGGAGAATTGGGAAAATAGTATTTTTGAATTTTTCAAAGATTTAATTTTTGTCTATTTTGTCGTTGATTTGCTCTAAGGCTCAACCAAGCTGTTATGGAAACGCCCAAAGTGAAGCCTTAAAGGCTCAACCAAAGAATGATAAAAACAAGATTACGCGTTTTGTAAATAAGAGAAAGAGAGAGCATGACGTCATCCAGTGCTATTGTCAGACTTTGGAGTAATTTTACTTTGGGGCCCACGCCTAAATATTTTTTCTTATTTTTATAGTATGTATATAGACCTCCTAAACCTATTCGTGCAATAAAATTTTGTCGGTCTCGTATTGCTTAGGATATACAAATCGTGAAAGTTTAAAAAAATTGGTATTTTTTCGTACATTTCAAACAAAAGCAAGATAGTAAAAGTACGAACTTGTGCAGCGTCATAAGCAGTCGCCCAAGTTTTGCGTAAGCTTTTCTTTCGTTCAGTTTCGTTTACTTTGCTGAACTTGAGAGATACCGCTGGACTCTGTAGCAGTGTTGCCAGATTGAGGTAAATTTCCCTAATTGAGGTAATTTTTGACTCAGTTTTTGGGCAGAGGTAAAAAAAGGTAATTTTTGTCAAAAAGTGGTAAATTTTGCGAAAATAATCTTTTTAGAATTGTTAATTTTTCGAGTTATTGGCAGCACTGTTACATCTTTGAACATTCTCACAAGCAGTTTAAATTCTTGTGAATCATCCTGTGTAACAAAAAAAAAAAAAATTAATTATCCATCTCTAGTTGCTGAACAAAGCAACAAATGAATTAAAATAGCTGGTAAGTTCCAGTTTATACACGTCAAGAGTTGACGGTCAACTCTTGCATTTGTTGATGCAAGTATACTAACAAAAATTATAACGGTTGTTAGTTATTAAAAAATTTTTTATTTTTTTTTTTTTTGGGAAAAGGTAAATTTTCTCCGAAAGTGGTAAATTTTTTCCCAAATATTGGTAAATTTCAGTTCGTCTCTCTGGCAACACTGCTCTGTAGTTTGCTAAGCAGAATAGCGTTGCAACCTGTATTTTAAATAATTTTAATTTTCTTTTCATTTATCTTTCACCGAAATATGAATAAAAATCATTATTTTTTTTTTTTTATTTATAATAAATTTTATTTTATTTATATTTATATTTATGCAAAATCAAGCTTTTTTAAGCTTAACTAACTTATATTCATTCACAACATAATGTTTTATCAAAATTGTTGTCAACCCTTATCAGCAAAGAATAAAATATTTTTTATATGTCAATTTATTGGAATTGACTCATATTGATTTTTTTTTCATGCATACGAGTTTTGTTTGAACTTAAGCAAACTTTTCATTTACTTCTCTCTGATACTTTTGTTCGCTTAGGCATAACTTGGTCGGGCCTTAACTTGGTTGGGCCTTTAACCAAACTAAATATAACGAGTAAGTTTGAGCAAATTTTGTAAATAATAAAAATGCACATACGTAACTGATCGAAATTGAACGAAACATTGCGACGAGGCTTTTTGTTCCGTAAGAACCGAACTATAAATGTCTGAACTCGTCACTACAGCTATAATTTCTTCATAATCTAAATATTTTTTGTAAATTTCTGCTATTTCAGCAAACTTTAAGTGCAAAAAGTTTTTTTTATAATATTGTAATTTCACAAAACAGCTGATCAGTTCTTTGTGTTTGATAACGTCTCATTTTGGGTTAAATGTCAAAAAAGCCATAACGAGTGCAGGCGTTCATCAAGTTGCTACCATCTCGCCTCGTCTATTTTGGTTAAGACTTTATCAAAAAAAAAAGCAATAGAGTAAAAGAACGAACTTGCATCATTGACGATATTTGAAAATTTTCCAGGGGAGTTTTTTTTACTCTTCTTTCTGAAAGAAATCTTTATTAAAATTATAAAATAAGCTTTAGTTAGCCTCGGGCACATATATATTTAATTTTTTATTATATAAAAAATCAAAAAAAAAAAAATCAATCAATTTTAAAGCCAACGATTTGTACAGTGGTGGTCCGGCATACCTCACGTTCTACCTCAGATGTCTCGAAATCTGTCCATTATTGTTCTTTGTGCCCATAGAGGCTTTTGACCTTCGATGTAATATGACTCAAGAACGTCTATCGCATTCGGCACTTCTTCACATTCAGAAAAACTTTAACTTTTTAATGAAATGTTTCCCCCCTCCCCCAAATGAAAATAGCTTCCTACGCATCTGGTGAAAACATTTATTCTTAGATTTAATTAAATCTCTGGTCTGAAAAAGTACAGAACAGGTATCTATCGCTAATCGATTTCAACGTTTTATTTTTATTTAATTTTGCATCGAAAAGATTCGCTCGACATTGGCAGATGAATATGAAATGGAAGTGATTCCTTCAGCTTTTCTAAAAATATTGGCAAACATGAAATTATTCAGCTCATTTTTTATTTGTCCAACATTAAGACCAGAATTTCGATATTGAGCTTTCCTTAAAAACCTTTAACTCTTCATGATCTGTCAATGCTGTATATTCAGAAATAATTGTTTCTACCAAGTCAAGTACCTTGTCAGGAAATATTTTTGAAATTAAAGGTATTATATTATCAGTTTCACCTGATCAGACGTGAAATAACACTCAAACAAAGCAAATTAAGCCGTTTACTTCTTTTGCATATGTTTGTTATGTCAAAGGAAAAAGCTAAAAAAGATCATCGGGCTACGTGCGTATATGACTATTCCCATTTCAGTACGAACAATACAAATATGTACAAGTTCTACATTACAAGCATTTCGTAAGTCTACTCGGCACAAAAAATTACAAAATGCGTTGATTTGTTGTATTTAAAATCCTGTCCCATATAATTTGGTGAATCAAATCCGAAACTACTTTTTTTGGTGATGAATTATATACGAAAGTACTTTTTGTGTGGCCAAAAAGAGTTCGGAATTTTTTCGGAAAAAAGTCAGAGTTATTAAGTACAAATATCTCCGACTTTTAAAACATTGTATGTAAACGCCAAAGCTGTACATAAATATACCTTTCGATTAGTTTCTCAATTTTCGTTTAATTGTCCGTACTCAAGAGAGCGAAAGCACAGCTCTTGAGTAAAAGCTCTCTGGACACGGGCACTGGAGGAAATCCCGTAAAATAAGCTAGAGCAGGCGTTTGAATCAGTATTGAATCAGTAACAAGTGTATTGGATCGGGAGGAGGTGTTGAATAAAAACACAAAAAAATAAACAGAAATCGTGTTTTAATTATGTTCTTTACATCCTCTCTGGGATATAATTTGACACCCCGTGTATTTGGGTAGTTTTTTTTCAAAAAATATGTTAATAAAGTGTAAAGACCAATGTTTTTTCAACTGTTTACCCTCTATCAGTTATTTTAAATCATAATGGATCCAAGCTATTCTGAAAGATCTAGACTAAAAAGTTGCTAAACCGATTTTACTTACTTTACAAGGAATATTTAAATAAACACAAAATCTGCTTGTCTAAAAGTAAAGAAATTTAAATATATATATATATAAAATATTAATCGATAATGTAATTATACAAAAACACTTTTTATAAACATTTTGTTGAAGATGTTTACAGCAACTTACAAAATAACTATACATTGTTTAATTTTTTAAAAATACACAATATTTATCATTATATATTTCAAGTCTATAATAAAACTCTAAGTAATTACCAATAAAAACTATAAAGATCTGCCCACTAAATGAATTGTTTTTTAAGATTTAAAAGGAGTAAAATAAACAACTCTGCAGCTGAATTACTAGGATGAACTAAGCACTAATTAAAAGTGATATAGGTTTGTATAAAAAAAAAAATAAGTAAAGTTTTGTTTTAAGCTAGAAATATGTATTTTATGTAGGTATATATATATATATATATATTTTGACTAAAACTAGTTGGAGGCATTGGACTGGGGGGATATTAACTACTTTTGGCTAGAGGAACACAGAAATTAAAAGTGAAAAAATTATATGGAAAAAAACAAACTAACTGCAATAAATTACCTGGCAACATCCTGCAATATGTTGGGCCAACAAACAATTAAAAAAAAAAAAACAAAAAAATAAAAAATTAACACATTAACAAAAAATAATGCCAACAAAAACCATGAAGGCTGAAGTTTAAACCGGATATCACACGCGGATGTCAAACAATATAAAAATGTTGCTGCCTTTATGCGCTGGCTGTCATTCAAATAGCGAGTCAGTGTGAGTCTTGTCAGTCGTTATTGGGTGTCAGCGTGATAACGTCAACATTGATGTAGCTTCTGCTTCTGCCAACACTTTAACAAACAAGTGACAATCAGGATAATTGCTCGTTTTAAGCATTGTGAAATATTCGATTACCAGAGTAATGAAGAAAAGAAGCTGCAAAATAATCAACTTAATAATGATGATGATGATGATGATGATGATGATGATGATGATGATGATGATGATGGTGATGATGATGATGATGATGATGATAATGATGATGATGATGATGATGATGATGATGATGATGATGATTATGATAATCAACACATCACAAACACACACCACACACAAACACTTGAAAGAAACACCAACACCCGCCTGCAGTAAATAGAGGGCGCGGCAAAAGCACTGGTTGCATCGTCAGCCATCATCAGCAGCAGCAGCAGCAGCAAGCTCAAGCAGCAGGCTTGGCGGACGACAAATGCACAGAACTGCACACAAAAGGATAATTTATGGAAAATATAAATCAAATCATAACTCGTTGCTGAATGCGCTGCCAGTGAGCCGGCGTTTCAAGTGTGAATGTGGATGTGTTTATGTTAGCCATTACATGGCTGTGTGTTTGTTCTATATGGGTGTGGGTGGTGGTGACAGCAACAACTTGAGAAAATGTGCTTTTAATTAAAATTGCAGCTCCTTAGAGTGGCATGAGTGCAACTCCTCGAGACTGACTGTCTTGGAAGGAGCTCGATAAATTCGAAATTTATTGATTTCCTCGCAGCGATAAGTCGACGGCTGAACTTATTTAATATCAGCTATAAAAAATTTGGAAAAAAAAACCTTACACAACGCGTTCAGTTTTAGTCAATGTAATAATCGCAGCGTTCAAAATACGAGTATAAATCATTTTAGACCCAGATGGTTGTAAATAAAACGAAAATTTTTGGTTAAATCCTTTTCAAGATGTTTCGCTAAGAAAAAAAAAATTTATTTGAAATAAATATAGAAGGAAAGGGAAATGAAATTTTTATCTTTTTTTAGTTGAAAAAAATATTTTTTCATTATGTTAAAATGTTTTAGTTAAAAAAAAATATTTTTTCATTATGTTACTTACTAGAAAGAACAATAAGTCTCTATAGTAACGAAAAAACTCAAAATTAAATTAAATCAACTAGTCTTCCTCAGTACATTTTTGATACAAATGATCAAATTTTATTATTAAATTCAATTCTATTATAAAATTATTTCATTTAAAGAAACGGGATCATTTGGATAAGTATCAATAACAATGCGTTAAAGAGAATTGAAGAAAGTTATAGGAATAAGTAGGCTGCTACTTATATTTCGGGAAACCTTGATGTCACTTTAGTCTAACAAACATTTTCATTGGAAATTTTTTAAATTTTTAGTTTGTACGTACTCACAACGTTTTGTTGTTCGCGCACTTATTGTGTTGTTTATAGTGCTTTAAAAATTGTATTTCATTAAATAAATAGAAATAGCACGTGAACATTTTCATGCGATTATTTTTTACAACTTTCGAGTTGAATTATCTCAAAAAGAATGCAATGATAAACTCATTTCTGTGACTTTTAGCGATAAAGCACCATAAAAATCATTTGTACATACATCGGTGGCACATACACGGAAAGAAACAATATATGGCATGACACGCAGTGTCTTAGCTATTACTTTACTTGGACTTACATGTTTCCAAGTAAAGTGTTTTCAACATGTTTCCAACCATTCCATAGTTCAATCATGCTCACGTAGTTGCCCGTATGACCCGCGTGTCCCTTCATACAAATTTTGTTCTGTCTTAATTTTGTCTTTGCGATGAGACAAAATCAAAGACTATCTGCAAAAAACAACAACACAAACCCACTCAGTGTTCAGCACATTTTCTAGCGAACTTTACAAAAAATAATTACATGCAAAGCCAAAATAAAATAACGCACACTCGATGATGTCGATGCTGAAGCTGATTGTACCTTGTGTGTCGAGTAATTTTTTGAGCAAACATTGTTACTGTAATAGAAATTAATTCTTGACGCAGTGCACGTCAATAAAATCAATCAATAAAATTGAGTTCATTGATTTATCACAATTGTTATATCTATCAAACATTGAATATATATAAAGAAAATATAAACCAAATTTTCTTACAGTGTACTTCATGACATGTGATTTTATTGCATTGTAATTGTTTTTTGTTTTGTTTGATGTTTTGCCAAACACAACAATGAGCAACATTTTGTGTTTGTTTTTTGTTTTTAAGTTTTGGCCTGCGCTTAAAATGTCTTGGGCCCAAGTCATAGTTTGTCAATTCGTACCATCTTAAACATGTTTTCATGTAAACATGTTGTGAATTATAAGCATGCCAATATAAGTTGAAGTGAGAAAAATTTGCTTGATTATAATAAGAAAATTAAGTTTCTTATATCAAGCAAAACATTCTCGTATTAAGAAAATTGTTTACTTGAATCAAGCAAATTATTCTAGTTTTCAGTAAATTCTTTACTTGATTCAAGCAAATTGTTCTCAATTCAAGGAAAATCAATTTCCCGAATCAAGAAAATTATTTTAGTTTACAGCAGTGGGGCCCAAGAAATTTTAAGCGCGGGCCAATGCTTAAAAAAACTAAAAAACAAACACAAAATGTTGCACATCCTTGTTTTTGACAGAAAATCAAACAAAACAAAAAAAACAATTACAATGCAATAAAATCACATGTAATAAAGTACACTGCCAATGCACTGCGACAAGACTAAATTTGTATTACAATAACAATGCTTGCATGAAAAATTACTCGACACACGAGTAACGCGACAATCAGCATCGACATCATCGAGTGTGCGTTTTTGATTTTGGGTTTGCATGCATTTGTTTTTGTAAAGGTCGCTGGAAACAGTGATGTGATTCTGATTTAGTAAAAAATCCCGATCACATCCCGATTTAGACCTGTTTATCCCACGAAAATGACACGAAAAACCCACAAAAAATCCCACCCAAATATTTATACCAATAACGATTTTTTATGCAATTTTCGAAAAGAAATAAGGATGCCCACCTGCTGAACAAGCCCATCTACTACTGAACACTGTGAGTTCTGACGTCTGTATGATGCGCCAATGTGTAAAGGTCGCAGTTACATCTCATTGAATGTTCACTTTTGATAAATCATTGAGATAATGCGTATGCTGCTTTAGCCCCACGGCCGTTGAGAAAAAAAATATTCGAATAAAACGAAGCTAAGCAAAAATAGTTCATCTCTATTTAGTGAATTTCAGAGTGTTTCTTATCGATAAAAAAAGGTGGATATGAGTAGAATTCTATATTTAATGTTTATTTTTCACAATTCGACGAGCAATCGAACAATATTGAGAAATGGGAAAAAATATTTCAAGTCATATCATGATGGCGTGCCTGACCGCCTCCTGAACAAAACGTTGGTCCACCTTCCGAACAAATTTTCAGAAATCGTGCAAGTAAAAAATTGTTATAGGATTGAAAATAGTGTTTGAAATTAGTTAAAATAGTTTTCGTGATTCTCATCCACGTTCAGATAAAATTTTAGAATGGCGTCGCCTACAAAAAAGTGAAAAGAAGAACGAATATAAATTCTGATGCGATTGCTGCAGCCATCAAAAAAATTCAAATCTCTTTTGTTTAAAGTTCAGTGAGTCATTGTGAACTATTGATAGAATAAACTTTTTATAAACTCTCAAAAACTAGTGTTTTTGCTTAATTTTCTAATTTTTTTCAACGATTTGTTTTAGGTGTTCAGTAGCTGGGCCGATTTTTTAAGCGGCCGATTTCGAGTCTTTTGCTACATCGACTTCCAAAATTATAATTTTTGGAAATTTTAAATTCTGATTAAAATTCTTGTTAGTTATTGAACTTAGCTTCCAATGAAACCAAGAGCTCTGAAAAATTATATATCAAGCCAAAGGTATAGCCACCAAGCAAAACGTGTTTAGTAGGCGGGCATCCTCATATACATTTTTTTAACATTTTAATAATTTTATAGTTTAATAATGTAGATAATAAAGTTTTTCAATAAATATAACAAATTTTATAAAAAAAAAAACAAATTTTCCGCAGAAAAAAAATAGCTAAAGTTAAACTCTGCGTTTTTATAAAAAAAGTGTATGAAGTAATCGTAAATTTCTTTCGTTGCATCAAAATGAAACTGAGCTTATATTTTTGTTTTTAAATGAGGATCTTATTTTCATTAATTTTAAGCCCCTTGCATATACATATCTCTTTCTTACATATTTAGAATCAATGAAACAGCAATTAAACGAAAAATTTTGGAAGATTACAAAAAAGTGATACCAACCAGTTTTGCTAGCTTACACTTTAAAAAATTATGATTCAGTAGAAAATCCCACCTAAGCATCTGAAATCCCACACGTTCTCAAATAGGCCAAATATCCCGAAATGAGCCCGAAATCCCACCAAATCACATCACTGGCTGGAAAATATGCTGAACACTGAACGAGTCGGTTTGTGTTGTTGTTTTTTGCAGATATTCTTTGACTTTGTCTCATCGCAAAGACAAAATTAAGATACAAAAAAATTTGTATGAATGGCCATACGGGCCACTACGTGGGCATGTTTGGTTTACAGCAAACTGTTACTTGAATGCAGCAAATTTTTCTCACTTCAAGCAAATATTAGTCTTGAATATAAAAAAAAATATTCTTGAGTTTTAAGCAAGTATCTCTTGAATTAAGCATTTTTTTCTTAATATCATGTGTTATAAATTTGCTTAATTCTAACAAATAAATGTATGAATTGAGAAATTTATGCTTGAGTCTAAACTGATAGCCTATTTGCTTGATTCAAGCATAGAATGCTTGAATTCTCCGTGTAGAATTCAAGCGGGCCGTAGTTCTTACACTGACGAGTTTCGTGAAGGGCTTTATATGACATACCGTTAGATTGAGGCGTCCCTCGGCATTACTGCCACCAGCATACACACAATTTTACATGAATACGCAGTTATGAAAAAGATTTGTTCACGATGAATTCCACATAACTTGACAATCATTAAAAAAAAGGCTCGTGTCGATTCGTGCAAAGAAACGCACAAGAAATATAAACGCAATGCTTCAAAAGACGTACTATATAAAATCGTGACTAGTGGCGAATCATGAATCTATGATGTATGAGCCTGAAAGTAAAAAAAAAAAAACAAAAGAAGTCGACTGTATGGGTCTTTTAAGATAACTAAATCAAACAAAATTTGTTCGAGTTCAAAGCACTGCGAGGCAAATGGTCGTCTGTTTCTTTCAAATAAACTAGTAATGTGGCAACGATATCATTTCAAACATGTAGAACGGTCGATTCGGAATCGTACACAGCCATTTGTTTGCCAGAAGTGTTTCGTAAAATAAGGAAAAAAAACAACAAGTACCGAAGCATTATTCTACATCAGCACAATGAAAGCTCCCACACATCTGCTGAAACAAAAGCGTAAAAAAACGCCACAAAAAAAGTACGGAGGGGTCAAACTTTGAGATCTGGGTGACCAGTCAATGTCGCCAATCTTCGATTTCCGGTGTGAATTGGCGCACAGTCTTATTGAAACCAGTAATTGTCCAGACCAGGCAGCCGTGGCACAGTGAGTAGAGTGCATGACCCATACGTCAGAGAACCCTGGTTCAATTTCAATCTGCCACAAAAGTTTTTTTAATTGAATTCATTTTTCTGTTCGGCCGTCACCTCTCTGCAGATAATGACACACCTCAGAGAGTAAATAATGCCATGTAAAGCTTCTTGAGAGCATGAACATTAGCCGTTCGGAGTCGGCATAAAACTAGTAGGTCCAGTTCTCGCTCAATTGTGTCCACATATTTAATAACACGCACAACACAATTTGATCATAAGAAGTTCGGGCAAACTCCTTTCAAGGGCTGAAATGACCAGTTTATTTCATTATAATTTATAACTGTCCAGACCTTTTTCACGCATTTGTAGACAGACATAAAGAGTCAACATCCACCAATATTGATTCTGATCGACTGTTTCGTCTACTCTGAAGAAAAATGGCTCAATAATGGTTTTGGCACAAATGCCGCGCGAAACAATCACTTTTTGATCATGACTGGTGTGTCATGGGTCTCGTGTAGATTCTCCGTTCCCCAAAAGTGTAAATTTTGCTTGTTAACAGAAGTCAGAGAGTGTGAAATGGGCCTCGTCCTGAATTAAAATGGACTTGATGGAGGGGGAAAAAATGGGCTCTGCAACGGCTCATTTCGTACAAGGGACTTTCGTATCTCGTGTGGGAACACAATGCGAAAAATTGGGAAATTTTTAATTTTTTTTTGGGTGAATTTTCATTTTATATTTTTGGGTAATTTTTCCAAAATATTTTGGGCTTGTTTTCGTTTTCTTGGGTGAAATTTGTTTTTCGATTTGGGCGATTTTTCATTAATTTTTGGGTCATTTTTATTTGGATAAGTAATTTTTTTCTTTCGATTTTGCGGAGAGACTTTTATACGGTAACAAATGAAAATCGTCCTTTAAAATGCGCCGCAAATCGGTTCCACTGATAGCAAAATACTGAGCTCGATGACGATATGACACATGTGGGTTCTCGGTAAAACTCGCTCTTACCACTTCAACCAGTTCATTGAAACGTCTTGTGCGTTGATAAACGGCATAGGAACGATCTCCCACTGTCCTGTTGGTCATGGTAATTTCGACAATGTATCTAGTTAATACAACTGAACGACTTTTTTCAATGTACAGTGTCACTACTTCGGCACGCTGTGTTTCGGTGTGAAGCGATTCATGGTTAAAATTGTACTAAATTGACAATTCAAAAAACTTGCCTACTCAAGTCAATCACTGATAAATGTCAAAGTTATTCAATGTTTACATACTAGGGCTTGCAATCCGGGATCTTGGACTTTCTCCATAAAACCTAAAATCTCGGGATTTTCGGGATTCCAAGATTGCCTTCAAATTCCTGTATTTGGTTGATTTTTCCGAACTTTTTCAACAAATGCAATACATGAATCAATAAAACAGTTAAATTTTTCAAGTAATGACACTTTTAGATAAAACTGGGTTTTCTTACTTACTTACTTTATGATAATAAATATAAAAAAAAAATTTATGATAGTAAATATGGGCAAACCTGTATTTATTCCCGAAATATATGTAGTAGTAACCTACCTAATAGACTTAAAACAAAGTGACAACAGGACTTTGGACTTTTGAGTATTTTCAAAACTATAGAGCCATATGACCTTTTTTTTCAATCAAGTGATCTTCAGATTTAATTAGTTCTCAGCTTTCAATTGAAATAAAGAAATATAGCTTTATTTTTTTAATAAAGATTGTACGGGATAGACTTAAGTACACAAGGTTAAGCCTCGATATGACAAAGATGTAGATAAGAACCTACACAAAATTTCAATCAGGAAAGAAAATAAACAGCGATAATGGAATAGCGAATAATAGACAGCGAAACATCTTGGCTTTAAAAGTAGCGACGAACTTTTTAAGAATCTCATAAAAAAGTAAAGAAAAAATTGTTGTTTTTGTAAAAAAAAATATTTAAAGAATATTAAACTATCAAATCAAAACTTTTAAAAATTTAAAATTGAAAGTTTAAAAATTTGCAGTTTAAAAAATAAAAATTGATAAAAACACGTTAAAGTCTAGAAGTAGGAGGAGGCAATATAGAATAGATGGATGGATGGATGGATGTTTTGGATGTTGAGGAATATGTGGGCGTTGGTTGGTAAATTGGTTTGTGGACTAGAGTGGCTGGGAAGTGGAGCGGGTTGTGAATATTACTTGCATGCAAACAAACGTACAATGGCCGGCCTATGAAGCACCCAGATACCCACTTTGGCCATCTGAGCTTGAACTCCCTTTCCTTGCAGACCCCTTACAGCGCCTTCGGCATATGCTGGCAGCTCGAAGTCTACGAAACCGTAGCCTGAAAAAAGAAACATTTTGTTTTTGTCGGTTTTGTTTTTGAATAAATTTTTGTAATTTTTTTTTTAATTAATTTTTTTCATCACAAATAATGCAACAAAAAACAAAATGCGGATAAAAGAAAAGAAACAAAGGTAAAAAAGAGAAAAACGAGAGAGAAGAGGGAAAAAGACAAAAAGCAAAGATTAATAATTTTGCATAGGCAATAATTTAATGTATTTTTTTTAGGTTTTTTTTTTTTTGCAAATAAATATTGGTAACGAATCAAGCTGTACTAAACTACTTGTACTAAATTTGTACTAAAACAAGATTGATTATAAGATTTTACTTTACGCTTTGATATTTCATTATTATGTTAACAAATTTTTTTTTTGTTTGTTTTTAGAAAGATTATGCATTTATTTTTTGTTGAAAAAAATGTGAGTGAGAAAAAAGAAAATTTAAAGATTAATATTAAAAAAAATTTAGATTTAAGCCTAAGTAAGACAACATCTTGGGATGATGAGTTTTAAAAGAGCAACGGTGAATACGTGTTACTCTTCAAACTCAAATCTTGACAAAATTCAGTGAATATTTTATATGATTATTTTGGTTAAAAACCAAAATTCATCCAAAAATGTTGCTTATAGAGAATGATACTATCTTCAATTCTTCTTTTGAGTTTTCAAAACAAGAATTTTTTTTTTTTTTATTTGGCGTGTACCAATTATTTTGTATTTCTATTTTGAATTTTTTTTTTTTTTTGTTTTTACAAAACCACATCAAAACAACACAAATTAATAAATGATGGAACTGATGAAGAAAAAAATACCTTTACATTTGTTTGTTGTTTTATCTAAAATAGCCTTTGTCGATATAATTGTTCCGTATCTGTAAGATAGAAATAAATTTTAATAGGTTAAAAAACAAAGTTCACCATCAACATGTATATAAAAATTTTAAAATTAAAACTGGAACGAACATTTGTAGAATGAACCCCTTAATTAAGTTGTTTGGGAGCGCAAAGAGTGGGGAGCCACATTAACTCAATTTTAGTGACTGGCACAATGTTTAAGCTCAACAATAATTGGCTCTGAGCACGGTACTGTTATCGGCTAATTAGTGAAGAAATGTTGCTGTCTGTTTGTATTGGAGTCATCAATCAGAATTAACCCAACACAGCACATGGAAATTATAATAATTAAATTACTCAACAAACAGCAAATCTGGCTATCCAGGAACAATTTTGTTTTTTTCAATGCACACACACACGCAGCCATTCATACTCATCACATTAATAAGAAAACATCAACTTATTGATGCAAAGCAAAATATTATTTGTTTCGCTATGGAACAAGTTCATTAAAAATTAATTATCGTTAAGAGCTGATGTTTGATAAGGAGAGAAGAGAAATGTTAAATTTTAACTTTTTTGAAAAAGGTAACAATTACAAAAAAAAAACAACAAAAATACTATTGTTATGACAGTGAAATGTTATATCTGAAAAAATAATTTAAATTAAATTGTGGTGGTAGATAGTAAACCTCTGCACAAATGCACTCGTTTTTTCCACAACAGTAGATCCAACAGTGCAGAGTTCAGAGCTTGACAGAACTCTGTTAGTCAAGCAGAGCTTATCCAAGTCATTGAATGATAACAAACGAACACTGCAGAGCACTCGTCAGCTTCAAATCAAACCATGTTCTCGGTTTGCTTTAACAGAACAATTACTAACAGCGAAAAATGCACCAATCACACCTAACACAACAGAACCTTGGCGAAGTAATTATTTCTACCATTGGCAAATAGAAATGTAATTTTTACGAATTCGATGTTTGGGCGAACACTAGGTCAAACTAGGTCGCTGAATCCGAAATCGTTGTCAGTATTTTAAATTTATAAAATTTTTAACAAAAGGGTTGCCACCTTATAATGTATTTTTTACGAGTTTTAAACATTGTAAAACAGTTTTAGGGGGTCACTGTTTTCGAATCTGATGTCAGAATTTTAAAATTAAAGATAGCTGAAAGGGCTGCCACCTAATTTTATTTTATTTTTCGAATTCGGTGCTGGGGCGAACACTAGGTAAAAATGGGTCGCTGAATCCGAATCCATTGTCAGAATTTCAAAATTATGAAATTTTTAATCCTATAGGGTTGCCACCTAAAAATATGCTTTTTTAAAACTTTTAATCACTATTCTACAGTTTTAGGGGGTCGCTGATTTCGAATCTGAAGTCAGAATTTTAAAATTCAAGATGGCTGATAGGGTTGCCACCTATTTTTTTTTTCATTTTTACGAATTCGATGCTGGGGCGAACACTAGGTAAAAATGGGTCGCTGAATCCGAATCCGTTGTCAGAATTTCAAAATTATGAAATTTTTAATCCTATAGGGTTGCCACCTAAAAATATGCTTTTTTAAAACTTTTAATCACTATTCTACAGTTTTAGGGGGTCGCTGATTTCGAATCTGAAGTCAGAATTTTAAAATTCAAGATGGCTGATAAGGTTGCCACCTATTTTTTTTCATTTTTACGAATTCGATGCTGGGGCGAACACTAGGTAAAAATGGGTCGCTGAATCCGAATCCGTCGTCAGAATTTCAAAATTTTTAGGTTAGGCTGATTCGAAATCAGCTACCCCCAAAAACGGCTAAACACGAAATCTACAGAACTCTAAACGGTCTTAATACGCTTAAGTTTTTCCTACACTTCATTGAATTATTTGGATACTTGAATTATTTGGATCGGAGCCACACCCATTTGTCAAATCCCCATCCCAGTACCCTATTAAAAATTTCATAATTTTGAAATTCTGACAACGGATTCGGATTCAGCGACCCATTTTTACCTAGTGTTCGCCCCAGCATCGAATTCGTAAAAATGAAAAAAAATAGGTGGCAACCCTATCAGCCATCTTGAATTTTAAAATTCTGACTTCAGATTCGAAATCAGCGACCCCCTTAAACTGTTAGATAATGTTTAAAACTCTTTAAAAAGCAACATACTATTAGGTGGCAGCCCTATTGTTAAAATATCATACTTTTGAACATCTGACAACGGATTCGGATTCAGCGACCAATTTTTGCCTAGTGTTCACCCCAGCACCGAATTTTTTAAACTACAAAAAATGTAGGTGGCAACCCTATCCACCATCTTTAATTTTAAAATTCTGAAATCAGATTCGAAATCAGCTACCCCCAAAAACGGCTAAACACGAAATCTACAGAACTCTAAACGGTCTTAATACGCTTAAGTTTTTCCTACACTTCATTGAATTATTTGGATACTTGAATTATTTGGATCGGAGCCACACCCATTTGTCAAATCCCCATCCCAGTACCCTACTTCCCATATTCTACTTTCTAGTAGAAGGATATACCAAGTAAGAACTCCATACATATTGAGTTTCATTGTTATACGGCATTAACTTCCAAAGCTATTCAAAGACAGCATAACTCCAAGCGTTCTGCTGTTGTGTACATAACAACATAACTTTTTAGTCAGTGCACACTTCTTTTACGAATCGTGCCTAACATTGGTTTGGTTTTTGTTTGTTCTTGTTCTGCTCAAGCGACGAGTGCTCTCTGTAGTGTTAGGCTTGATTTCATTGATGAGAGCAAAACATAGCAAAAGCTTGCACTACAAACGAGTGCTTTGAAACGCATTTCAAGCGCACTCGTGCAGAGGTTTAGTAGATAGTGATGCAATTGGTGTCAAGAACAAATAATCAAATAGAACTATATCTAATCAGTAGCAAAAGTATCGAATAAAAAGTGTTGAAGAGAGCATACAAAAAAATACAGTTGGCTGCGTTATAGAAACAACACGTGTAGATAATGACGTGACAACGAATCTACTTTATACCTGTCCTCGTCTCTATACTTTTTATCGATTTTGTTTTTGAATTTTAGATTGATTTTATTTTATTTGTGATCATTATTTTGATTTAAATTCTGAATTTGATTTCGATTTTATTGATTTAAATTTTGATTTCGATCTTGTTTTTGTTTTTGTTTTTATTTCTATTTCTATTTCTATTTCTATTTCTGTTTCTATTTCTATTTCTATTTCTATTTCTATTTCTATTTCTATTTCTATTTCTATTTCTATTTCTTTTTCTATTTCTATTTCTACTTCTATTTCTATTTCTATTTCTATTTCTATTTCTATTTCTATTTCTATTTCTATTTGTATTCCTATTTCTATTTCTATTTCTATTTCTATTTCTATTTCTATTTCTATTTCTCTTTCTATTTCTATTTCTATTTCTATTTCTATTTCTATTTCTATTTCTATTTCTATTTCTATTTCTATTTCTCTTTCTATTTCTATTTCTATTTCTATTTCTATTTCTATTTCTATTTCTATTTCTATTTCTATTTCTATTTCTATTTCTATTTCTATTTCTATTTCTATTTCTATTTCTATTTCTATTTCTATTTCTATTTCTATTTCTATTTCTATTTCTATTTCTATTTCTATTTCTATTTCTATTTCTATTTCTATTTCTATTTCTATTTCTATTTCTATTTCTATTTCTTTTTCTATTTCTATTTCTATTTCTATTTCTATTTCTATTTCTATTTCTATTTCTATTTGTATTCCTATTTCTATTTCTATTTCTATTTCTCTTTCTATTTCTATTTCTATTTTTATTTCTATTTCTTTTTCTTTTTATTTGTATTTCTTTTTAATTGTATTTCTTTTTCTTTTTATTTCTATTTCTTTTTCTAATTCTATTTCTATTTTCCATTTTGAGCCTTTGTTTTTGCTGGCTTTGATTTTGATTTTGAATTTGATATTTATTTTGCTTTTTCTTTTAATTTTGATTTTGATTTTGATTTTGATTTTGCTTTTGATATTGATATTGATATTGATATTGATATTGATATTGATATTGATATTGATATTGATATTGATATTGATATTGATATTGATATTGATATTGATATTTATATATTTATATTGATTTTTATTTTGATTTTTTTTGTAAATTTTATTTTTATTTGTGTGCGTTAATAATTAAATTAATAAATTAATTAATATCTTAATATATAAAAATAAGTTGCATTGTGTATGAAATTGATGTTCTCGGTAATGCGTGAATTTTTTCTGGAAAGGTGATGTTTCTGGAAAGGTGATGTTTCATTTCCCATGAAAGGTGATGTCAATACGAAGGTTTTTTGTATAAATGGTCCTTGTATGTGTATTGGTTCATGAATTGTAGGCATTTAAGTGAACTTATCAACAATACAGGTGTGAAAAAATACAGGTGCGCACATATGGTGTATATGGGGAAATATTTGCAAGGGTAATTGGAAATAAATGGAATATTGGAATAATTTGGCAAGTCTTACTTTAGTTTGCATTTGCGCGAAAAATATAGGCATAGTAAAAATTTTCCATAACCCTTTTTTTCCATACCCCATTTACCGCCTACAAATCAATAAAAATGCTATATTTAAGACGTATTTGGTCGTATTAGACTAAAATTTGATAAATAAGTTCGTATGGTTACTGTCGGAAACTATACTAAAACTGGGCGTGGTCTAACTATATAAACACCCACTTTATAGAAATCATTATTATTCCTGAGTTGTACATGTTTTGATAGTGGATCTTGATATGTAGACGTTATGGGCCTAAGAGGTAGTTATTATATATTTGAGCGAACATTAGACAAGGGGGAATTTGGCCACACAGGCCAAATTTATGATATCGAATTGCTTTGGGACTAAATGTCGTATGTAACTATGCAATAGACTCCAAAACTACTCATCCGATTAGCATTAAAAATTTGTGTATAGAAGTTTTTTGCTAAGGTGCGTGTTTGTGGGCTATCAATTTTTATCCACCTTGAACACCAGAGGGCGCTGTAGTACAATTTTTTTACAAAACTGCCTAAAACTCACAAATTGCTAATGCGATTAGAATGAAAAGTGGTATACAGTGGTTTTCATCTATGTTGAGTGTTTTGCTGCAATCTTTTTTGACCTATCTTGAACACCAGAGGACGCTGTAGTACAAATTTTATGCAAAACCACCTAAAACTCCCAAACCGCTCATGCGATTAGAATGAAAATTGGTATAAAGTAGTTCTCGGATACGATGAGTTTTTTGACAGTATCTTCTTTGAACCACCTTGGACACCAGATGGTGCTGTAGTACAAATTTTTTACAAAATCGCATATTTTTAGTTGTTACATATGCAAATATTTACAAAATAAAAAATATTTCTTAAATGTAGTAAAATTAAAAAATGTCCGTTATTTTGATATCAAAACCATGCAAAAACAACACCAAGCATTCGCGACTGCGTATAAGTGCGCATATTATACAAACAACAACGTACAAAAAACATGCGTATCTGAAATGCAGCATATAAACGATGACAAGTAAATCCCGAAAGCCAAACGAATGAAAATAAAAGGCTTCCGAAAGCAAAACGAAGCAAAGCGCATAATTGTTGCTTTCGTAGTGCTGCGACAAATTAGAAAAGCAAAATGAAAATCAAAGCACTATAATAATTTCTTATGCTTTCGTAGCACTACGCAGCAGAACAAATTCTTTTTAGTGCTGCTGCTTTTGCTTAGCCTTTCGAAGATTCAGAAAGCAAAGCAAAATGAGCAGCATACGCTTGTCTTGAAAAACTTTAGGTAGCACTACGCAGCAAAATTTTCGTTGCTTTTGCTGTTTTGCTGAAAGCAATTTAAACCCTGAGAAAAACACAATCAGAAATTTAATTTTGTGACGTTCGATTCAAATATCTCCGCTGTTTTTTTATACACTTTGCTAAATTTTTTTTGTGTCTTAAAGCTTCATCAAAGTACTATAAAAAACTTATTGCAAAAATACCGTTAGTTGAGTATATATATTTTAAATATTTTTTTCAAAAAAGGTCTGAAATTTTGGAGTTTCCCTCAAAAAAAGGCTGAAATTTGTTTTTGTTGTAAAAATAATTTAAATTCAAATTCGCAAACTTTCCACTCTATTTAAAAGTTTTAACATTTATAAGCAAAAGTTATTTACATTTTACGCAAAAATGCAAACCACTTTTGTGATTAAAAAAACAAGGCCTACTACCCCTTGATTTTTTTGAACAAAATTTTTTTCCAATATCGTGTTTTTATATTTTAGAAAATATAAAAGCTAAAAAATTAATTTTTTAGAAAAAATTATCTTAATATCTCTTACCAATCAAAAGTTATAGTCAATAATCTATACATACAAAAAGCAAAACGCTGTCTGTGTGATGGCTGGAAACTTCAAAACTACTGAGCCGATAGAGCTGAAATTTTGGCAGTACATTTTTTTCAAGTACGAAATGGTTTAAATTTCTGTCACACCTCCATTTACCGCCCACAAATCAATAAAAATGTACAACTGGGTAATGTCCATCTACTAGAAAACTGGGCATTATATAAGTGGGTGTGGCTCCGCCCATACAATTCAAATTTGTATTATCGAATAGCTTTGAAAGTAAAAGTAGCAGTACTTACATACAAACTCAAAATGGAGTTACTATTTGGTGATCTCCTGCTACTGGGAAACTGTAACGAGCAGTGGAAAACGACAGTGGTGTCAAACTATGAATCTAAGAAAAGTTTTGAATACACCTATTATGTTCCCATATAGTTGCAGGGTGCAGCAACGCGCGCCGGGAAAAGGCTAGTTGAGTTATAAGATTGTGGAATTTTAATATGTTTAGTTAATTTTATATTTTTAGCTTTATGCCAAATAATTCATGAAGCAACAGTTTGCTACAACAACAACATATCTTTGCAGAACAAACCGACCAGACTAGACCATGGTTTCGTCGGACGCTACTCCGACTCATCAGTAGTCACTGTGGTTTTAGAAGTCCACTAACTTTGGAAAGTTAATAAGCGCAACAGCAATAAAACCAAAGGGGAATAATAGACACTGCTTTGATAAAGTGAATAGTGCTTCTATAATTCCGCTTTGGTTTTATTGCTGTTGCGCTTATTAGCTTTTCAAAGTTAGTGGACTGCTAAAACCACAGAGACTACTGATGAGTCGGAGTAGCGTCCGACGAAACCATGGTCTAGTCTGGTCTAGTCTGCTTAAGGTATAACCTTAGGTTTCTAGTCTTTATTGCCGTTCTTTTTTATTTATTTAACAGTATTTATTTAATTAACAGTACACTAAGCGAAAAAAATATTAAATTTATCCAAAAAATTTTTTAATTTATCCAAAAAGCGAGTAATTTTTGCACCAATAACGCATTTAATTAAATCAACTACGTAAATATTTAAAATTTATTTAAATACTTTTCTAATTAAATAAAATATTAAAATATTTAAACAGAATTAATAAAAAATATATTAAAATTATGCACGAATATATTTAAATATCTTTCAAATATTTACTATTTGAAAATAAAACTTTCGCATTTAAGGAAAATTTATATAAAAATATTGAAATTGAAAAACAAATTATTTGAATATTTCCCACGAGCTGCGTCCATATCAAACGCCATTTAGTGGTATATTTTATTTTGTTTTTGTGAAAATATGATTTGTGAGTCCGGTGGTGAGTGCGATGCATGATGAAATCATGTAGAGTGGAGTGACATTCTTGAGAAAATACCGAGTTGTCACTCCACCTTACATGAATTCATCATGCATCGCACTCACCACCGCACTCACAAATCATATTTGCCAAATATCCATGCTATATTACCCTTGAAACATTAACTAAATGAGAAATATAAGACCTGCAACTGCTGGTGCGAAGAAACTGCAGCAGCATCGCACTCTGTTTCTATGCGATGCTGCTGCTGCTTGGCGGCTGTATGGAATATGTGTGTCAGTGTGTGGCATAATTAAAATTTAAATACGGGAAAAAAACGAGTTGTAAGGAAAATATTTGATTTATCCACGTAAATATTTAAATGAAATATATACTCAGGCGTGGATAATGTTAAAATGCGTTATTTCCCTTAGTGTAGCAACAATAGTTACGGAGTTATAATTCTATGCAACGTTTATTCATTTTTGTTGCATTTTCACTGCATAAAACACTTGCTTTTATGTTACCATGCTTTTTTTTTCGTTATGGGTCCCAGAACCAATTATTCGCTGTCATTAAATATAAGTTACATTTTTTTACAGTAGCACCTTTAAATAGTGAACAAAAAATATGTGTAACAAGTTTGCAATTTCGTTGCCTAAGCAGCTTCCCCCGCAAGGCAATGACGGAATAGTTTCTTTTTTGTTTTTAACATAAGGCCAAGGAATTTACCTAAACTGTCGGACAATAACATTTCTCTTAGCACATATACTAAGCAAGTAACAATTCCATGCAAAGCCAATGCATTTTGGAAAAATGCCTTTTTTCAAATTTTTTGGAAACCTGCGAGAAGGAACATTGTTCATTTCAGGAACAGACACCTGTTACAAAACTGAAATTTACATCACCACGAAGACAGACACTCAGGGAAAAACTTGATTCTAAGATAACGTCAAATTTTTAGAACAATTTCAATCTTATAAAGTAACTAAGTGCGATATATTTTTAGCCATTTTTTTTTTTTTTATTTATTTACTACTAAATTCAGTGAAACCAAAATTTTTTGACAAGGTATATTTTTGTTCAAGACATCATCAAGTTTTATTCAAAACTATACTATAATCTATAGATATATATATTTATCATCAACTATACTATCAAAATATAAGTATGCATATATTTTGAATAAAATTACCAAAAGTTTTTTTAATTATAGAATGAAAATAGTGAAGGAAGCGTTCATGAACAGACAAAAGTGCTCAGTATAAAGTCCTTTTTCAGAAATTTACCATGGTCAGAAATACTTCGTTGTATTTCAAAAGTCCTAAATTGTTGTATTGTGTAATTTAATACATGTGTAGTTTCTAGGGGGAAAAACACTATAAATCATTGTTTCCAATTAAAAAAAACAAACAAATGTTCTCGAGTTTGCCTTGAAACTCACTTCACAAAGTCATGTTCAACAAAGCCTTTAGTAACAGGAAGTTTTTATTTTTGGTTAAACTAACTACTCGACAACAAAAGCGATGCAATTAAGTTGAGTCATAGTTTGAGCCTAGACCCTAAAGGACTTGATTACGAATCAATGTAAATGTACGAGGGTGTATGTGTGTGTTTGTGTCTCTTTCCTAATAATGATATGTAGAATTTTTGAACATCCACATATTTTGGCCACTTGCCATTAGCAGCCAGAGTAGCCACAAGACCCCCCTCACAAAAAGACGGACGAAGAATTTGTGATGTCCTTCTACACACTGTGACATTTTCAACAGATGCTGCTGCTGTTGATGGATTAAAGTTTCAAATCACAACAGAGCTGATGGATGATTTCCTGATTTCTTGCTTATTAAAAAAAAAAAAAAAAAAAAAAATGGAAAACATTGGGAATAGATATTGAACAATCAGCTGATATGTTGACAATGGGGCGCAGTTTGGAGAGAGAGGACTTTTTTGTATTCTTCTATATATTTCACATTGGCTACTCACTGTGCACACATAGTAACTAAGTCCTTGTCGGTTGTGCCCTGTTGTAGGCCCCTGATGTATAGATTTGTCTTTGATAACTGCTCGCCCTGCTGTTGTGTACCGTTATTAGGACCCATGGTTGTATTTGTGTTTGTATTGCTCAGACTAGTACTCAATGTTCCGCTCTGGGAGCCAGTGTTCGACGAGCTGCTTGAATTTGTATTACTTGGTGATGCGGCTGTTGGAACTCGTTGTCCGTACTGCAAAAAACAAAGAGAAGAAAAAGAATTTAAAAATTTGAAGCAAATTTTACTTAGAGAAATATCTATATAGAGAGATAGAGAGATAGAGAGAGAGAGAGAGGTAGAGAGGGGCAGATGAAATAAGACTTGAAGCGACAGTAATTTTATTTGTTTTATTGTGGCATTGCTGTTAGCAATATTGAATTGAAAAATTCCTACAAACACTCTCATACTCACACGCACACACATAAACACTTAGTTACAAATACCCAAATAATTTACTGCCGCAGGACATGTCGAACAGCAGGCGGCAAGCAACTCGCGCGCATATCAATTCCTTGCTGAAAACTTGCCAAAACATTGCTTTGTTCCCTTTAAAAGGTTTTTATTTAAGTATCACGAAACAAAAAAGAAGCAGAACAATACAATAGTAGCGAGCCTGCACGCGCTTCGTTTTCCAGACATGTCCTTCGACATTTATGCTGCCTTAAAATTTGTTCGCTTTTAATTTTAGTGTTAATTTTCCATAACTCACAGGCCCAAAGAATATTGCCAATTAAATTCTAAGCATATTATGCGGCGTACTTTTTCCCAAGGAAGTAAGTCCTAACATTTGTCCGCGATTGAAAGCATTACGAGTGTTTTTTATAGGGTTACAATGTAATTTCTTTAGATTTTCAGATGCTCATAAGAAAATGCAAAGCTTTTCTTTTGAAATTCTTATTAAGAAGCTGACGCCGTTCATTCTGTTCAGCGTATATTCTAAGAGTTTTGTCGATGTTTGCAAGCGGTCTATAAAGAAGAGGCAGAATAAAGTGAAATGTGAGCGAAAACTTGAATTAAAAAAAAATTTGTATGTATCTTGGTTTCGAGCGTTCAGCGCGAGCGGTTTGCGAAAGCTTAAAATTTTTCTGACTTTCATTTTGTTGTTAAAGCTGGATTCACTGATCACCTTCAGCATGTTTTCAAGTTTTTTTTATATGGAGTTTATGCGCTCTATTTTTTTCCACACTCAATGAGAGAGTAACAAAAACTTGCTGCATCTCTTGAACTTGATTAACTTTATTATAATTTTCTTGCTGAATGTTTTTGAGCGGAACTGCCAGAATGAAGTTTGTCAAGTTGAAATAGGCATATTTTATTTTTCATGTCTTTATAATAAAGGAACATTGTATCTGGCAATTCTGAATGACATTGAAAAAACAACAAACTTGCAGAATGTTTTACATGTCAGTGAATCAAAATTGCCACATTCTCTTGTTGAGAGTAATAGAGCTTGCGCAAAAAACATGCTGAAGGTGATCAGTGAATCCAGCTTAACAGACGCTCTATTAAGAAGAGACAGAAGAGAGTGAAATGTGAGCAGCGAATAGTTTTGCTCTTTGTTTGATAACGTAGTTCTTAGCTGCTCTGTTAAGAAAAGAAAAAGCAACATAACACCAACAATTATATTCAATTATACGCCTTTAATAAGCTTTAACTTAAAAAATAAAAATTTTTAAGAAATAAAAAGTCCAGTTTGCACATCTACAGGTCTAAACCTACCAAGAAATACAAAATTTATTAAGATTGGACTTGTACTTAAAAAGCCTAAAGCCGGACAAAATTTGAGCTTGCGTAATATATATAGATTGAACCACATTTCATTGCCACAGAGACATGGTTTTAAAATAAATGTAAAATAAGTTGGCAGTATCGCGAACACAACTGTTAATTTTGACGGGATTGCGTATATTTACTCTTGTCCTTATTCTTGCTCCTATCCTTTTCTTTTGTTCCCAAAGTTTTCCTCATCCTCATTTTTATCCATGTCCTTATTCTTATTCTAATTCTAATTCTTATTCTTATTCTTATTCTTATTCTAATTCTTATTCTTATTCTTATTCTTATTCTTATTCTTATTCTTATTCTTATTCTTATTCTTATTCTTATTCTCATTCTCATTCTTATTCTTATTCTTATTCTTATTCTTATTCTTATTCTTATTCTTATTCTTATTCTTATTCTTATTCTTATTCTAATTCTTATTCTTATTCTTATTCTTATTCTTATTCTTATTCTTATTCTAATTCTTATTCTTATTCTTATTCTTATTCTTATTCTTATTCTTATTCTTATTCTTATTCTTATTCTTATTCTTATTCTTATTCTTATTCTTATTCTTATTCTTATTCTTATTCTTATTCTTATTCTTATTCTTATTCTTATTCTTATTCTTATTCTTATTCTTATTCTTATTCTTATTCTTATTCTTATTCTTATTCTTATTCTTATTCTTATTCTTATTCTTATTCTTATTCTTATTCTTATTCTTATTCTTATTCTTATTCTTATTCTTATTCTTATTCTTATTCTTATTCTTATTCTTATTCTTATTCTTATTTTTATTCTTATTCTTATTCTTATTCTTATTCTTATTCTTATTCTTATTCTTATTCTTATTCTTATTCTTATTCTTATTCTTATTCTTATTCTTATTCTTATTCTTATTCTTATTCTTATTCTTATTCTTATTCTTATTCTTATTCTTATTCTTATTCTTATTCTTATTCTTATTCTTATTCTTATTCTTATTCTCATTCTTATTCTTATTCTTATTCTTATTCTTATTCTTATTCTTATTCTTATTCTTATTCTTATTCTTATTCTTATCCTTATTCCTTACTTTGTTCCCAAACATTTCCTCACCCTTATCCTTATTCTTATATTTATCTTAATAATTGCTCTTCTTTTCATCCAAACATTTGATTTAATCCATGTCCAAATTCCCAACCTTATCCCTGTTCGAATCCCTGTCTCAATTCTTCTCCCATTTATTTTCCCAATTTTCGGCCCAAATCTTGCCCTAAGTGTTTTCAAATCTTTGGTCTCTTCTTTGTCCCCATCCCTGTCATAGTTTTTTTCCCAATCCCATAGTCTGAATTCATAGTCTCAATCCTTTTCCAATTCCATGCTCCAATTTTTTCCTACTCCTGATCCTAATCTTTGTCAACATTTTTGAGCTCATCCCTTGTTTTAATGCTTGTCCTTATTTAATTTTTTTTTTGACGCCTCAACGTAACGTTTCCAAAAAAAATTGAAAAGGGCATCTTTGGAAAATGCATAGGCGTTGCATGGAATTGTATGAGTATAGGTATTATGGTACCACAATAAAGGTTAAATCCTTGATTTTATGACCAAAATATAAAAAATACGTCACAGAGACGGGGATCGAGCTGTCTGAGTAACATTACTTCAAATTTGTTACATAAATTATAACGCGCTATCTATGAGGTGTTAAGGTCAGGGGCGAAACTAGTGGAGGGTAAGGGGGCAGGCTACCCCCATACTTTTTTAGAGTCGGCTTTATTGTTATTTTTTACTGAAATTTGCTTAAAATATTCATATTTATTAACAATAATTATGAACACATAAAAGTCAGTCGTACCTTTTATTGACATTTTCATAACAAAAACCAACTTTAGTCGGCTATTTCATTTGAAGTCATACCCAAAACTATCTTCAGTTGGTCAATTCACTTTCCTTTAAGATTTGTTTATATTGATCGAAGGGATGAGTAACTTTAGTTAATTAAGCTACGTTGTATTTAACAAAAATTCAGCCGAAAGAGCTTCCTACCCCTACCCCCTCCCCTAAATAAAATGGCATCGGTACGCCTCTGGCAACGGTAAAAACTTTTGAACGAAAGTACCGGCTCATGACGTCATGCGGCTGCGGAGAGAGACGATACAAGATTGAAAATGGATAAATTATACAAGGGGTTTGCATAGAATTAAGGGGACATATAGGTTACAAATTAAAAAAAAAATTGTCTGTTTCAGGAATTTTTTTTCATAGAAGGAAAAACGATATCGTTTTCAAATTTTGCACATATATTTATTAACATTTAAAGAATGCAAAAAATTTTGTTCAGAATTTTTGAAGCGGTTTTTGACGTTATTTGGCTTTTTTTTTAAAAAATGTCAAAAATTTAATCCGCCGAAAAAACACAAAATGGCGGCCATTTGAAAAAAAAATCGATTTTCGAGGTTACAAAATCGGTCGCCATTTTGTTTTTCTTCGGTGGATAAAAATTATCCTAGTTCAGGCAGTGGCCACTTAAACAAGGATTAATTTGTTTTTTTTATTTTTCCTCAGATGTTCTAGACTGGTGATATCCTGCACACCGTCAATTTTTTGACATTTGTTTAAAAAAATCAAATAACGTAAAAAACCGCTTCAAAAATTCTGAAAAAAATTTGTTTGTATTCTTTAAATGTTAGTTAATATATGTGCAAAATTTGAAAACGATTTCTTTTTTCCTTTTGTGAAAAAAAATTCCCGAAAAAACATTTTTTTTTTTTTAAATTTGTAACCTATATGTCCCCTTAATACTCGTTGAGTATATGCGCCAGATTATGAAACAAAAATTAAGCATTTTTATTTGGCCTTGCAAAAAAAAAATATAAAAAATAAATGAGGACGTCGTCAGGTCGCTTAGGTGCAAATGCGACGTTGTTGCTTCGAATTATTACTCGCCCTGTGGAGGTAATCCGGTAAATTTTTTAACGTCAGCAAAGGCCGGCTCTGTGACCCCACATCGAAAATAAAACAAAAACTTTTGGAGCAATTACGCCACGTAGGCAACCGCTTAAAGCACTCAAAATAAAACAGCAATGAAAAAACGTTGCATGGAATCGTAACTCGGTGACTACTGGCGATATGATAAATTTTATCAAACGACAGTAAAGCTGAGGTTTTCGGTCACATGATAAAAACAAAAAAAAAAATAAAACAAATTTAATGGCGTCAACAGGCCTGCCATTCAGGGAACCCGTTTAATTGACCTTAATGCACCAAATACAATAGCACAACATTGTATTAGGATTTTGGCAAGGATTTGAAGAAGGATTTGGATAACGATCGGGAAGAATTAGAAAAAGGATAAGGGCAAAGATTTAGATCAGGAATAATATAAGTAGAAGGCTAAAGATTCGGAATTGGACAAGGATTAGGACAAGATTTCAGAACAGGATTCTGTAAAGGACTACGAAGAGGATTCGGACTAAGACAAAGGCAAGGATAAGCCATTTAAGGACATTAAGGACAAGAATTAAGATAAAGATTGAGAAAATAAGTGGGAAAATATAATACTGGCGATTTCTCATAACACACCCACATATAAACGATACATCTTCAAGATCACATTTTTTCCAAATGAGACCATCTAAACATAGCTATTCTCAAACCACCACTCACTGTTTTCGATAGTTATCTCTTGCACTGTGTTGTAATTGCGAAAATTGCACATCTTCTGGTAACTAATTAAAATATTTAATCAAGCTAATTAAACGTGGAATTTTGTTTGGAATTTTAATTCGTTACGAACATTTAAATGCTATTCATGTGGTTTGCATGATGGAGTCATGTAGAAACTTTCAAGCTGTGTTCAGATAGCTCCTCACAGCTGGGTGGTGTTAGGCGAGAGATGAGTGTGAATTGGTGGGTTTGTTTGTTGAATAAAAAGGAATGCGAATGCGTATGAGTGGGTTATTAGCTCGAACGAATGTCGTTAAATTGTTGCTAAATGGATTATTATGTCATCTTCAAGCTTAAGAATGAACGACATAGCGACAATTGGACAGATAGAGAGACAGTTAGACAGGCAAGAAGTTAAACACAGCCGGCGTACATGTTGAACATACGGAATTATTTCTGACTCTCAAAGTACTTAAGTAAAGCGAGTGTGAGTGAGTGCGTATTACTAAGTGAATATGAGTGTGTGAGTGAGTGTGTTTGTTGATATATTTCTAGCTGTGCTAAATAATGAACATTTGTTGTTTATTGCAAAAATGCTTAAATTCACTTAGAACAAGCAAACAACTGATATATGTACATTTGTTAATGCATAAATTTGTTTATTTGTACTGCGAATATTCGTGCTTATGGCTCACATAATGAAATCATAAATTCTAGCGGAAAAACATACAAACAAACAAATAATGTCATACTTGCCGACTTATCTGCATTAGTGTGAATACGTGTGTGTTTGTGTGTGTGTGTGGGAATGTTTGCTCTTGCTACTAGCTCAGATACTTATTTATGTATGTCGTCTTGCTTTTAGTTATTCTATGTTCTTCACATCATGCCAATGAACTGTGTTGATAATGAAATTTTATCACTGGCAGTCGTCAAACACAACAACTACGCACAACAACAACAACAACAACAACAACAGCAACCATACACAACAAACAATCCAGCAACTATGTAACTAACAATAAGTAAAACAAGCAAGTTGGAAAGTTCTTTGCATGAATTCTATTCCATTCCATTTTATTCTATTCTCTATGATAATGAAATTTAATGCCTCAAAGCGAAAGTTTCGTTAGTTCTTATTTTTCTCCGATAATAATCTGCTTTAGCTTTAATTGTGAGCTCATTACTTCCGTTTATTAAATGTTTACGAAAGTATTAATATTGTTGGTACGTGCAGACAAGACAACACCAAAGAGTAATAAGCCTGTGTCGATATGATATCGAGAACGTTTATCTTTGCTTGTAAAGACAATAGAGATATTCCATGTTCATTATGGTGATTTTTTTTTTTTTATTTTGTGTTAAATGGAATATTATGCAAAGCAGAAATCTCGAAAGTGATAACAGAGAACTTAGATAAGATGCATAGATTTAAAAAAATGCTTTGAGTTTTTTTATCATATCAGCTTCTGAACGTTCTAAATAATAATTTTTGCTTCAAAATAGACTTTTTTAATGCTCTAAGTATGGCTCGGGTATATTTGTATATCTAATAATAAAAAAAAAAAAATTCAAGATTTCTTTGTATCTGAATTCAGTGGACTTGAACTCGGTTCGTTACCAACAGTAAATTTATACAAAATATTTTAAAAAGAACTTGTTCCTTTTTTTGTGGAGAGATGGATTGAAAGAAAATCTTCTATTTCTAGCTCAGAATAAGGTGACAAACGATGCTTCCGCTACAAAAATCTAGTTAAGTTTTCTTACCGACATAAGAACAAAAAAAAAAACATTTGTTTTGCTATTTCAGCCCATAAAAGGACTTTCACAGAGCTACTTGTGAAAGTCACACAAATTACCGAGAACTGAACCTACTAGTTTTATGCAGACTCTAAACGGCTAATGTGCACGCTGTCAAGAAGTTTTACATCTCATTATTTACTCTCTGAGCCTTGCCATTGTCTTCAGAGAGGTGACGGCCGATCAGAAAAATTTATTTCAAATAAAAAGTTTTTCTGTCTGGGGTACGAACCTTGTCCCGAATTGGCATCGAATGGTCCACGCACTCGGCCAAGGCGGCCACCAGAATAATTGGAAAAAGAAGTACAGCATTAATCACAAAAGTTTCTTTGACGGACCGTTGCGCTTTATCTCGCAGGTTTCCAAAGAATTGAAAAGGCCATTTTTCAATAAAAAAAAAAAAAACACAATGTTGCATGAAATTTTTATTCCCTGATTAAAGGTGCTCTAATAAATGTTATAACGTTGACGATAATTATTTAGCTTTATGATTAAAATTAAAAACAAAATTATTGGTATCATCGGGACGTGGAGATAGCTGCATAAGCAACGAAAATGAAAATTTGTTACATAGAAATATTACTCACTATGTTTAGGTGCTACGGTAAAAAAGAATTGTTCGCCAGTACCCTAAGAGAAAAAATATTATATATATACAAAAATTTTTTAATTTATCCAAAAACGGGGTAATTTTTCAACCAATAACGCATTTGAATAAATCGAGTACGTAAATATTGAAAATTTATTTAAATACTTTTTTAATTAAATTATGCATGCAAATATATTAAAATTATGCACAAATTTTTTTAAATATCTTTCAAATATATACTATTTGAAAATAAAACCTCCCACATTTAAAAAAAATGTATATAAAATTATTGAAATTAAAAAACAACATATTTAAATTAAATATGTTGTTAATGGGTTGTTATAGTTCTTTTTTGGTTTTTGTAATGAAAATTATATAGCTTAGATGGTTAGCCAATGCTAAGCACCGCTCAGATCCCCCCCAAAATCTCATCCATCGCATTCACGAAGCATTGCATCTTGGCTAAGCATCTAGGCTATATACTTTTCATAACAAAAACCAAACGAGAACTATGACAAACCGGGAGTATTCAACGACAAACATGAATCTTCATTCTAAAAACTTCATTGATAAACTGCAGGAACAGAGTGCGATGTTGTTGCTGCTTGTCGGCTTCACTGCGTGATATAGACAACATTTAAATACGGAACAAAACGAGGTGTAAGGAAAATATTTCATTTATCTACGTAAATTTTTAAATAAAATTAATACACAGGCAAGGATAACGTTAATATGCGTTATTTTCCTTAGTTTTGCTGATTATTAGACCTCATGACAAAAATTTTATAACATCATGAGGCCGCGAGAGAACCGCTCGCGGTAATATACCTACGGGTAATGTTATAAAACGAAAATTATGAATTTGTACTAGGCCTTACGACAAAAATAAAAAACAACTTCTTATGCAACAAAAATGTATATTGTTGCGTGGAATTATTACTCAATAAGTAGCGGTGAAACTGTAAATATTATTTTAGTTTCACCGTTTCCAAAAGATTCGTTTTCCAAAAAATTGTTGGCTTCATGATATAACGGAGGTACCGTTTGATACAGTGAAAATGTAACAACATCAAAAAGCTTTGCATGGAATTATAACTCGGTGACTAGTAGCACAAAGGATAAACTGCGTGGACAGCGATTTTCAAGAAGAAGCCGTTGATGCGTTTAAAAATGATGTTGTCTGGAGTTGTCTCAGGCAGAATGGAATAAATGGTTTAGACAAATGGTTCGAACGCTTCCAAAAATGTATTAGGTGTAGTAAAAAGAAAATCAATAATATGTAGAAAAAGCTTAAAATTGAAGGGTTTATTTATCATAGTTATAATGAATCGATTTAGGTCAAATGTGAACCATTTTGATCCAAAATTTGTTGCCATTTTGAAGGTAATTTCATTAGGCTTCTATCATAAAAACCCTCGTCACCTTCATTGGCAAAGAACTGGGAGAATCGATTTTCACATGCTTCTCTTGAGTCGAAGTTCTCACCAGCTAATAGGAACAGTAATAAATTGGTGCCAGGTCCGGACTATAAGGTGAATGCATAAGAACCTCCCAACCAAGCTCCTTTAGCTTCTGGCGAGTCACTATCGATGTGTGTTGCCTGGCGTTGTCCCGTTGGAACACAATTCCTCTCCTAATGGCCACAACTGGCCGCTTCTGAGCGATTGCTTCCTTCAGACGGTCCAATTGTTGACAGTACAGGTCCGAATTATGAGTTTGGCCGTAAGGAAGCAGCTCATAGTAGATGACTCCCTGCCAATTCCACAAAACACACAGCAAAACCTTTCAGGCCATCAATCCGGCATTGGTCACCAACGACGGTCACTATTCAACAACGACCGTTTTCGCTTGACGTTGTCGTATGTGACCCACTTTTCATCACCAGTCAACATCCGCTTCAGAAATGGGTCGATGTTGTTGCGATTCTGCAGATATTCACAGATGGAAATTCGGTCCATGAGGTTTTTTGCGTTAACTCGTGTAGTACCTATACATCGAGCTTTGTATCCAGCCTTATTCAAGTTGTTCCAAACGGTTTTTTGAGCAATGTTTAGCTCTTGGGAAATCGAAACCGTGCTTACATGACGGTCGGATTCGACGATTTCCATGATTTTATCGAAATTTTCGACATGTGGCCTTACAGAGCGCGGTGTATCTAAATTACCGGAACGGAATCGACGAAACCAAATTTGCGCATGATTGGCTGTTACAGTATTAGGACCATAAACACTATTCACATTTTCAACCGCTTGCCTTGCGTTTTCGCTTATATCGAAGAAAAACTGTAAAATATTGCTTTTTTTCTCTTTGTTGGTGTCCATCTCTTTCCTGGTATTGACGCGCTCTCAAACAAAACTGAGTCAAGCAATCACAAAACTGTCTGAGAAGTTTTTGACGTAGAATACAACATTCTCGGAGGTATGTAGGGTGGTTGAAAGTGATCAGGCTTCGGTATTTATATCACAATTTGAGCCTTTGGTGTGCCTAAAGTACTGATCGTACAATGTTGATGTTAGCACTTTTTGGTCTGCTTGATCCTCACTGGGAGAAACATTCATGTTTGAACTCTCTAACTTATATAAATTTTACACAATTACATTAAATATAAAGCTAACATTTGATGTTTTGCTTAAGTTTGCTACCTATTTATCGACGGTGAATCTAGCGCCATCTAGCGTGAAGACATAAATCTTATAATTAAAAAAAAGGATACTTTTGGGGGCTTGTTGTTTTTAACAGAAT
Organism: Pherbina coryleti; assembly: GCA_943735915.1. Lineage (NCBI taxonomy): Eukaryota > Metazoa > Arthropoda > Insecta > Diptera > Sciomyzidae > Pherbina > Pherbina coryleti. Next base: position 98,439,623 of record OX030952.1, read on the forward strand.
CGCGTAGTCTAGTAATTCTGAGTAATTTTGAGGGACATGCTTTTTTAACTGAATCTGTTATTGAAATGTCAAAATTCGCAGCCAATTCAATATCCGGCCATATTATCGACAGTGAAATTTTGACATTTCGACTCTCCACATTGTTGAACTTGGATGCATTGAACGAATTTTGTTTGCTTGTTTAAGTTTGCTACCTATTTATCGACAGTTTCCGGTTTTATCGACAAAACCATAAAATTTGTATGGGAGCCCCCCAAGTAGTGGTCGGAGGGAATAGGTGTCGAAGGTAAAAATGTTCCTTTTGCAAAAGTAATGGGGGTCGGTCATACATACTAACCCTTTCCGGCACTCTTTTAAAGGTCATATGCTCAGGTGTATGGAATAAATAAACAAAAACCAAAAAATTTGTATGGGAGCCCCCCTAAGGAGTGGTCGGAGGGAATAGGTGTCAAAGGCAAAAATGTTCCTTTTGTAATGTGTGTCGGTGATACATATTAACCCTTTCCGGCACTCTTTTAAAGGTCATATGCCAGGTGTATGGAATAAATATACAAAAACCATAAAATTTGTATGGGAGCCCCCCTAAGGAGTGGTCGGAGGGAATAGGTGTCAAAGACAAAAATGTTCCTTGGTGTATGGTGTATGGAATAAATATTTTGCTAAATATTTTTTAAAAAATATGTCATCAAAAGCGAATTGAATAATTATTCTACGTCTTGTGTTACGACATAGTCAAAACTACTGTATCTTTTTTTAGTACGAAATCTTATCTTTCTAACGCCATCTAGCGTTACCCGACCGCACTTATAACAAGAGAGTTACATATTACTAAAGCAATCTAGTGGAAAAATAATGGATTTCTTTTTACTACACCTAATATTAATCATAAGGAGAATATTTTGAAAAACAATAAAGCTACTTTCAATGAAAAAAATTTGGTCAATATATAAATTTCCGAAATATATGTAGCAACCCTCGTATCCACCAAAATTGTGGTCGTAGGAACATCTATAGTAAAATAACGTGTAGAACGTACCTGCCATCCTTAAAAACGGCAGGAAGGTGATAATGGTGTTAACTACTGCCATTACTTTAGTACACAAGCCGTTGAAGTTGCAATCGTTGCGATATGGATATTTTAAGTAGCCTCGAAATCGTTGCGATATCGCAATTTCAATAAGACTCGATATAGTAGCGATATTGAAATTTTATTCAATTTTGGTATCTCTAACCTTTTGTATCGAGTTAGAGCAGAGAGATTTTAAAATCGCTATGATACAAATTATTTCCTTAACGATGGAAAAAGCATCTTTTGGTTTAGTGGGTAAAGATTATATCTTTCGAAATTTTACTCTATGAAAGTGCTTATTCTTTATTAATAGTCTATATTTTTGTTGTTTTATTTTTGAAAGCTTTTTTAATGGAGCAATCAAACTCATAAAAGGCCGACAAAACACAGAAATGTTCAAATTTCATGACTTAAAGATGCGTCCAAATCACATATTTTTAAGATGTGTTAAATATTTCCAAAAATTACAGGCCATTTAAAAAATTATGTATGCCAAGTAACTCGAAATATTCACAGACAGACAGTTCGAAATATTCACAGGCTGCGGAAGCATATAAGTCCAGCGGCTACTTGCGTTGTATGCCTACAAACGACTACAATCCAAGACATGACGCTATAAAAGCCACATGTTGCCGCATAGATGTGCGAAAGACATTATGTTAGACTATTATTTGGCCACTACACTTCAAAGATTTATTAAATACAATCGGCAATATTCTCCATTACTAGGAATAAAACTACATAAAAATTACGAGGAGGAATAAAGCAACAATTCAAACTTTGAAAGTTTTAATTGCGCTACAGGACAAAATCCCGAAATACTACAACTAATGGCAAAATTAATTTGTCAATTCGAAATATGAACAAGTTCTAAGCATAGCACAACGATTGCATTACGAGGTAGCCACAAGTGCAAAAAAGTCACGTTCTACAGAAGTTTTGTTTAACTTTTCTATAGCAATGTGAAGGGGATGTGCATGTGTGTGTATGTGTGTGTGGAGGGCTTGTAATGGGAATCGCAAGCATTTGAAGCAATGCAAGCAAAAAAAAAAAAAAAAAGTGAGGGTGTGGTTCTAACAAGAATGCTACGTATCCTCAGCACGTTTACCAAAAATACCATTAAACTTTTTTATATTGTCATAAGAGTTCGATAATGTGGGATTTTTATTGGAATGGCAGGCAAAAGACGGACGAAAAAAAAAAAAAACACAAACATGAACAGAGAGGGGGGTGCAAAAAAATTGACAAGCAAAAATTTGGCAATATAAAAAGAAGCTAGTAGTGAGAAGAGTCGCATCTGTGTGCGAAGGAAGCAGGTATTACATTCACGTGACTTAAAATCCAAATGTCAGACAAATGGACGGACTGAGGGACAGATTGAATGACACATAGTACGAGTAACATGTGCGCAGTCTATTGAAGACAGTCTTGGAGCCAAGGTAGCTGGCGGCTATGAGGTTGATGCTGGCGCTGGCGCTGGTGGTGATGATGGTGGTGGTGGTGGTGCTATTGATGCTCTTAGCTTGTTCATTTCTAATAACATGTAAACGTGATACGTGGAGCGCATTAAACATTTAAAAATAAAAGAATAACAAATAAAAATATAAAAAATTGAGGCTTAGATTTCTGACTTTTACATTGCTGCACCCTCTTGCCAAAAAAGTTAACATTCTGTTAGCTTTGCCTTAAGAAAGGAAGAGAAAAAAAAATTACACAAACAAGATTGATGGTATTTTTGGGAGCTTAATATGGTTAAGCGGATTTGGCTCAATTATGTTAAATTTTTTCTTTTTTTTGTTTTGAGCTAAAAAAAGGCAATTTTTGTATTCAACATGATAGGAGAGTTTAAATATAAATCCGTAGTAATAAAATTATGACGTCAATTTAAGATAACTGCTTACTTTAGATTTTATTACAAAGTGAACGAAATGCAGTCAGGCATGAAATTCTTCGAAAGGTCAAACTATGCTTGAAATGAAAGCCGTCTCAATGCAATATTTTAAGCTAAATTAAAAAAAACAAAAAAAAAAGAAAACAAAAAAAAAAAAACAAAAAAAAAAACAAAAAAAAAAAATACACAAAAAATTAATTAATAAAACTTAACTTAGTTAATATAATATACAATAGAGCGTATCGAAAATTTAGATCATATTCTAAGAGGTCCCAAAAGTTGCAGGGGGTTGTCAAGATTACCCAAAAAAAAAAATTTATAAGAAAAAGGATGTCTTCCTCTCCCGTAAGGACAAAAATGTTTTTTTGATAGAAACATTAAAAAATAACGATCTTAAAATGCTTTGATTTTTATAAAAAAACTACACACTTCTTAAAGCAAAAGTAAGTATAGACATAAACAAAAAATATCTTGCCAAACACGATGCCACTCACGATTTTTGTCCACAGTGTCCTGTGTGAAGGATATTCGAAGCTAGAGTTATAATCGAGATAGCACAGAACTTTTGATTATTACCCAATAGTCTAAGTTTTAGAGGTGTTGATTATAGTGTTAACGTATTGCCTAAATATGGCGAATTAATAAATATCATATTTTTGCATATGCATTTTCCTATTTTTGAGAAATGTTTATTTGAACGTAATTTTTTAACTTTAAAAAAAAAACAATATAAGATTTTTTTATCTCGGACATCAGAAATGGAACCTAATTTCTCATTTTGGATACTTCAAATATATTTGAACAAACCCCTGTATAAAAGTATTGATTTAAAATACCAGCTTTAGAACACAATTTTTTTTCTACTTTATTTCCAAAAAAAGAAAAATACCCCCTAGTAATAAATTCAACAATTTCAACACAAAATATCAAAATTAAAAAAAAATCGTTATCTTAAGCTGGTATTTTAATAGGAGCATTAAAACAAAAAACAAGATTAAAATAAATCAAGTTAAATGAAATGTAGTTAAATATCTTAATAAATTTATTTATTGAAATTAAAATAATTATATTAAATTGAAATGAATTCAATTAATAAAAAAATTAGAAAAAAAAGAGTTCGTTGAGTAATGGACACACCGGTAGGTTTTGACGTGACAGTGTTTCTTTATACTCCTATTTGATGTCCAAGCTCTTGTTTGACTCCATGACCAAATTCTTTACCCAATCAAATATACCTAATCGATTTCCTAGGTTGGAAAGGTGTATTTTAGGTGTGTCTTAATTTTTGTCCTAATCCATTTCCTAATTCATGTCATAGTCCTTTTCCGGTTTCATAGTCGGGGTTCATTGTGTTATTTTGTTGTTTACCAGCAGTGTTGGTTGCCACGAAAAAACTATTGAAATCATAACTAACTAGATTTTTTAATGTTGTAGTTGTTGTTGTTTTTGTTGATGATGATTCTGCTGATTTCGATGATTTTGATGATTTTGATAATTTTGATGATTTTGATGATTTCGATGATTTTGATGATTTCGATGATTTCGATGATTTTGATGATTTTAATAATTTTTATGAATTTGATAATTTTGATGATTTTGATGATTTTGATCATTTGGATGATTTTGATGATTTTGATATTTTGGTGATGATGTTAATGTTGATGTTGATGTTGATGTTGATGTTGATGTTGATGTTGATGTTGATGTTGATGTTGATGATGATGTTGATGTTGGTGTTGATGTTGATGCAGCTTATTATGTGCCCGAAGACCTCACTTTCATTTTCGTTCCTTAAAATTGACCGTTACGCCAGTAGTCACAGAGTTAAAATTCTATGCAACGTTTTTTCATGGTTGTAGAATTTTTACTGCATTATGTGGTTGCAATCATGACGATAAGAATGTTTTTATAATTTAGTTGTGAAGTGTAATAACATATCTATGCTTTCGTAAAACAAAATTGACCGCTGCACGTCTCCTGAGTTATTAATAATTCCATGCAACGATATTACATTTGTGTTACATAAGCTGCTACATATATTCACGACCTGGTGACGTCAGAATTTTTTTTATTTTTTTCTTTTCTTTTTGAAAATTTATCATATCTATATCTATCTATCTATATCTATACTATTATATAAAATGAAAGTGAACATTTTTTGTGTCCGCAAAACTCCAAAAGTACTGGTCCGATTTTTTTGAAATAAGTTTTAAAAGATCACATTTGTGCTACAAAAGGTTCATTGGTTATTTTCTTTTCGAATATTTCAATAATAAGTATCTTTAATTAAAGTGTTAAGTTTTTTAAAAAATCATCCACAATACCATTAGCTTTTCATGCGTTTGTGCTGCGAGAGCCTCAATAAACTGCATGTTACTCTCTACTATACTCTTTTTGTTCTCAGTAAGCACAAAACAACAAAACAACAAAACAAACAAACAAAAACATATACATACATACTTTGCTGCGCTTAAAGCTAATTGGATCGAAGTACATTCTAATATGTTCAAAGTAGTTTTGATGTGGAGAATTAATCTAACACAGTTTTGTTAAAAGGGGATTCACTGACCATCTTTAGGATGTTGAGGATTCTTTTGATGAGAATGAGATTTAATCCGACTTGATGTATGTATCAGAGATCTGCAACAAGTCAATTGAAAATCAAGTAACTTGAAAATAATCAAGCTTCGACTTGACTTGTAGAAACTTGATATGTTTCTACCCTACAAGCCTCGACTTGCTTCTGAAAAACGAATCATAAGTCAGACTTGATTCTATTTGGTTTCTACCCTACATTAATTGGTAGAAAAAACCAAGCTTTCTACTTTTCAAGTCTGTTTTCAAGTCTTTGCAACTGCGCTGCCGCAGAAAGCCACTGACGAGCGTCTACTTATACTTTTCTATACATAGCGACAAAATAAAAAATAAACAACAACAAAAAAGCAAACAAACATATTTCAATCCAATGCCTTAAAGCAGTGTCGACCGCGTAGTACACACGAGTGTGGAGCAACACTTTGTCTTTTTGGGTATACACGAAAGAGTAAATGAGACAAAAGCTATTGTTGTGGTCGACACTTCTTCAAAGTTAAACTGGTTTCTCAACTCGAGAAAAGAAGTTTGCATTGACGACACGAAGTTAATTCTACGAACTTCGTAAACAGACTTGAAAATAAACGATTTGTAGGCAAAATAATTGCTTTCTCCCTACTTTTCAAGTTTGTACATTTCAAGTTTTCTACATATCAACTTTCTACATTTCAAGTTTTCTACATTTGGCGACTTGATTTTTGCTGCCTATGATTCGCGCAAACTTGTTGTTTGCCTGCCTCGACTTGCAGGGAGTTGAAAAATTAAAGGAACTTGAAACAGCAAATGAAACCATTCATGCAGATCTCTGGTATGTATGTATGTATGTATGTATGTATGTATGTATGTATGTATGTATGTATGTATGTATGTACGTATGTTTATTTGTTTCGCTGCATTTAACTGTTCTACACATGTTTTGACGGTTGTTTTCCTGTAACTTATAAATGAACAAAAGGAACAAACGGCTGACTTTTTACTTTATAGAATTAACAATGTGTGATTCAATAAGTTTTTTTATAAATAAACAAGAGGACTGGGACGGGCATAGGAATATCAAATTTTTGATATTGAATAGTTTTGGAACTAAACGTCGCATGACAATAAAACTCAGTATGAAGTTACTAATTGCCAAAGTCTTTCTACTGGAAAACTGGTACACAGAAAGAAATATGGCATTCTAAATTTAAGTTTAAAATTCTTATTTTTTGTCGAAATCGTACTTGAAAATTTAAGTACGATTCATACTTGGGTTTTCTTATAATAAGTACAAAACGGGATAGGTTTTAAAAATCAAGCGCAAAAGCTGTTAGAATAAGAATAAAATTCTTGAATTAAGTAAGAAAATCTTCTTTTAAGAACAAGTTTAAGTTAAGTCAAGTAAAGAAATTCTTAGAATCGAAAGTAAGCCTTCATTGTCTTGAAGTAATCTCATCTAAATATCTGAGGGAAATAAGCCTGGAAGTGGGATAAAATAACTCTCTCAGTTACTCTCAAAACTGTAGGCAAGTAGCATGATCAGCTATGGACACGGAGCAAGCTGCAGAGCATTGAGCGCAAATGGTTATGTAACAGCACAAGACCCAATAAAAAACCAAAAGAAACAAACACAGAAACAACACAGAAGTTTTAAATGTAGTGTTGGCCATACATGGGCATTTTATAATAACAAGGTAGATCCCCTTATTTTTTGTATTTTATTTTGTGCAATTTTGACAATACCTACATTCAGTAAAAAAAAAAATAACTTCAACCGAAAACAATTCAACTCACACCCAGAGTTGTCGAAAGTAGTACTATTGTAGTTTTATTTTGTTACTTATTTATCATCTACTACATATCTACTATAACTACTATATCATTTTTATATATATAATACAATGTCCCGCCGTATCTACCTTACTGATAGAATAAATATATAAAATAAAGATAAAGGAACTGAAAACCAGCGCGTGGTACCTTCGATGCGAATTCAACGATTAAAGATATTGGTACCTATAAAAGCTATTGTATCAAAATAAGAATCATAAGAAAATGAAATTAGAGCAACAACCAAAACTAATATGCGCAGTATTTGGCAATGGGGCATGGTACTTTCATGGAATTCCTAGACTGATATCATATCTGAAACTGACATCCGCAATACTGTTATTTGCAGTACAACTGTAACTTGGAAAAACATTCGTCATGACGTTTAAAAAGTTGCTGTCTCAAAATAAAAAAATATAAAATGATATAAAGGGTGATTTTTTTGAGGTTATGATTTTCATGCATTAGTATTTGACAGATCACGTGGGATTTCAGACATGGTGTCAAAGAGAAAGATGCTCAGTATGCTTTGACATTTCATCATGAATAGACTTACTAACGAGCAACGCTTGCAAATCATTGAATTTTATTACCAAAATCAGTGTTCGGTTCGAAGTGTGTTTCGCGCTTTACGTCCGATTTATGGTCTACATAATCGACCAAGTGAGCAAACAATTAATGCGATTGTGACCAAGTTTCGCACTCAGTTTACTTTATTGGACATTAAACCAACCACACGAATGCGTACAGTGCCGAAATGCTCGAAAAAGTTGCCCAAAATTGGACTTTCCGAATGGACCACCTAAGACGCAGCCGCGGTCAACATTTAAATGAAATTATCTTCAAAAAGTAAATGTCATGGACCAATCTAACGTTTCAAATAAAGAACCGATGAGATTTTGCAAATTTTATGCGTTTTTATTAAAAAAAAAGTTATCAGGCACTTAAAAAATCACTCTTTATAATCACTAAAAGTAATTTTTGAGTAAAATAACTTGATATAAAATTGAAAAAGAAATTATTTTATTAGAAATTATTTTCTTTTTCTTAACTTTTTTGGTGATGCCTTACGCAATAAATCACCTAAATGCAGCAACTGTCAAAAAAAGTATAAATTAGAAAACAAAAAAAGTAGAAAAGGAAAAAGGAACTAAAATTTGCAGGAAAATGACAGTCGGTGCAAGACACTCGAGAGAAAATAGCCAGTTGTCACTGCTACCTTGTATAATTGTATTGTGGGCAATAGCATGGTATAATAATACAAGGTAGCGTTGATAATTGCTTTTTTTCTCTTCCACAAGAAAACATCTCCTGTCAAAAACAGCTCTTTGTGTTAATATTCTGCAGCTGCTGTGGTTGTTGTTTTTTTTCACTTCAACGTTTTCAACATCGTTTGTGTTTTCAATAGCCGATTGTGAACGCTCTCTTTTTGAGTATATTTTTTGACAGGAGATGGTTTCCCAAGCAACTGTCAATACTACCTTGTATTATTATTATTATGGTATTTATACTTATGGTATAATATACCATGGTCTACGACAATATAATGACCCAAACTTAATTCGTACTATTTTTTTTTAGATTCTGAAATACGAACAACTTGTGAAAAGCTTGAAATGCTGAAAGACGAAAGTTACTTTAAACAATATAAAGATTACTTTAATGAATTATTATTGACAACAAAACTTATTTAACAAATATTTTCTAGTTTTTTAAGGGTCTGTTTTAACATCTGTTAGATAAAATGACAAATGGCCTACCCAGAACTTTTTAGAAAATGGCTTCTTTGTAGATATTAACTGTCAAAGTTTTATGAACAAAATAGCATCCATCAGCAAATGGTAAAATTAGCCCTTTAAATTTATATTTTATTTAAGTTTCGCATGACCTCTAGTCAAAACTTTTTAATTTAATCATCATTTTTAATTAAACATCATGGTAAAAATATAAATTTCAACCATTATTACAAAATAAATATTTCAATAAAAGGATTGAATATGATAAAAGAAAGGTGTTTGTTTATGATTTGACACAATGATAAGTAAAACTAAGATAATAATTTGATGATTTATGTAAATAAAACAATAGGAACAATGATCTTCTAATATATATAATAAACTACAAATAATAAAAAAAATAACGAACATAAAATACTTTCTTTATTCTGAACTACCCTCACATGTATGTATATATGTTTTCTTGTTAAAAATGTTTTATTCATACTAACTTTACTACCCAAATTTTGAATCCGTACTACGTATACTATAAATGTCTCAAATTGTACTACCCAACAATTATATAAAACGGCAGCCCTGGTAAGAGTTAGAATGTTATGCAGATTTTCTGACAAACATTAGTCTCATTCGTGCTTTCATTTGATGCAGTTCATTAGTTGTGTTTGTGTGAAAAAAAAATGTGTGAAAGTTTGTCAGAAGACGCCGATGACTCCCGTCTGCGCCAACTTTTGAAGCAGTTTGATTTGGATGCAGCTTTCGAATATTTAAAAGGTAAGTTTCAAATAAATTACGTTTTTTTTAATGTGCATAAGTGGATCAATAATAACATGTGAAAAAAGTGAATGTGCATACATATTTTGGCGTCACTTCTTGCAACTTTGTTTGCGTTTTGCTTGTGGTACAGTTAATATTTTACAATATCTAATGCTTCAAATTGGAATTTATGTTGATGTATTAAATTAATTTGATGATTAAAATTGTAAGAAATTAAATCAATCAAATCAATTAAATATCCAATTGGTATGTACGTACTTATGTAAAACGCAAATAAAAAGTTGCAACAAGTGACGCCAAAATATGTATACCACAAACTTACATACAGAACACATACACAGTTACATATATCAGTGACGCGTGCCTTTTCTTAGGTCTCGTTTATACTGCACGCACATTGCTGAGCCGGCCCGAACTGAAACTCAATAACGCATTGGGGTAAAAGAGATGCATGACATATTGGCTCAGCAATAAGCGTGCACTATAAATGCGTTCTAAGACAAGGCACGCGTCACTTATATATGTATGTAACTGTGTATAGACGAGCAACTGATTGTCGACATAGATAGTTTTTAAATCAGTTGGCGAAAATAAAAAATTTTTGTTTTACGATTTCAACGCACTAATTGTTAAACTGGTTGATGTATTTGCATTAACATCAGCAACCAAACGGAAAGCTTTGTTAAAAAACAATTTCAAAATTCAACAATAAGGTAATTCATGTCACTTCGTATGTGCTTCGTGAGCTCGTATGCAGTGAGTTTTTACGAAATGTCATTTTTTATACCACCACGTTAAAGAACCTAAAAGGGGTAAATTACCTTTATCATCCCGTTTGTAACCCCCATAAGAAGGCGTGGTAGGTATAGAAAAATTATATATTCTTGATCAGCATCAATACCCGTAACGATTTAGTTATGTCCGCCTGTTTGTCTGTCTATCCTGATTACAAATTATTACTAATATATATATATGATTAATATAATATTATATAATATAATATAATATAAAATATTGAAATATTATTTCCTTTATTATATTTAAATCATTTTTTCTTACACAAAGCATTGTTAAAACAGCAATTTTAAACAAAAGTTAAAAAGGTTTTTAAAAAGTATTACGAAGTGTCCTCAGTTTATCAAGTTTGCTGTAAGTTTTTCGGTAGTCTACACTAGGTCATTAAATTCGCGGCCTAAAGTATCCAGTACACTAATGGCAAAGTTCCAATGTTACATATGGATACACCGCATAGAATTTTAATGAACCAAGGTTACAAAAGTAGCTGGTAGACAAACGATAGCGTTTAACTGATAAACAAAAGACATTTAAAATACATACTAAAAACAATGGCTGATTGCCTGCTTTTTATTAGAATCGCTGAACAATCAATTTCAAAATTTCAAACTGAAATCTAAATCACTGTATATTAATCATAGCTTACTTTATTTGAAAATTAATTTAAAAATTTCATCATATATATACATATGTAGCTGCTCAAATAACATATAACAGTTTGCAATACATGCAAAGGGACGACATAAAGGAAGCAATACCTCCTCTTGGTTTGCGAATAGAATTTCGTGAAAAACTCTTCAAGTGGAAGAAACTTGAGGTAATGCCAGCAAATATATACGCATCCTAGCAAATAGTTACGTTTAAAATTCTTAATCAAATAACATAGTTTGGCATCGACGACGACACAATTTCAGTCAATTCCAAAGTTGATAATTGGTTAACCGAAAAAGGCGACTTCCATGGCAAACAAGTCTTGAACAAGGTAAAAATAAAGTTAAATTATGTATACATTTTGTTATTATTTCATATTATTTTAATTCTAAGAGCTTGGCCAATGTTTTGAAAGATTCACAGAGCGGAAGGTCGATAATAGATTACGAGAACAAGAATAAAAACTTGACTACTGATCATAGGAATAATCTTATAAAAATAATAGTCGAAGAAGCTATCTTCAAGCAAATTCAGATTAGAATTCAAGATTTTCCATTATTATTAAGAGAAATTGTGTGGATATTCCCGTCAGAAGAAAACGTGCAGGTAACTGAAATTATCAAAGGGGGAAAAGGGAACTTTGTTTGGTATTTGTTGAAAAATACCCAAAAAAATACTGATAACACTGATGGTAGATTTTTCAAATATTCATGGTAGATGACTCTTCGACGCTTCACGCTATACGCTTCAATCCGTGGCCTTCACCAATTTACTCTACAATGCCATTGAATTAATATGTTATTTCATTTGTATTCTTTTCTAAGGATTATTACTTTATTTCGAGAGGCAACAATAGAAGTCCTAGTGGAAAATTGTTCTCAAAGTATAAAAACTTTCGAGCAAAGCGTTTTAAGTGCGATCATTCAGTATCCAACCAGGACGAAAGTAATGGAAGGGAAAACACATCTCAAATCTCAAGCAGCCAAATAGATGAAACTATTGAAGTTGATGAATCTATTGCTAAAGCTTTTAAAACTTCTTTGAACAGGGATTCGGCAGACTGGTCTGACGTCTGCGAAAAGTGGAAAAAAACCTATCAAATTCGTCGTCGGGAATTATTTCAACTACATAGTGGTGACTTTTTAAAATCTTGGTCTAAACTATCACATGTGAAAGCTTCTGAGTTGGTAAGATTTAAAAAATAGCAACATGTAATACTTCAAAATTTGAATTTGAATTGTTTTTTATATTTTAGATCGAAATTGATTTCGATTTTTTGTATCCAGACAAAAGACTTATGTTATTTTCCAAATGGGAAGAATTTAAAACGAAAATATTAAGATTTTACGAGACCAACATCACCAACGAGGTATGCAGACAGCAGCTGGCCAAAGCAAAGGAAACAACTAATATAGGTACATATTAATATTTTTTTATATTTATTTAAACTAATTGTGCTTATTTATCTAACTAGATTATCAGGACTATCTTATATCTATTTTATTAAATGCAATTTTTCCATCTTCTGCCCGTTTTAAAAATAAAGATGGAAAAAAAACAAAGAAGGCAACCATTGCTGACTCCCAGGAAAGTTTTGTGTTGCATTTACAAACACTGAATGACTACCAAAGGAAAATTGAAGAGATAATCAGCAAGTACTATTTAGTACAGCAAGTAACCTGAAATTCTTAATCACACCTTAGAAAATATTCGAGAGAGTTTGTTTGACATCAACTTTAGCAGCTTTTCCAATGGAGAAATTTTCAGAAATACAATGCAACAATTTCAGTCTGCTCTAGTAATTCCTTATGTTTTGTATTTTGACGACTTCCAAATAAATAATGCACTTGGAAGTCACACATACTCCATCTGTGGTTGTTATATACATTTCCCGTTAATGCCGAAACATCTTCTGTCCCAGCTTCAGTTTATTTTCCCTGCTGCTTTTATTTCTACATCAAATCTAAAAGAATGCGGCACTGAGCGATCTTTTTACCATCTTGTGGAGGAATTAAAACAATTAGAACTAGGCATAGAAATCGTTTTAGGTAATGAAGTTAGAAAAGTTCACTTTGTTTTGGGTTTAATCGTTGGCGACAATTTGGCAGTTAACAGTGTTTTAGGCTATGTACAATCTTTTAATGCAAAAAGATATTGTCGCGCTTGTAGACAAACTAGATCTGAAATGCAGTACGATTTTAATGAAATTTCTGAAAACTTAAGAACTGATAATAGTTACGAAAATGATTTAATGGAAAATAATTACAAGGAAACAGGTTTAAAAAATAGGTGTATATTTAACGATTTGAAACACTTCAATGTTATTGATAATTTTACATTCGATTTAATGCATGACATATACGAAGGCGTATGTGCTTATGATGTTTGTAATATTTTAGTTGCGCTTATTAATGAAAATATAATATCTTTAAATACTATTAATAGTAGAAAGGAACTGTTCACATATGGAGAAACAGAAATTGGAAATTCTTCTGGGACGTTAAATTTTGAGCGTTTGAAATCTTGTAATTTGAAAATGACAGCTAGTGAAACAGCATGTTTTGTTCATTTCTTAACACTAATTGTTGGGGACTTAATACCTCTTGATAATCAATATTGGCAGCTCTTACTTATTTTGTTAGATATTATTGATTTATTGTTTAAATCGAAGTACTCTCGTAATGACTTAGAAAAATTGAATATATTAGTAAACAAGCATCATACTCTGTATACAAAACTATTTGGTCCATTGAAACCTAAACACCATTTCCTTGTGCATTACCCAACAGCAATAAAAAAATGTGGTCCACTAAAATACATGTGGTGTATGCGATTTGAAGCAAAGCATAAAGATGCAAAAATTTATTTTAACAGTATAACATCTCGAAGAAATCCTCCATATTCGCTAGCAATCAAAACTGGACTCAAATTTTCTAAGTTTTTACTTGAACACAAAACAGGCTTAAAACCCATTTTTACGTGTCACTCTTTAAATTCTGAAACCACAAGCGTGAAAGATTGTTTTGATAAAATTACTGAAAAAAATAATATTCGTTTTGAAGAATGTGAAATATGTGATGATTTGACATTTAAAGGAACTCGTTATAAATCAAAATATTATTTAGGAATTGACTATACGCAATTCGAGCTATATAAAATAATATACTTAGTTATAAGTCCAAATAAAAATATTTTTGTAATATGTAAAAAGATAACAATTAGAGGCTTTCACACCCATTTCAGAGCATATGAAGTTGGTTCTGCAATTAATGAAATAATCTTAAAAAATATCACAGAATTCAATACTCCTCCCTTACATTTGTATCCACTTAACAATGGGAAAACATTCATTCGAGTTAAGCAGTTATTTTAACAAGTAATATCTTTAAATAAATTCCTTATACTCAAACCACGTAAGAATTAAAAATACTAAATACATAAAAATGGATCAACTTGTGTTAAAAGGGGAGGTAGAGTTGAGAAAAAAATTATACTAAAATAAATGAAATCTTATACAATAACGTAAGTAAAACTTTTATAATTATATTAACCCTACAACTCCTTTGGTTGTAAAAAAATAAAAATTCTCCTCCATAATTTTTTGCTCAACTCTACCTCCTCTTGCCCCACCGTATATTTGCACTCAGGTCTTGAACTATTACATACATGATTTTTATAACTTAGCAAAAACTAAAATGTCAACTTTGTTATATATTACAACTTTGAGTTAAATGTTTAATTTTATTTTATTATTATAAATATATATTTTCTAATATTGCACAAGTATTAAAAAACATTAAATGAAACTAAAATAAAAACTTTATTAAAAATATAAAATGGCGTTATTCTTTGCTATTATTATAAGACTTAGGTTAATATCATATCAAGTGGGAATTTGAGCGTAAATCAAGTCAAATCAAATCAAAAATACTTGGAACAAGCGCATATTGAGATTAATTTAATATCTTTAATTCTTAAATCAATCTTATTTATGGATAATTTTAAGTACAAATTCAAGCTTACATCAAGTAATAATTCTTCGATTAAGCGCTTTTAGAGATCAATTTAATTTCACTCATTCTTAAAACGATCTTAATCTAGGAGCACACCAAGTATGGATTCGAGCTTAAATTAAGGTCAAAATTCTTAGAATAAGTAATTTCTGAGATCGTTTTGATCTCGGTCATCTTAAAATCATTCCTTCTTTCCGATTGAATCAAGTATTAATTCAACTTAAATTAATCCAAGCGTTCTGCACACAAGTCCGTTTTGCACTCAATCAGATCCCATCATCGCTTTAAATCAATCCTCATTTTCTTGAAATAAAACTCTTTTCAGCTCAAAATCAAGCCCAAACAAGCATAACGGGAGCTATAATTAAGAATTTAGCGCTTGAAGGTCCCGATCTTGAATCAAGCATTTCGTACTTGATTTAAGAAAATCCGTACTTACCGTACTTTTGACACCGCTACGGATTGATTTAAGTACGGAATACTTGAATAATTTTTTGAGTGTATGTGCATTGGAAAAGGGGGTGTGGCCCGATTCTCTATACAGTATAGCTATGGAAGCTAAAACCACAGGACATTAAAACTCATAATGGAATTGTCATCTTGGAGTGATGTTCTGCTACTGGGAAACTGTAACGGGCAGTGGAACATGAGCGTGGTGTCAGACTAAGGTACTAATAAAATTTTTGAATTTACTTATTATTTCCAATATACTTGCCGGGTGCAGGAACGCGCGCCGGGTATCGCTAGTCTTATATAATCACTGAGTAAAAATTCAATGCAACGCCGCTGCATGAATGTTGCACTGTTGATCTTTGAGCGGGTGTCGCTGTGGCCGAATGACGTCAGAAATTTTTTGTCTAACTTTGTTGTGAGAGCTTAGAACAGGCCTTTGTTGGTGTATCATATTTTTAATCCTAGCACTTATACTCGAGTAATAATTCCATGTAACAAATTTTCAGTTGCGTTGCTTAAGCAGCTCCCACTGCGTCCCGAACACGTTTTGAATTTTTATTTTGATTTTATAACGAAGTCAATGAATTAAACTTTACAGTCTTATCATTTTTTTAATCATAGCTCTCATACTCAGCGAATAACAAGTCTATGCAACGCCGATCAATTATGAAAAAACGTATTTTTCAACTTTTTTGGAAACCTGCGCGGTAAAACGTCAAGTCAAAATAATAATACCCGAAATTTCTTTTTACTCGGTTGCCGTAGTGTGGTCTTCTTCCGCCAGGGCAGACAGTTAATATGGAGTATTACATGAGCGCATTAAAGCGTTTGAGGGAAAATGTTCGTCGCAAGAGTCCAGCTTATCTTCTCTCCAGCGGAGAAACAACTTATGGTTTCTTCATCATGACAACCCACCGGCTCACACATCTCATCTTGTACACGACTATTTGATCAAAAACACCGTTCATATCGTTTATCGATACTGACAAGGCTCCTTGTGACTTTTGTATTCACACGACTCAAGTTACCACTTGACGATTGAGGCGATAAAAAAAAAATTCGCAGAAGGAGCTGAAGGCGATTTCAAATGAAAAAAATTTTCAGCCCAAGAAAAGTGTTTTCAAGATTGGAGAAAACATTGAAAATTGTGTATTGCTTTTAGCCGAGATTACTTTGCAGGAAATAAAGTGAATATTGATGATAAATTTAACTGTTTTCGTTTTATTGAAGACTTCTGGGTATTTTTTATCAGAAAGGTATAAACCTTCTGATTAAGATTAAATTTACTTAAATGAAATAAAATTAAATTAAGTATAATGTCAGTAAATTACATTGAATTAAATAAAGTCAAGCACAATGAATTAAAATAAATATATATAACTTAAAAAAAATAATAAAAAAAAAATATAAAACAAATAACAAATATTTTTTTTTAACAAATTAAAATAACATAAAAATATCGTATTAAATTAATTTTTATTAAATTAAATTATATAAAATAAAATAAGGGTCCATGGTATCGCGTGCCGTGTGGCATGTGGCTCCATCTTGTTGAAACCACATGTCAACCAAGTCCAATTCATCAATTTAGGGCAAAACAAGTCGGTAATGATCGCACGGTACCTTATTAAATTGACTGTACGAGTAACGTTGCGATTTTCTTTATTTTTAAAAAAGAAAGGTCCAATGACGTCGACCCACAAACCGCACTAAACAGTGAATTTTTCAGACTGCATGGGCAGCTCCTCAGACCAAATTCGGCAGTATTGTTGATCTGAAGACGTACCCATTGAGTCAAAAATGAGCTTCGTCACTGAAGACAATTTTTCGAAAAAGAATGGGATTTTCATCCAACTGTTCTTGGGCCCATTCACCAAACAAACAACGTTGTGGTAAGTCACCCGGCTTGAGTTCTTTCGCAAACTGTATTTTGTATGGTTTCATATCGAGGTCTTTACGTAAAATGACCCAGGTGTTAGAATAACACAAGCCCAATTGTTGAGAACGGCGACGAATTGACATATCGTGACCTTCATTGACACTACCCGATACAGCAGCAATATTCTCCTCGGTACGCACTCTCCGCATACGGGTTGGTGGATTGATGTCCAATAAAGTGAAACTGGTGCGAAATTTGGTCACAATACCTTGAATAGCCTGTTCGGTGGGTCGATTATGACGACCATAAAATAGACGTAATTTGAGAAACACATTTATCACAGAGCACGAATTCTGATAATAAAATTCAATGATTTGCAAGCGCTGTTCGTTTGTAAGTCTATTATTTGATGTATTCATATATATATATTTATCGGCATCATATTTTTTCTAAATATTCATATTCATATTCATATTGATATTCATATTAATATTCATATTCATATTCATATTCATATTCATATTCATATTCATATTCATATTCATATTCATATTCATATTCATATTCATATTCATATTCATATTCATATTCATATTCATATTCATATTCATATTAGTTTTCACATTCTTATTCGCAATCGCATTCACAATCAACGCAGAATTCAAAATCGCATTCACAGTCACATTCACATTCAGATTCACAATCACATTCACAGTTTTGTTTTTAACAGTTTTTATGTCTTAGAAAAAGTTGGGTAAGTTTTAAAGAGCGGTTATAGAAAACTTGTAAATGAGCCAAAAAAATTACAGTTAAAATATTTTAAACAACAATTTCTACATATATTGAAGTTTTTTTTTTTTATATTGACTAGAATGCTAAAAATTTTAATGTAAATTCTGCTGAGTGCACTCACTAGTTTCTGGTTGGCTGAGCAAAAAACTGCTCATGAATGAAATTCTTGTTGAATTTGAATGAATTGCATTAAAGAAAACCTTGAGTATAGAGTATAAGCCGTAGAATTGGCTGTTGTTAAAGAAAGCCAAAGCAAAGCAGAGATGAAATAAAAAAATAAAATAAAAAAACTCTGTATAAAGAATACGACAAACCGGTTTAGATACTCATCCTTTTCTTTGGCTTGAAAGCTAGTCTAATTAATTTCAAGTATGTGCCACAGAAATTGTGCTGATCGTGAAATCGGGGTCAAACCAAAAATAAAAGCGCTACACTTCTCAACGAAAGCTTTTCGAAAAGATATCTCTGTGTGAGTAAGAGAGATGGTGCTTATTTTAATTTGTTTACAATAGCCTCAACAAGCATTATGTTGTTAGAGATACTTTGTTTTTTTGCCGTCTAAATGTCAGTAGGTTAATGTATGCGAAGCTTAAATGCTTAAATAGGTTTTGCCATGTTTCATTAATCGAGTTATTGAAATTAGCATAAATTGAAAAATTTTTGGCTTCAACAAAAGCACGTCGTAGCTGGTGGCTTCATGCCGTCACGCCTTTTGCACTGAGTAAAGAAGCTTACTTCTTGTGCTGTCAGTGTTACCAATCGAAGAGAAATACTTTACAAATTTTATTAAGCATAATTAAGCGAAAGCATGAACAAGACAAAATTACGGTAAAATTAGCATTTTCGAATAGATTTCAAGTAAACAGAGAACACAAAAAAAAAAAGAAGAAAAAATACTTATAAATATAAATAAATGCCAATAAAACCACGACGCAGGAAGCGAAACAGACTCAATGCTTTTGAACTTCAATTGGCAGCGTGGCCAACCAGTAATAAATTTAATTATTATGTTATTTCATTCTCTGGATTATGATTTCATATTATTAAAAAGAAAAAAAAAAACTTCGCAAATTTTACGGAATTTGCAGTCAATTAATTCAACGAAGCCAAAATAAGCAGTTTCTGTATTTTTTTTTTTATCCACGCATTTAACTTGGTTATTTATTTTTATTTTTGTTTTTTTTTTTATTTTTTTGCTATAAAACACAGACGACTCCAGATAAACGCCGCAAGTAAATAAAAAAAAATACACACACACGTACGCACTCAGGCGTAGCAAAAAATAAAAAAAAGCTCTTTCAAGCTTAAAGCTGCTTTTCATGTGCACTATATATAAGTACTTTATATTTTCTTTTTTTTTAGTTTTTAATGTATTTTGCGATAAATTTCTGGCTGAAGTTGTGTGGTTTTAATTTTTCAAGAAAATATTTTTGAATGCAAAAATATTTTAATAAAATTCAACTAAAAAATTGTTAGAAAAACACTTTAACAAATTTTGTGTAAATTTATGGCGTCAAATTTTTTAAGTCTTTAAGGAGAAAGCGTAGAAAAAATGTATGAGGATGTAATATTATTAGACAAGGGAACAAAACCTTGACATATAATTTGAGAGTGTCACAGAGAAATTTCACTAATTTTATTGAAAATAAATTTCATTATTCATAGTTCACTTTCTCAAGATATTTTTTTCGCAGAGAACTATTTAATTTGTTTAATTATGTTTTATGTACATGCCAACCCCGTTTTCTCCGATAATCGTTGAGCAACATTTTATAGCACCACAAACAGTTTTTTCAACTTTTATTCAAACATTTTTGAAAGAAATTTCTTGAAAACTCACTCTGTAGTTCACGTTGCAGCGTTGTAGTCACGTTGTAGCGAAGATATTATTTTATCGAACTTAGACATAAACTTCGAAAAGGTACTTACTTACTTAGCTTTTATTGGCCTTCTATAGAACTTGCGATAAGAAAAACTTACGCGCTAACGAAATCATAGTTAACATAAAATCTGTCGTAAGTTATGCCAGAAGTTAAAGTCGGAAGCTTTATAGAAGCTGACTGCAAAGTTTCTTATAAGCTAAGCTCAAAGCTGTGGCGTCCGTTGTGCGTTGGTTAAAGTGCGTGGCCACTATGTCAACGAACCTGGAAATCCGGGTTCGAATCCCAGCAGTGACAGAAAATTATTTAAATTAAAATGATTTTTCTGTACGGCCGCCATCTCTCTGCAGACAATGGCAAACCTCAGAGAGTAATCAAAATGCCATGTAAAGCTTCTTGAGAACAAGAACATTCCGTTCATCGCCGTTCGGTGTCGGCGTTAAACCTGTAGGTCCGGTTCTCGGTCAATTGTGTACAAACTTAATGACACGCACAATACAATGGATCATAAGAAGCTAGGTCCATTCTTATGATCTTTCAAGGGCTGAAATGGCCAGTTATTTATTTTGTTTTTAAACTAAAAGTTGTCGTGAGTTTTACGAAGCTACAACATCAAATGAGGTAAAAAGATCACACAATACTTTTGACTCGAAGCCCTTTAAGGATTTGAACAACATTTCATTAGCAGTATTATCAAATTTTTTGTATAGATCCTTAAAGCTTCATTCATCAAAGCTGAGTAAAGGAGTTTCACTCAAAGTTGTCATAATTTTTCAAAACGAAAAGCATCCTACGAAGCGGTTTTGTCATCCAATATTTTGGAAGCTGATACAAACAAATTATAACCGCATTAATTTAACATTTTATTTAATTAAAAAATGTTAAAAACAATTTTGAGCTTTAGGCCAAGTATGTTGACAACAAGACAAGACATGAAGACAATGAAGGCAACAACCAACAACAACGGCTCTGTATAGAGCAAATCACACAGTAGAATAGACAGACTGTTTTGTTGGCCATCTAAACCAACTTCAGTAGTCTTGCATGACTTTTCACTGTGATCCACTCAAGCTACTAAGGAAGCTTTTTCTTATACTACCAATATGCGGACAAAATTACGCGGAAGTTTATTTTTGACAGAGAGAACGCTTTTACATTAGTAACTAAGTTCTTATCTACTTATGATGCACCCTGTGTCAAGGTCTTCATGTTGTCTTGTTGTCAACATACTTGGCCTAAAGCTCAAATTTTTTTCAATATAAATAATGAAAGGTATAAAGTTGAAACTTCCATTCAAGTTCTAGCTAAAGCTGAAGTTGAAGTCTCTCGTTTACTCGTTAGAGCTTTGCAATATACGTAGGTTGCTTTGCATATAGTCACATATTGACCTCTACTTAATCTTAACTTATCTATACTTTCTTATATATTTACTTTCTCTTACATATTTACTCTCTTTTAATATTAATCTCTTTCTTTATTGAACTAATCTTTAATTATTTAGTTATAAGTATTATTAGTTGTTTATTATTATTGCTCATTCTTATTCCTATCCATTCTTATTCCTAGTCTTAAGCTCTTTTTAAATGTTTTTAACTTCTAATCTTGTTATTTATGATGTGACCTAGTATGTAACTTGCTAGTTTTTAAGCTGATGTCAAATAATAAAGACGTGACTTTTGAACTCATAACTATATACTTTTAAGTCTTGAGATATGGCAACACTAATGTGAATATGTCAAATTTGACATTGTTGTCGTAAAGTTCAACATTTTTAAAGGTGAACGTACTCCAAACGTTTTCTCATACGAGTGCTATTTGTGTTGTTTAAATATACCTCGAACATTCATGGTAAAAAAAAAATTAAATTAAATCGTCAACATTTTTGAGTGATGATTTTCCACGACTTTTGAAGTGGATTAAACCAACAGCAGTGAGCAGCCAAACTTGTGTCGACTTTTGATAATGAAGCATTATCTCAAGCCACATTGTTTCGTTGGTTTTGCGAATTTAATCGTAGTCGCAATTCGCTACAAGACGAATTTCGCGAAGGCCGTCCAAAATCGGCTGTTGTGTCACAAAACATCGATAGCGTGCGTGAACTAATATTACAAGATCGTCATGTGACCTACTGTGAGATAAAGGCATCTTTGGAAATTAGTGGGACCAGCATAGATTCAATATTGGATAAATATTTGGCCGTCAAAAAGATTTGTTTGCCTTGGATTCCGCATAATTTGACAATCGCTCAAAAAAGGCTCGCGTCGATTGGTCGAAAGAAATGATAAAAAATACAATCGAAGTGCTTCAAAAAAAGTCTACGACATAGTAAAAGGTGATAAACGAAAGGTTTATCGCCAGTTTACCGCAAACGAAATTCGTTTGCGTTGCTTGAAATCGTTATTTGCAAACGTTTCAACAGTTGTCATAATAATAGTCAGTTGCGAGAAATGAGTCATTTAATTGCAGAAAATGAATTACGTTTGTCATAAACGCGAACAATTTTTAAATTGCAGCAATTGAAAAATTTGTTTTTCCTAACTGAAAACTTTGATTGTTTTTCCCTTCGTTGCATAAACACAACGCTTATAGTTCAGAGTTACTTTTTGGACAAAATGTTACTATATAAACAATTTGGTAATTTTCTTCATACGCGGACGGAGATAGCAACACAGGTGCAATTAGTCCAATACATTAGTCCAATCAATCGGAGTGAAAAAGGTGCTTCGAAAATTGATTCAAGCGTATGCAAGAGCAAATCGATCTTCGTGGAGAACATTTTGAAAAACCATAAAGCCATTTCCGATTGTAAATATTTGTTTTTATTTGTTACTTGTGTCAAGACTTAAAAACCAATCCTCGTATACACAATAGAACACGCAATATTAATAAAGGATGTATCTTCCTTTCGAGCTCAAACTGAACCATTAACTTGCACCTTATAGAAGCGATAGCTTCGCATTATGTTCATTATAGAAACTCTAACTTTGCATTCAAACACCAGCTAAAGCTGAAGCCTAATCCTGTCATATGAATCGAATACCTGGAGTTGTAACCTTGAGCTGTACTCCTCCATAAAAGCTATAGATGTAACAAAACGTAATGGAAACTGTAACTTATAATCAGACGCCACCTGAACCCTGTGTTTGTATCTCATAGAAGCTGTAGCTAGCATTATTCGTAATAGATACCGTAATAGACACCGTAACCTCTCAATATAACTTCATCTAAAGCTGAAAATGAATCCTATCGTTTGAGCCTAATAGAATCTATAGCTCCACATACTCCTCTCTGAACTGAATCTGAATCCTATCGTTTAAACCTACCTAATAGAAGCTGTACCTTCGGATTATCTAAGTTATAGAAGGTGTACTATTTTATTCAAGCTCTATTCAAGCTGTATCCTTTGTTTATGTTAAATGAACCTGCTGCTTCGAATTATATTCGTTAAAGAAGCTGTTATCTTTGATTCAAGCTTTAGTTAAAGATAGAAACATATGTATGCACCTAATAGAAGCTGTAGCTGTAAATTAATTTGAAACATTCCTATTCACATTTCATCTAAAAGCTAAAAACCAGTACAAATAGATTAAAGTAAAGCTTGTTTAAGCAAGCTTATAGAATAATGCTTACCGAAGCTTAATATAAGTCCAATAACCTTTGCGAAAACAATAAACAGATTGATTTTTTCCTTTTGGAGATATTAAAACGAGTGTTTTTAAGAGTAACGCAATTTCCGAGCTGCTTCTTTAATGATCTTCTATTAATGAGCTAAAATGAGCTCTATTAAATGTATGGTGGGTTTGGTATGATGATTATGGTATGATAAGTATTGTAGGATGGGCTCAGGATAGATATATGCAGTAGGTATACTGAATGTTGATTTCTTGGAATTGATATGATGCATGTGGTATAATAGATTTCGTATCATGAGTGTGGTATGATATTTAGGTTTTGAAGAATATATTTACTATGATGGTATGATCGTTGGGGTGTGATATGAAGGGTATATTATGGTGGGTTTGTTATAATGGTTATAACAATGTGACCAACATTTTCAGAGCAAAACGAAGTATATGCACAGACTTTAAAAATAAGTATAAAAGAAATACTTAGAATAAATATAAAAGAACAAAAAAGAAGCACACCCAGAATGAAAAAATATGAAAAAAATGCATGAATAAATTTATTGCACATGAAGTTTTATTTGTAAGAGATTAAAAATTAGACAAGCAGAGAAACTTTTTCACTTGGAAGCAGATACGACTGGTTTGCGAAGTACAGCGTGCAACTGACCTGAAGCTGTGATAACTTGAACTGAACTGTATAACAGGCCCATATCCCTTTGCTTGCTGACATGCTATAGCCAATAACAGAGGGAAAAAATCTTGCCATATTTTGTGAAGAAGATAATACAGAAAGAGCTGTATTGTATTTGAAAGAAAAAAAAGTATAGCGCCAGGTTGCAGCAAAGAACTTCGTTTGTCGTGCCTGAAATATTTATTTGCAAACGTTTCAACAGTAGTCACAGTAAAAGTTAGTTTCGAGAAACGCGCAATTTATTTCCAGGAAATAAGTTTCGTTTGTCATAAATGCGAGAGATTTATAAATTGCAGCAATTAAAAGATTTGTTTTTCCCAACTGAAAACTTCCTTTGTTTTTTCCTTAAGATATTTACAAAAATTCGTGCATAATTTTAATATATTTTTTATTAATTCTGTTTAAATATTTTAATATTTTATTTAATTAAAAAAGTATTTAAATAAATTTTAAATATTTACGTAGTCGATTTAAGCAAATGCGTTATTGGTGCAAAAATGACTCGCTTTTTAGATAAATTAAAAAAGTTTTTGGATAAATTTAATATTTTTTTCCTTAGTTTACCGCAAGCTATTTCGGTCACAATTATTTATTATATTAATTGTCTTTCTCCCTATGTTCGTTCGTCTTCGTATGGATTGTACTCATCGCACCTCTGATGCTATCTCCGTCCACGTATTAAACAAATTACCAATTTGCTTACATAGAACAGTTTGTCCATAAAGTAACTCTGAATTATAAACGTTTTGTGTATACAACGAAGGGAAAAACAAATGAAGTTTTCAGTTGGGGGAAACAATTTTTCAATTGCTGCAATTTAAAAATCACTCGCGTATATGACAAACGAAATTAATTACCTGCAACTAAATGACGCGTTTCGCGCAACTGACTATTATTATGACAACTGTTGAAACGTTTGCAAATAGCGATCCCAAGCACGACAAACGAAGTTCGTTTGCGGCAAACTGGCAATAAACGTTTTTTTTTTGCGTGCGTGACTCGAAACCCACCACTAAGGGTAAGTTTTCTTTAATTTGGAATTTATTGGCCATGATCTTTGCTTCTATGTTATTTTCTTTTCTTGGTATCACATTTTAATTTTCATCCGTAACCAAAAAAAAAAAAAAAATATGATTTTCAATTAAGAGCAAGTAAATATTTTTGTTTGGCATCATGCGATAAGGCCAACGTTTAACGGGTATCTGCAATAATAACAACGCACTCTAGAGAAGTTTAGTATATTATCAAATTTTTTTTTTTTTTTTTTGTCAACATTGCAATCGAGTCACAAAGTCACAAATTCACATTCACATCTATGTAATCAACAGGTGGCTATATTTTAGCCTGAAACGCTTGACTATTTTTATCAATAAATTTCCGAGATTAAAAATGTTGATTTACAGCATTTTAAATTGTTTATAAATAGAATTTGATTTTAATTATATTCAGCTATCAGTGAGTCTGATTTTGTTTTTGTTTTTTTAAGGACTGCGTTGCCAAATATTTGTTGTTTCGAAGACAACAACAAAAAAAAATTATTGAATTTTTGCAAAAAAATTCTAGCACAGCGCAATAAATGCATTCTTTGCTTATATTTTGCATGTTATGCTTAAGCAAACACAACAACAGCAATCACAACAACAATGACAACAACAATGAAATCTTTTGTATTCGTTCAAATTTATTTCATCAGCAGATAAATTTAATACAAACAGACCGACAGACAGACGGACATCACGAAATGATGCTGTTTTTGACTTTTTTATTTAAAAACAAAAAAAAAATAATGATAATAAAAAAAATAACACTAGAAAGCAAAAACAAATTTCATTTCATTGCTTGCTGGGTGGCAACATTGCTCCATTTAAATATAATTTTTATTTCATACAAATCGTTGTTCACTCGAATGATGAATTGATATATTTATAAATAATTTATTTTATTTTTATTTTTTTTTTTTGTTATAACTAACGTACTATAATTTTCTGGGTTTTAAATTAACATTGAACGGCACAGTGCAAGCATTGTTAGTGTATCTGGAATTTTCAGAACTAACCGCCAACATCACACACACTTAGCTACAGCTTAACTTGAAGTTTTTATTTTGTTTGTAATTTCTATAAAAATATAGATATTTTTATCACAAACTTTGATTGCAACAGCAATGTTAACGATAACAGCAACAACAAAATCCTATCGATAAACAATGTTCTACAAAATAAAACCATTTTTTGATGACACATACCTACCTAGTTAGAGGTAGGGGCTATGAGGAGCGCAACAAACTTTATATAGGAAATATTAATATGATATTGTTGTTGTTTATTTGCAAACAACAAATACAAATAAAGCCAATTTTTTTATTTGATAACGAATTTTCCTGCACCTTTTAAAGCGAAAAAATTTCAAGTTTATGGAATGCATATAAAAAAATACAATAAGCTCATATCCAGTTTCGGCTTAAAAGCTTGCCTGAACTAGCGGTTTTTTTTATAATTTTACACTGTATTTAAATAAAATAATAAAATTTTTTTTTTGTTTTAATCACGTCGGGTTTTTAAGAAATAAAATACAGCAAGTTTTTTGCGGTAAGATATCATCTTTTACATACAACTTTAGCTATAAATTCTACTCGTGTTCATCGCGTATAATTACACAGTGTAAAAGTCAAAATGTGAACAAGAAATCGACAACTTTAAACAAGTAATTAATTCAAAATTCCTGATCACGAATCTGTCAATAAAAGTCTTACCTACATCACAACAGGATTATGAGAATATTGGAGTAAAGCTCAAGAACTGAGCTTATAATTGATGTAAACTAAAGGTAATAGGCATTTTTTTTTCAGTACAAAGATATTTGTCGTGAACCCCCTAACCCACTATTTTCCATTTTTTCACATAAATTATAATTTTTGAACATATACCATTTTACTATGCTTTATCCAGTTGATCAGTAAGAAATCTGTTATGATCAGCTATGGACAGAGAGCGCTCTGGGAGCGTCGAGACCAAGAATTGAGAGCAAGGGCTTATGTAGCAACACAAAACGCAACAAAAAATCAAAGACAAAAGACAAACACAGAAACAATACAGAAGCTTTAAATGTAGTGGTGCCCATAGCCGATTATGATATATACGGAAAATATTATTCTCATAAAAAAACAGATAGGGTCCTCGAACAACTAAACTACTTCAAACCTACTACTACAATCTCTATGCAATATGAGCCTGTTGACTAATTTTAATTTCGATTCACTTTGAGTACCCACACAATCATTAAAAAATTTTTATCAAGTATTAGGTATTCCATTAAGCACTGAGAATACCATCGTCAAAATATTCGCCGTCCCCATTTTGCAGACAATGGCAAACGTCAGAGGATAAATAAATGGCATATAAACCTTCTTAAGAGCAAGAACATTAGTCGTTCGGAGTTCTCATAAAAGCAAGAAGGTCCAGTCATTAATAATTTGTATTTAAACATTTGGAATCCTGCATAACATAATTTGATCATAAGAAGCTCGATGAAAATCTTTTCATCAAGGACTGAAGTGACCAAATAAATAGTTGATAGAATTACAAAAAAAGCAGTTGACTGTATTGTGGATATATCCTTAGGTTTTAACGTGACAGCGTATATTTATTATAATAACTTATTTTATTATAATAAAAAATATAATATATAATTAATAATTTATTATTATAAACAATAATTATTGTCCTTATTATTTTCTTTGTTCTCAAACTTGTTCTCATACTTATCTTTGTTTTTATATTTGTCCTAATATTTGTTTTAATAATTTTTCTACTTCTTGTCAAAATTCTTGATTTAATTCATGTCTACATTCCTGACCGTACTCTTGTTCGAATTCCTTGTCCCTAATATTTGCCCAACCTGCCCAAGTGTGTCCAAATACTTGTTCTATGCACGCAAAGAAATTTTTCGTTTACCGCAACTGAAAAATTAGCCAAATACACTTCGTTTGCGAGTTGTATTCACTGCAAACGATTCAGTGAATATTCAGTCGTCATGAACTTAAAAATACATCTTATCTTTATATAAATCGGCGTAGGCAGAACAGTTTGGAACCATTTTCTCCCGTGTTTCTCAACCGATTTTGATAATTTTTCTTTTATATCAATAAGAGTAGGGAGAAGGAGTGCACCGAATATCTATGGTGGGCGTGATACATCCCATATAACCCAAATTTGTGATATCGAATAGCTTTAGAGTTATAGGTCACACAGCCTCCGAAATCGATATTCGACCTCAAATCATGTGTATAATTCCACTGGTTACATTTTATGGGCGTGTAAAAAGGGGCGCGACACTTTTCTGCAGCCCAAATTTTCACTATAACTTTCGAACTATAAATCACAAATCAATGAAGCTCGGTAGGAAATTCTTATTTAGTCGTAGGGGGCGTGGCAGCACCCATACAATTTAAAGTTTTTATATCGAATAGCTTTGGAATGTCGTATAACAATGAAACTCAATATGGAATTCCCACTTGGTAATATCTTTCTACTAGAATGTAGAATATGGTAAGTAGTGTACTGGGACGGTCATTGAACAGAGGAGTGTGGTTCCGCATATATGAACCAAATATTTGATATCGAATCGAATAGCTTTGAAAGTAAAAGTCACAGCACATGGAAACTCAGAATGGAGTTACTATTTTGTGATTTCCTGCTGGTGGTGCATATGGTGCGGTATGAGTTCAGTTACGTATGCACATGAGTGAAGAAAGAAAAAAATGTTTTCAATTATTATAAATTACAAAAAAAAAAAAAAAAAGTAAAAATCCATTTTTAAATGGTCGATTTTCGACCAAAGGCGATACTAGTATATATTATAACGCAAGCTATTTCGGTCATTATTATTTATTCTATAAATTATCTTTCTCCCGTCCGTCTTCCTATGGATTGCATTCATCGCACCTCTGGTTCTATCTCCGTTCGCGTTTTTAGCAAATTACCAATTTGCTTATTTGTATTAAATTTTCAAAAAAGTAACACTGAACTATAAGCGTTGTGTTTATCCAACGAAGGGAAAAACAACAAAGTTTTCAGTTGGCTAAAACAAATTTCTTATTTGCTGCAATTTAAAAATCACTCGCGTTTATGACAAAGGAAATTAATTTCCTGCAACTAAATTACGCGTTTCTCGCAACTGACTATTATTATGACAACTGTTGAAACGTTTGCAAGTAACGATTTCAAGCACGACAAACGAAGTTCGTTTACGGCAAACTGGCAATAACTTTTTATTTTCTTTGCGTGTACCTTGTCCCATTTCTGGTCCCTATTCTTTTGCCAATATTGTCCTAAATTTTGTTATAAGTGTGTCTAAACCTTTGCCCTTATCCTTGCTCCAATATTTGTTTTAGTTCTTTTGAGCATTCTTGTCTGAATCCTGGTCCTAATCCTTCTTCAATTCCATGATCTGATCTTTGTCCAAATTTTTATCCTTCTCGTTATCTTATGCCTCCTGGTCCCAATCTTTGTTCAAATCCCTGCCCTCACTATTTCTCTAATCCTTATCCAGATCCTTTTTCTAATACTTGTCCTTATTTTCATTTTAATTTTTTATTTTTTTTTCATTTTTGTTTATTTTTGTTTATTTTTGTTTTTTTTTTTTAATTTTTGCATTTGGTGCATTTTGGTTACTTCAAGAAGTTCCTAAAGAGGCCTCATGCCGCCATAAATTTTTGAATTTATTTTTATTATGTGACCGAAAGCCTCGTTCCATAAAATTTACCGTAGCGTAATGGTCGCAGAGTTAAAATTAACTGCAACGTTTTCTCATTGTCGTTTGCATTTTTACTGCATTAAAAATACGCCCTGGTGTCATGGCGCCACATATTTTTGTTTTTTTTCGTTATGAGGCGAAAGTACCAAAAGATCACATCGTAAACAAATTTTTGTAGCACCTTTGCTAAGCGAGTAATAATTCCATACATCAATATCGCATTTTTGTTGCATAAACTGCTATCTCTGCGACCTGACGACGTTAAAATTGTTTTTTTTTTGTTTGAAAAGCCAAGTATTAATTCTTAATTTTTGTTTTATAACATTTAGTGGCGCATCTGCACTAAGAGAAATAACGCATATTAACATTATTCACGCCTGAGTATAAATTTTATTTGAATATTTACGTGAATAAATCAAAAATTTACCTTACAGCTCGTTTTTCTCCCGTGTTTAAATTTTATTTATACCACACACCTACACACCTATTCCATACAGCTAAAACAGCCGACAAGTAACAACGACATTGCACTCTGTCCCTGCAGTTATCAATGAAGTTTTTAGAATTAAGATTCTTGCTTTCAACTTCTTATAGTTCTCATTTTCTTTTTGTTGCGAGGGTTATATAGCTTGGATGTTTGGCCCATATGCTTTGTGAGTGCGATGGGTGATCGCATGATGCAGTCAGGTAGGATGAGGTGACAACTCAGCATTTTCTCACGAAGTTCTTGCACCGATTGTCATTTGCCTGCATATTTTGCTTTTTATTTTCTTTCCTACTTTTTCGTTCTCTAGTTTATACTGTTTTCAGCCTTGCCATTGTGGCGTTAAATACGTCATTTTGACGTATTTTAAGCTCTAATAAAGATTGACTTATTTTGAGGCATATTTGACGTATTTAATAGACACAATAGTTTTCATTATATCAAAACGTCTTAAAGGTAGAATGTGAACGTGTGAACATTGATATATGATAAGGAACACTCCTTGCATAGTATACATGCAACATTGCCTTCATAAGTGATAATGTTATCGACTTTATTGTCTTCGCAAGTGTTTGTTAGCGGCGTGATATTTTTTAGTGTATTCAATGAGCATGTAGCTTGCAGCCAAATAAAACAAATGGAGCGCATTTTTCAGCTTCAATATTTAACTGACGTTTTTTTTATTGAAATGACGTATTTTAAATCTGAAAATGACGATTTTGAATCACAGTTTTTGGCAACACTGACTGTTTTTGACATTTGGTGCCTAATATTGCATCAACTGTCAAAAATAATATAAATTAGAGAACGAAAAAAGTAAAAAAGAAAATAAAATATACAGGCAAATGGCATTTGATGGAGGCAGCTGTTGAGAAAATAGCCAATTGTCAAGGCTACCTTGTATCGTGGTTGGTGCATTATGAAGAAAATAATATTATAAAACCATTAATAACATATTCAACTTAAATATGTTGTTTTTTAAATTCGATTTATGCAAATGCGTTATTGGTGCAACAATGACTCGCTTTTTGGATAAATTCAAAAAATTTTTGGATAAAGCTAATATATTTTTCTCTTAGTGTACACATGAACGCCGTTGCATGATTCTTGCATATTCGATATTGGAGCGACTCTCTCCGTGGCCTTATAACGTCATAAACTTTTCATTTATTTTTGTGGTGAAGAATAAGAACCAGCTTTTAATGGCGTTTTGCCGTACCATCCATGATCATCGAGTTATAATCCAAAGTAACAAATAAGCAGTTTCGTTGCTTATGCAGATCCCCTCGATTTTCGATGATGTCCTTTTTTTATTTTAGCCTTAAGTTCAGAGAATTAACTTTATATATTTTAGCCTATAAAATACTATTTTAGCCCATAAAAAAATATAATTTTTATTAAACCATCTACGCCCAGTGAGAAACAAAGCCATGGAACGTCGATGCATTTTGGAGAAAACCTTTTTAAACTTTTTTAGAAACCTGCGCGGTAAGACGTAACGTTATCACGTCAAAAGTTTTTAGAAAAAAGCTGCATCGCCAGGGAGTTTTTGATTATTTTTTTAAGTACTAGGTAAACGAAGGTTTCAATAAAGTGAGGTTTTACAAAACATTCTAGGAGAGCAAGTAACTGAATCATTACACGGTTAAAAATATTTTACTACTTGTTAATCCAACCTATAGTAAAAGATACAGCATAATGGGAATTTATGGGTTTTTTTAGGAGCTTCATTACATATTAGGTCAAATGCTGAAAGAAAATACTTGGTCTCATTAATTGCTGTTCCCCAAGAAGCTCTGTGTTTGTACAAAATTAATGTTGTTTCAAATCCGTTCCAGGTATTCGTTCCAGGCCTAAATATTATTTAATAACTTAACATTTTCAAATTGATAAAAAATTAGTCTTTTTATTTAAAAAATTGAAGCCTTTCTTTGAATTAAAATATTTTCATTCTTGGACGTGTCTCTAGAAGATTTAACATAGTTTAAAATTTAGTCCACGATATTTTTCCGCTCAATTGTATTGTTTTTTTTTTAAATGTCAATATAAACGTTGATGCACTTACGGTTAAGATACAATTAAATTCCGGTTGACTTACCTGAAAATGGAAAAAAAATAATAATGTTAATACTTTCACGAAAATGTAATTAATATATTAATAATTTTCAATGTTTTCAATTTTCAATTTCAAAAAGCCAAGGTATTATGGTATAAAAAAATTGTTTAATACTTTTCTGTCGTACTAAAAAATAAGATATTACATAAAATAACAGAACAGAACAAAACAAAACACTAAGTATATAATAACATAAAATAGTATATACATATCATAACATAAAATAAAACATAATAACATAAACATAACATTACAGAATGAAGCATGCTATATTGTATCATTACATAACAATACTAGCATTACATAACATAACATAAAGTAACATAACATAACATAACATAACATAACATAACATAACATAACATAACATAACATAAAATAACATAATAGCATATAATAACGTAACATATAATAACATATAACATACATTACATAGCACAACAAAACATAATATAACATAACATAGCATAACATAACATTACAACATAACATAACAGCATAACATAACATTACAACATAACATAACATAACATAGCACAACATAACATAACATAAAAGACCATAACATAACATTACAACATAACATAACAGCATAACATAACATTACAACATAACATAACATAACATAGCACAACATAACATAACATAAAAGACCATAACATAACATAACATAATTTATCGTAACATAACATAGCATAGGTAAACAAAACATCATAAAATGCTATTACATAACATAACGCACCAACATATCACAACATAATGGAAAAAATGTACTAAGAGTTTAAAAAAGGGATATCAACAAAACGTATTTCTTATCATATTATTTCCCTTATAGCTTTATAAAGCTACACGCAGAGAAAAAAAAAAGTTTATGTCCAGTTGTTTAAAATCGCTTGAAATCATTATTTGCTAACTTTTCAACAGTTGTCGTAATAATAGTCAGTTGCGAGAAACGCGTAATTTAGTTGCAGGAAATTAATTTCGTTTGACATAAACGCGAGTAATTATTAAATTGGAGCAGTTGAAAAATTTGTTTTTTCTTACTGAAAACTTCCTTAGTTTTCCCTACGTTGGATAACCATAAGGCTTATAGTTCAGAGTTACTTTTTGGACGAATTGTTAATATTTAAGCAAATTGGTAATTTGAACAATACGCGGACAAAGATAGCAACAGAGGTTTAATGAGTGCTATCCATAAGAAGACGGACGGACATAGGGAGAAAGATGATTAATATAATAAATAATAATGACCTAAATAGCTTGCGGTATATATACACTGAATCAAACAATTGCACATACAGCAGTTAATTTTCCATTTAAAGCTATATTTTTTACAAAATACGTTTTAAATATCGAAAACTTATATTAATATTTATTGACTGGTATTATAACATTAAAAAAAACAATTTATAACATTTTCTGAAAATTACACTTCATTTATGATAATTATTTAAAAAAGTTATCTAATTAACTTGAACTCAAAAAATTGTACATACATTGCTTAAATATCTTAATTTAAGTATTTTTTAAAGAACTTAATAGCTACTATGGTATCCATTTGCATTAATGACCTCTCGTAAACAGCGTTTCATCGATTCCACAAATTTGGATGTATTGTCCGGCGATATTTTATTCCACTCCTCAGGGATAACTGTTTCAAGCTGCTCTCGGTTGGTTATCTCATGCTGTCGTACTTTACGCTCGAGCAAATCCCAAAGATGCTCAATAGGATTGTGGTCCGGTGATTGAGGGGGATTTGGAAGTGTCTATTTGCAGTTGTAGACAATCCAAGTTCTGATTAGTAGTGAATTATGCTTGGGATCATTATCTTGGACCATCATGAAATCACGATCAAGTTCTAATTTTACAGCACTGGCTCTTAAATTATTTCTTAAAATTGATAAATATTGAAATTTGTCCTTTGTAGTTTCAACGAAAGCTAAGTTTCCAACACCGTTAGCTGCCATGGCACCCCATACCATAACATTTCCACCTCCATGTTTTACGGTTGGCTTTAAATTTTCTTTATTAAGAGAAGTATTAGATCTTCGCCAAACAAAACGACGTCCATCTGAGCCAAAAATATTAAACTTGCTTTCATCAACAAAAATAACTTTTTTTCCAGAACGGTTCAGGCTTATTTATATATCCTTTTGCATATGCTAAGCGTTTAAGAGCATTGTTTTTAGATATAAACGGTTTCTTGCGGGACACGCAACCTTTGTTACAATGTGAATGTAAACAATTTCTTATTGTTTTCGGATTAACGGATGGACCTCCATGTTCTGCAAGGCTTGCCGCAATTTTTGGGGCACCAATTTTCGGGTCCGCTATTACCATTCGTTCAATTAATCGCTCCTCTCGTATCGACAATATCTTTTTTCTACCTCTTCCAGATGCAATATCAAATGATTTATTTCGTTTAAAATTGTTTAAAACAGATTGGATTGTTGAACGAGGTCTATCAACAATTTTACTTATTTCTGAATAACTTTTTTCTTCATTTTTTAACTTAACGATTAATTTTTTTAACGTCTATAGGCACAGTTTTGTGTGTTAAATTCATTTTTAAAAAATATTAATAATCTTTCGTAGAGAGCTTTGAATCACGACTAATTCCTTTCACAAAATGGATTTCCGTTATTACTTTGTCGTAACAGTTAAAATTTTGACATTTAATCGAGCTTTTTAACAATATGATGTAAGTGTATGTGCAATTAATTGAGTTGCAATTATGGGGATAGCCGCTTTATAAATTTTCGTATATTATTGAACTCAATAAGTTAATTGTTTTTGATTTTAGTATCATAACTCATGAATAACTAAAAAATATGAAACATGCTTATACAATATATGCACATTATTTTAGAAACTACACTGAAAAACAAATGTTAGCTTAAGATTAAACACAATGTGTTCAAAAAATGTGTTCGTATTTTGCTTATTTTTCATATGTTTTTCAAAAGTTTTAAACACATTTGCTCTTACTTTGACGAAATTTGTTGCAAGCTATTTTTTAAACACAAAATTCGTCAAATTAATAACAACTGTCGTCAATTTTAAAACATTTTTTTTTCAGTGTACAATGGCTTAAATAAAAAATTATCTACTGTATGTGCAAATTTTTGATGCAGTGTATTTAAGATGTATTTAAATTGATGACAACTGAATATTCGTTTGCGGCAAATACAAGTCGGAAACGAATTTGGCGAATTTTTCAGTTGTGGTGAACGAAAAATTTCTTTGCGTGTATATAAGTATAAACAAATAATTTATTTATTTCATATGAATAAATTTTATAAATTTTATAATACGAAAAGAAGTTTCAACTCTTCAATTAACAATTCAATTAACAACTTCAGAAGTTTTTTAAGGGATATACATATGTTAATTAAAATACATCATAATCAAAAACAAGCTCGATTTTCCATATTTTGCTGTTACGTCTTTTCGAATTTTAGGCAATAATATCTATAAAAGAATTTTTAAGTGAACTTTATAGTCTATGACTATCTGTTAACCTGCTAAAGTTAAGCATACTCCGAATTATAAAATATAATTTTTTTTAATGATAATATTTTGTTGATATAAAATTTAATAATTTTACTTTAATCTTATCTAGACCTTCTCAGCACACGGACAATTCTTTTGTTTTTAAAATAAAGACTTATATTTATTCTGATTTTATGCAAAACAAAAGGTAAAAATAAACTTAAAGAAAATCAAATCCAATTAAAAAATATAGATAAACACAATCCTACTCTACCTTATCTATCAAATTTAGATACATGTTTTAAGAGTGTATTGAACGTTTTTCTTGAAATTTTTCTCATTCACATTAGATAACGGCAGGCTAAACAAGAGGCATAATATTTTAGTCTAACGACACAAAAATGATGAGAATCATTTTGTTTACTAAGCATTGCTTTTAATTTAATTGAATTGAGAAAGTTGGATTTAAAACTGACTCATAGATAACATTTGAATTTGTCGGTATGTTTTTTTATTTGTACAATGAATGAGTAAGCGATGAGTGCGAGCAGAGTGAGAAACTAAGAAATTGACTAAATGACAAGTTTTTTCCATTAATATTGAAGTAGCAGTATTCGTGTGTTTATAAAAGTCAATAACTACGGATATGTTTGTGTTTGTATGTATGTGTTTGTTCATAAATTGTTAGTAAGTAGTCGCTCTTGTAGAGTTTTTCTTCAATATTTTCTTTTATTACTATCTACATTTGTTGAAGATGTATTTCCACAAGTGTTCGTATTTTTCTTGTTTTCTTTTTCTTATACTTCAGCAACAATGAAATACATATATACCTATTTATTTATGTACATATACATAAAAAATAATTTATTATTCCGTTGCAACTTATTCATCTTTTTTTCCCAATTTTACTGCAGGGTATTCTTTGGCATGTTGGGTATTTTTTTTTTAAATGGTTTCTTCCGCAACTTACGATATAACGCACAATATGGCACCCGAAGTATTATGGCATATTTTATATTCTATTATTTGTCAGAATATTTTATTGGTTTCGTTGTTATTTTTAGATTTTGCTATATTAATAATTTGTATTCATATTTTTTTTTTTAGTTTATTTGACGCTTACAACCATGGATTGGTTTTGGCCTCGTCTAAGAATTTACGGCAGCCGTTTCTGTTTAACGCTTGTTGGCGCCAGTTGGAAACATCAAGCGTCGACATAGTCGTCCAAAACTAAATCATTCTAAGATGTGGACGTGCTCTTCTGAGTTGACCGACAAAATAAGTCTATCACATAATATGCTCGACAGGACTTTTTATGTACATATAACATAGTAAAAAGAAATCCAATATTTTTCCACTAGATGGCTTTAGTAATCTGTTACTCGCTTGGTATAAGTGCGATCGGGTAACGCTAGATGGCGTTAGAAAAATAAGTTTTCGTACTAAAAAAACTTCTTAGACAGTTTTGTGATTGCTTGACTCAGTTTTGTTTGAGCGTGCGTCAACGATGATCACCAGCAAAGAGAAAATACGCCATATTTTAGAGTTTTTCTTCAAAACAGGCGAGAACGCAAGGCAGGCGGCTGAAAATGTGAATAGTGTTTATGGTCCTGATACTGTAACAGCCAATCACGTTCAATTTTGAGTTCGTCAATTCCGTTCCGGTAATTTGGATGTCAAAGATGCAGCACGCTCTGGAAGGCCAATTGTCAAAAATGTCGATAAAATCATGGAAATCGCCGAGTCCGACCGTTATGTAAGCACGGTTTCGTTTGCCCAGCTGCTAAACATTGCATAAAAAACCGTTTGAAACCACTTGAATAAGGCTGTATGATGAAAAGTGGGTCACTTAAGACAACGTCGAGCGAAAACGGTCGTGGTCTAATCGCGGTGAGCCGGCGCAAACGGTGACCAAGGCCGGATTGATGGCCAGAATGGTTTTTCTATGTGTTTGGTGGAATTTGCAGAGAGTCATCTACTATGAACTGCTTCCTTATGGCCAAACTCTTAGTTCGGACCTGTACTGTCAACAATTGGACCGCCTGAAGGAAGCAATCGCCCAGAAGCGGCCAGCTTTGGCCAATAGGAGAGGAATTGTGTTCCAACGGGACAACGCCAGGCCACACACATCGGTAGTGATTTGCCAGAAGCCAAGGGAGCTTGGTTGGGAAGTTCTTATGCATCCACCTTATAGTTCGGACCTGGCACCAAGTGATTACCACCTGTTTCTGTCTATGGCGAATGATTTTGCTGGTGAGAACTTCGCCTCAAGGGAAGCATGTGAAAATCGACTCTCCCAGTTTTTTGTCAATAGGGTCGAGGATTTTTAAGAGAGAGGCATATTGAAATTACCTTCAAAATGGTGTATATTTAACCTTAATCGGGTCATTATAACTATGATAAATAAAGCTTTCAATTTCATGCAAAAATAATGGATTTCTTTTTACAACACCTGATATTAGAAAGGCTTAACAAACGGTAATTGACGCAAATGGTGGGATCGCCTTTCTTGTAGATTGGGCAGAGCACACTGAGGTTCCAATCACTTGGAATGCATTCTTCCGACCATATTTTGCATAAAATCTCATGAATGCATTCAAATAGAGCTTCGCCTCCATTCTTGAAGAGCTCAGCAGGTAAGCCATCGGCTCCTGCGGCTTTGTTTTTTTTAAGCCGAGCTATAGCTTTCAAGACTTCACTATGGTCGGGCAGCGGAACTTCAACGCTGTCGTCCACAATTGGGGTTTCCTGGAAATCATCTCTATTGGCGGGATTGTGGTCGTCGTCACCATTCAGAAGCCTAGAGAAGTGTTCTCTCTACATCATCAGTGTACTCTGGATATCTGTCACTAGATTCCCATTTTCATCCTTGCAGGAAGACGCCCCGTTCTTGAAACCATCAGCCAGGCGTCTTATTTTTTCGATAAATTTTCGGATCTCATTCCTGTCACCATACATCTCAATTTTCTCGCACTCACGCATTTCCGCTTCCCTATTCTTTCACCTGAAAATGCGTCTCTCTTCCGTCCTCTTCTCTTTGTATCGCTCTTTAGAAGCACGCGTTACAACCGACTGCAGGGTGGCTTTGTAGGCGGCGTCTTTTTCTGCAGTGGCGTCGCGACACTCCTGGTCGTGCCACTGGTTTCGGCGAGGGCGATGATAGCCAATCACCTCTACGGGAGGCACACGCATAGAGTGGGAAATGTGATTCCACTGCGCGCATATATCGTCGATCGGAGGATTTCTTGAAGCAGGAGTGAGACTCGAATAGCGAAGTCTTCGGCTGTTCGTTTTGATTGCAACTTTTCGACCTCTAGCTTTCTCTGTGCTGGATTGCGCATTCTTGGTTGCACACGGACGTGTACGGATCTTGGCTGCGGCAAGATAATGATCCGAGTCCATATTGGCACCACGGATCGTGCGCACATCTAAAACACTGAAAGAGTGCCTTCCGTCAATCAAAACGTGATCAATTTGGTTGCACGTCTTTTGATCAGGAGACAGCCAAGTTGCTTTATGAATATTGAGATGCTTGAATTTAGTGCTACTAACCACTACCAGTGCTACCATGTTTCGCGCTGCGGCAAAGTCAATCCGTTATCGGAGGTATTGTCATGGAGGCTGAAATTTCCGACTGTTGGACCAAAGATATTTACTTTTCCCACCTTGGCGTTGAAGTCACCAAGCACGATTTTTATGTCGTGGCGGGGGCTGCACTCATAGGCCTCTTCAAGGCGCTCGTAGAAGCTGTCTTTGGTCTCATCATCATTATCTTCTGTCAGAGCGTGCGCACAAATCAGGCTTATGTTGAAGAATTTTGCCTTGAAACGGATTATGGTAAGTCGTTCGTTCACAGGTGTGAATCGCAGGACATGATGCCGTAGTCGCTTGCCAACCACGAATCCGCATCCAAATTCGTGTTTCTCCTCATGGCCGCTGTATTAGATATCACAGGATATAAATAATCTTCAAGATAAAAACGCTTCTTCTGTTTCCGAAAATTATCGGATTTAATTAAAAAGCGGCTGTTGGAGGAAAATCATCGATTAAAAGAAGTGGAGAAATTGTCAATTTTTCGAATGTACGAGTTTTGAGATGAATGGGATAAAATTTGATGACCATCAACTTTCTGAAAATACTATGACTTGGTTTGCTTTTGCAGAGAATGAAAAAAAAAAAAAAACAATATTCACTGCATATTTATATCTGGGGTAGTATCTAGGTTGACAGTGTTTTTTTCTTAATCTTTGGCAGCATTTTTCAAGAACAAATATTACCGCACTCTGCTAGATAAACACTGTCTAAACAAACATTAGGAATTATTTTAATAAAAAAAGTTAATGAATGGTAAAATAAATAAACACATTTTTTTTTATCAGATAAACTCACGGCGAAAAAATGTGGTCGACAACAAACTGAAAACATATTAACACAATTATGAAGAAGATGATGGAACAATAAATTAATATGCGTCAATGATATACATGGTGTTTTTTTAGCTGCATGAGAAGTTTCGAAGGTTGTTGTCTATGGTTTGACAGTTGAGAATGTCAAACTATGTTGACATTTCTGCTCAGTAAGTTTGGCAATTCATCATGAACATCTATGGGCAGAGAGCGTTCTCTCTGGGAGCAAGAATTGAGAGCAAAGGCTTATA
Organism: Pherbina coryleti; assembly: GCA_943735915.1. Classification (NCBI taxonomy): domain Eukaryota; kingdom Metazoa; phylum Arthropoda; class Insecta; order Diptera; family Sciomyzidae; genus Pherbina; species Pherbina coryleti. The sequence continues at coordinate 98,480,774 of OX030952.1, forward strand.
TAGCAACACAAAATGCAACAACAAATCAAAGAAAAACTAGTAAGAAATGATCTTCGACTGGGCCGAAGTTAAAATACCCCCACGTCCGAACCGAAGTATATTCAAAGTCTTAAGCCGTCAATAAAATGTTTATTTGTATAAAACATTTTTGTTATACCTACATAGTTTTAACAGAAAATATTCGCTTTCAATTTTTATAAAATCACTTTGTATGGGGGGTGGGTGTGGCTTTCACTCGATTTGGTTGAATTTTATACACAAAGTGCATGTTATATATCAAAGTTAATAAGCAAAATTTCAAGTCCATATATTATTTTTTGTGGAATTTAAAGAGATTTTACCTTTTTGATGAAGTCACTTTGTATGGGAGGTAGGCGTGGTTTTTATCCGATTTGGTTGAATTTCATACTTAGAGTGCACTTTAAATATCGGAGCTCATATGCAAAATTTATACACAAGAATATAAATTATATAAGTATAAGAATTTTATACACAAAGTGCATGTTATATATCAAAGTTAATAAGCAAAATTTCAAGTCCATATATTAATTTTTGTGGAATTCTAAGAGATTTTACCGTTTTGATAAAGGCACTTTGTATGGGAGGTAGGCGTGGTTTTCATCCGATTTGGCTCATTTTCGAACTTGACCTTAGTTTTTTAGATAAAAGCTTAAATATTGAATTTCGTGATGAAAGCTTGAAAACTACGGCTGTAATCGTGACGACAGACGGACAGACGGACAGACGGACAGACGGACAGACAGACGGACATGGCTAAATCAACTCGGGTGGTGATGCTGATCAATAATATATATACTTTTCTATACCTACCACGCCTCCTTATGGGCGTTACAAACGGAGTGACAAAATTAATATACCCCCATTTACGTTTTTTAAACGTGGGGGTATAAAGATAAACAAAGAAGCTTTAAATATAGTGGAGCTCACACCCGATCATGAATCGTTTAACGCCAGAACAACGCTTCCAAATTGTGAAAATTTACTTTGAAAAATATAAATCTGTTCGCAAAGTTCCAAGAGCACTTCGTCCATTTTACGGTCAGCAAAATCGGCCTAGTGAGCATGCAATTCGTGCAGTTATTGATCGTTTTATCGCGTAATTTTACTTTCTCGATTCAAAAGCATCAACAAGACAAAGAAATGTGCGTACCGAAGAGAATAATGCTGCTGTATCGCGAAGTGATGAAGAAGACCGATGATGAAGAAGCTCGATTCGTCGCCGTTCTCAACTTGTTGGCCTTTGTCCTTCGACTATGTGGAAAATTTTACGTGGAAAATGTGGAAATAGATCCTTTAATTTAAGGATCTTGGCTTATCTTATATATAAAAATGAAATGCGTGTGCGTTAGTCCTGCAAAGGCTCAGAAACGGCTCGGCCGATTTTAATAATTCTTTTTTTGTATTATTTGCCTTAATACAGATGTGGTTTAGAAAAAAAAAAATTACAAAAAACTCGAAGGAACAGCGGAAAAATCGAAAAAATCGAAATTGGTAATTTTGTATGGGAATTGCCACAGTATAAAGTATCAGACTACTTTAAATAGGCAACAAAACTTAACGGCTGGACGGATATACCTCAGTTTCGGCACACACATAACTTGAATCCTAGATAAGGTTACAGCATACTTAGTTTTGACCACGCCCCTTCTTCCGCCCCTTTACAAGAATAGCAAATTATCCTTCTAGCGTACTTTTATTAGCGAAACTGTTCGTCTAAATAATCAAAAGAAAATTCTCTTATTGTAACACCAAAAGCATTCACATATCTTCAAAATTGCACAATATTTTAGTACAGCTTATTTTTCTAATAACATCGGTTCCTTAGAATAACAAAAAACTACCAGAAATTCGTATTTCCTACTTTCGATGAAAATAACTCCGTTGTTTTTGAATATATTTCATTCAATTTCTTTTCGTTGATAAATTTAATTAAAGCACTTAATAAACCCCTATTTGAAGAAAGCTCCAACATATTCACTTTTTACTCCAAAAAGAACACAAAAGCTGTCATTTCCATAAATAAAAAAAATTTAAAAAAAAATATTATTTGTTTGCCCATTGTGAGGATCGAGCCTTAGACCACCTCATGGCTTCAAAACTGACGGTTGAGCTGACTATTTTTATTCAAATTGAAATGTACTACAAAAATTTCCTAATAGAATTTGCAATAAAATGATATGACAGCACAATCTTCTGAAATCGAATTATAGCAGCCTATTATATTTTTCTAAGACAAAAACCAACCGTGTTTCTATTCGTCTTCTATTCTCTGAATATTTAATTAACAATTGCCGTGCGTTGGTCTTGCTAAAACTCGGAAATGGCTCGGCCGATTTTAATAATTTTTTTTTGTTCGCCACAATACTGATGTGGTGTAGGCAAAAAGAAAATAAGGAAGGAAGGAAAAGAATCGAAAGAATTGAAATTGGTAATTTTTCGTGTCGTACAGTGTTCATTACAACTCCAAGGAGGGGAGAGGTCTACGAAATCAGTCAAATGCTCGGCGAGCTAATACACGTGTAAGCCACACAGCAGCGAGTGACGGATAATGAAAACAATTAGATTGTCATGTCCGAATAAGTGTCATATATAAAAAAAAAACAGAGTGGCATACATAAGAACCCTTTTTTTGTTTTTTTTTTTGTTCGTTTCAAAAAATTGGAATTTTCTCGGAAAAATCGATGTTCCATACATTTTGTATGGAAAAATATAAAATAAAAAAAAACTCGATTTTAATTTCATAATTTAAAATGCAATTTCTGCACAATTACATTCGTTCAAATCAGTTGTTTGTGTCCAGACGAAGCAACCAATTATCGAATAGTGTTGCTGAATTCATTGGTTTGCAAGGATTACCACCACATAATGTACCACTGAAGGTTGGATCTGTTATTATCATGCTTCGGACCCTCAATCAATCCAAATTCTGCAAGGGAAAAAAATTGGTCGTGAAGCAACTCAAGAACAATGTTTTTCAAGCAAAGATGAACGCATTTGAGTAGGCCAATTCAAGGGCGAGGAAGTGCACATTCCAAGAATTCAATCAATAAATCACAACGCCAATCTTTCGAATTAATTATGTCACTGTGTGCTGGATTAAATCAAATCTAAACTAATTTTATACCTTAAGAATAAAAAGAACATACGAGTAATAACATAATATATAATGTATATAAAGATAATGGAGCGCAAAGCAGTACGATCATATAAAGAGAGAGAGCAAGTAGACTATGCAAATGCAGCTTATTTTACACCTGTAGCATGGAGGTGCATTCAGTTTTTTAGATATAAATAAGCGGACGGAAGTTCCGCTCACAAAATTATATAGAAACAATATAAATGTTCCTCAAATAAATGTTAGTGCAAAACAATCTGTCTTAAATTATTTGTAAAAAATGCATGTATAGCTATATGTCTATAACTATTAATCTTGAATTCCTAAGTTTCTTGCATGGCTTACAATATATGACATGTTCGCGTGTTTGAAAGCCTTCATCTTTGTTTTCTTTTGCTAATGTTGTCTATAATAACTTTTCCCATTCATTTCTTGGTCATATTTTAAAAGCTATTTATATGTATTATAATATTGGAAATCTTATCATTTTCATTTTTTGTATTTTGTTTTAGTATCATCAATATATTAATTGCTTTATGTATATAAAAGCTTTGAAGATTTACGGAAATCGGGCGAGTGCTTTAGGAATTATCGATGTACATATGAACATTTAAAAAAAAAAAAAAAAAAAAAAAAGCGGACAAACCAACGAACTTGGAGAACCTCCTCCTGTTTGAAGTCGGTTAAAAAGCCTCCTTACATTCCGTGTAAATAAGGGATATTAGAGTGTTTCATTCAATCAATAATTGAAATTCGATTGGCACCATTTGATATCGATCGTGAATGTTCGATAAAAAATTAATTTCGGGTGGGATCGTGATTGCTCTGAATTATTGCAATAAAAAAATTAATTCAGGGCGGGACGAAGTTTGCCGGGTCCTCTAGTTATAATTATAATTATAACACAATTCTTGATTAGTACCTGCACAATAATTTTTGTCAGTGCAGAGAGCGTGAGAGCTTCTAACACAAGTAAAAAAGTTGAAAATTGTGGTAGTATGCATGTGAACACCTCTGCTATACACCTTTCTTTATTCACCACGCCTCCCCAGTAGGGAAATTATTCATTACAGAACTAGTTACATAATGATTACTTGGTAATGGGAGGTAATTCCGTGCTGGATTACAACACGCAGAAATATGGCATTATTTTAACATGGGATTGTCATAGGCGGTAATATGTGGTGCTTATAGGTATTACAGCTTAGGTTATTTATTTTCAAATCGCAAGCTTGGACGTAAGGTTTCAGGATCGTTGTAATAGGCATTTTACTTGACATTATTTATTAAGAAACTGTAAACGAATGTGTAATGACATGTGCTTACAGAGTAATTATTACTGAGCTAGTATGCCTATAAAATACAGCTCGTTCAAGAATTAAAGCCAAATGACCATCGTTTGCGTCGCATTTTTGCTGATTGGGCTAATTTAAAACTGGCCGAGATGAGCATTTTTACCGAAGAATTGTGTTTAGTGGTGAAGCTCATTTCTGGTTTAATGGCTTTGTCAATAAGCACAATTGCCGTATATGGAGCGAAGACAATCCTCAAGCCATTGACGAATCACCATTACATCCATGAAAATTGACTGTTTGGTGCGGTTTACACGCTGGCGGCATCATCGATCCTTATTCCTTTCGAAATGAAGAAGGAGCTGCCGTTACGGTGAATGGCGGTGAGCGCTATCGAGCCATGCTGACTGATATCTTGTTTCCAAAAATTAATCAGCTAAGCATCATTGGACATTTCGTTCCAACAAGACGTCGCAACCTGCCATACAGCGCGCTTAACCATCAGTTTATTGCCAAATCAATTTGGTGACAACTTTATTTCCAAAAGGAGTCCTGTTAACTGGCCCCCTCGTTGGTAAGGGCGCCAGTCTCACGCCTCTCGATTACTTAGACCTATGCTAGATCATAGGTCTGATTTTCTTTCTTCGGGCCACATACATACATTGGTAAAGTTACGCGTGCCTCAACACTATACTGGTATGACGAAAAAAATCATGAAACCCCTCTTTTTGTAGAAACAATTTATTTTAAAAATGAAAAACTAACCCTGCAAACATTTTCTGAGTGTCTCAAAAAAAAAAAAAAAAAAAAAAATAAATAACTCAAGAGTCTATCTTATGCGTGTTTTATGAGTAAGCAAAAAAAAAGACTCCTAAAGAAGTCCTTGATATGATTATAAAATGATTGCTCAGAAATAAGACTCTAAAAAGCGAATTTTTTAGGCATGTCTTATGAGTATGCAATTAAAAGACTCCTAAAGTAGTCTTTGATATGAATGTAAAATGACTGCTCAAAAATAGTACTTTTAAAAGAGTCAATATTACGCTTGCTTTTTGAGTTCTCATAAAAAGAACTCATTAAAAAGTCCTAAATAAGACGGTATTATGATTGTTCATAACAAAGACTCACAAAAGTATTATACTTCCCAGCAAACATTATGACTCTTAAAAGACTCTTTTAAGACTCATATAAATAAGTTTTTCGTCATAATGCGCATAAAAAAAGACTCTTTTATGAGTACATTTCCGCAAGTTATGGGCTTCAAAATATGATTCATAATAATGACTGCTTTATGTCTCATTTTGGACTGAAAATTAAAACTTTTTTAAGACTCATATTTAATACTCTTTAAAGGCTTATAATAAAGACTCTTTAAATACTCACAATAAATACTTTTTTAGAACTCATATAGATTAGTCTTTTGGACTCAAAATGAAGACTTTTGATGTCATTTATATAAATCTTTTAAGAATCATGTAATGGAATCTTTAAAGACTCATAATGAAGACTCTTTCAGAACTCATAGAAGTAACAATGATCCATTTAGGTTGAAATATATTTATAGATTTAAATTTATTTAAAATATTTTATAATTAAAAAATAAAAAAAAGGACAAAAAAATTTTGCTTAAACATTTCAAATAAAAAGTAATTGTAGAAAAATTCAAAGTGAAAAATTTCACTTTTTCATATTCGATTCGACTTCATTCGATAAAAAGAGTCTTTTAGAGTCATAATGTTTGCTGCGAAGAGATTTTAAAAATCAGAAATTAAAACAGAATAATAATAGTACATATCGCTTATCAGCATACTGTTCGTCAAAAAATAAAATAGTTCAAAAAGTAAAAAGGGCCACAGGTTGAGTATGGTTGGTCTTTACCGACAAGCCAGCAATTCTTGAAGCATTGGAAGCTTATATTCAAACCACCACTGACCATACGACCAGATTTATTGGGAAAAGTTGTGAAAAATTGGACTCATCGAATGGACTATGTAACTCGTAGCCGCATCATGTTTAAAAAAATAAATGCCATAAAACTATCTGAAAGATTATAACAGTAAAAAATTCATTCAAACAATATTTCTGTCTTGTATTATTATTTAAAGTTCTCAAGCTCTTAAAAAAACACCCTTTAAATAAAAAAGGAGGAACTAACAGAAATATGAATAACATCCTCATCGTCATCATTATAATCAATCTCATTTTTATTAGTATCATCATCATCATCATCATCATCATCAAAATCATCATCATAATCATCATCATAATCACCATCATCATCATCTTCTTCATAGCCACCATCATCATCAGCAGTAGTACCACGACAGCGAGATTCAGAGCAACAATAACAAAACTAACTAAGCCGGTGATATACTATATACTATATACTATATAGTAAAAAGAATATACAAAGTATATATATACATATAGTATATATACTGTTTGATGTATATAGCATAAACTATCGTGTAACAAAACGATGTCATGCTGTTCAAATCAATTTAGAATTTTTTTTAAACAAAACGATGTCATCATTATTGCTATCGTGGCCCCGCTGTCAATGGCCGCGTGGTGGACTACAACGACGACGATGACGACTCACCAAAGTCTGGTCGAACAATTGAACAACAGCGTTCAACAGAGAAAGAGGAGCAAAACGTGTACTAAATAGCGACAAATCGACAAATCGACAAATAAACAAACATTTGTCTATATTAAGCGTCGACGAATATTCAGAGGAAGGTTCAATCAAATGCAAAATTTTAATAAAGAAAAGTACATTTTTGGTTTTTTTTTTTTTTTTTCGCCAGCCAGTTATTAATTTTGTAACGGAAATTACACTTTTATGGGTGTCGCTGTATGAGTTTATTTGTGTGTGTGTACGGGAATTAGTTTTTATACGTGTTTAAATGCGGGTGTTGTTGCATGGTTTTCCGATAGCATTACAAGCAGTTAACTATAGCGCGGTCAAAATTGGGGGAGGCACCTACCTACATAGCAATCTACGCTAACTAGCAGCTGTTTGTGTGTTTGTGGGTGTATGTATGTTTGTAGGTATAATTAGTAATGTGGATTTCCGCACAAAAAAAAAAAAAAATATATAAAACGAAAAGCATGGCGAAAAAATACTAAAAAAAATCATCTATAAAAAACGACATTATACAATGTCCAATAAAAAAAAGTAATAAAAAAAGGTGGCAAAATATTGCGTTTAAGTGTGGAAAAATGCCAAGAAAAAATAAAAAATATAAAAAATAAAACAACAAAACAGCAATAAACAATTGATGATTAAGTGGACGAGTCAGTCGGCAACAAGCAAATTAATACGGGGCGTATTTTAGACAGAGCATATGTTGGAATTGTTGAATGAAAAATGGATAAATAAATTATTGATTGTTATGAGGAACTAATTGCAATAGCTTCCTCAACAACAATTGCCTTAAAAGGGATAAATATTGCATTTTGATTGGATGATGCCAAAGTGATGCTTATAAAGAAAGATGCACGAAGTTATGCAAAGTACTTCAGTCTTAAAAGTCTCTGTTATTAAATTAACAGATATAAAGGGTTTTCCATTAAGGACTTGACAACTTTTTTTTTAAATAAAACGTAAACTATTCGAGATATTTCAGAAACTTTATTATCGGCTTGAAGTACAATCAAAAAATTTATGAATGGAACTCGACTTCGTTCATATGGCCACCCCGGCGATCAATTTGTTGGACCCAATTTTCGATGACTCGGCCACACATTTCGGCCGAAACGACCGCTATTTCGCGTTCAATGTTGGCTCTGAGGTCTTCCAACGTCGTCGGCTTGTTGGCATAGACCAATGACTTGACGTAGCCCCAAAGAAAATAGTCCAGAGGCGTTAAATCGCACGAACGAGGCGGCCAATCGACTGGCCCATTTCTTGAGATAACACGCTTATCAATCTTACTCTTCAATAAATCGATTGTAGCACCGTGTGGGTTGTGGCACCGTCCTGTTGGAACCACATGTCGTCCAAGTCCATATCTTACAATTCGGGCCAAAAATAATCGGTAATCATGGCGCGATAACGATGGCCATTCACAGTAACGTTACGATCGTTATCGTCGACGAAAAAATAATGGTCCAATGACGCCGCCGGCATGCAAAATGCACCGAAGTGGTGATTCATGAAGCACATGTGGATTTTCACCCGACCAATAACGCATACTTTGCTTACTGACGAATCCATTGAGCCAAAAATGAGCTGCGTCACTGAAGATGATTTTGCGATGAAATTCATCATCTTGGCGCATCTTTTCCAGAGCCCAATCGGAGAACGTACGTCACTTCAAATGGTCCATCGGCTTGAATTCTTGAGTCAGCTTGATCTTGTATGGGTGTAAACTAAGATCCTTACGTTAAATTCACCATAAAGTGGTCTTGGCGATGCCCAATTCTTGAGAACCCCGTGGAATGGACTGTTTTGAATCGTTTGCTATGGACACCTAAACGGCAGCGATGTTTTCGACCAACCCGTTGTCTCACTGGCACGGAAACATCGCACAAGGAATATGTAGACTCAAATTTTTGCACTAAACTTGTTATTGTCTGTCTACTAGGGCGATAATTAAGACCGAAAATTGCACTTAACGCTCTTAAAGTTGCGATCACCGACTCCGAATTTCGGTAGTCAATTTTTATAATTTGCAGATGTTGTTTGTTCGTGCACTTTACCATGATGAAAATGTTGAGTTTACTGAATAAATTGACAGTGACAGTTCGATGATTAGTGAATGGGTGCGTTCAGCAAATTTAATTCAAAGTTATCAAGTCCCTATTGGAAAACCCTGTACAAGGCATCGCACCGTCAATTCATTTCTATGAAGAATACGAAAAAACTCAAAAACTTTGGAGTAAATCAAACAGATATAAAAAAAAAATTTCAAACATAGAATAATACGACTATTGCCGAAAAGTGGCTACACGCCCACTACTGACCATATTTACAACGTATAAATTATTCATGTTAAAATTATTAAATTAAAAAAGTACAATTATTTTTTTATATATTTTTTAAAACAAAAGAAAACAAAGATGAATTTATTATTTTCGGCTTGGCCGAAGTTAAAATATCCTCACCACACGTGTTTATCATATAATATCCAGAGGTTTTATAAATTTAATGACGTCAGTTTGTATAGAGGATAGGCGTGGTTTTCATTCGTGTTTGAAAAATTTCAAATGTAGATTGCGTTTATCAAAGTTTATGTGCAAATTTACAAGGTTTTTGTTTAATTTTTGTGTTTACAAAGTTTTTGTTTAATTTTTGTGAATTCTTCACAGACTGTACCATTTTGATGACGTCACTTCATATAGGAGGAATGCGTGGTTTTCATTCGATTTTGCTAAAATTCAATCTCATTGTACGTTCTATATGTAAACACTTATGTGGAAAATATTCAGCCATTATATTGATTTTTCTGGAAATTATGAAGATTTTAGCTATTTTTATGACGTCATTTTGTATAAGAAATGGTTTTTAAGCGATTTTGGACAAATTTTTAACTTTGAGTGCACTTTTGGAATCAAAGCTTTTGGGGCAGAATTTCAAGTATTTAAATTTTTAATTCTAGTGGAATTTTAAGAGATTTTACCAATGTGATGACGTCACTACGTATAAGAGGTAGGTAGGGTTTTTTTCGATTTTGACAAATTTCAAATCAAAAGTTAATATTTGGAAGCAAGGTTCATGTACAAAATTTCAAGTGTTTCGATCTAGTTTTGTAGAATTTTTAGAGAATTTACCATTTTGATGACGTCATTTTGTATGGGAGGTAGGTGTGGTTTTCATTCGATTTTAACAAATTTCAAACGCAGTGTGCGTGTTTGGGAATCAAATATTATGTGCAATATTTCAAAGTTTCAGAAAATTTTTTGTGGATCTTTTGAGAGATGTTATCATTTGAATTCAGTCACTTTGTATGGGAGACAGGCGTGGTTTCCATCGGATTTGGCTCACTTACAAACTTGATATTACTGTGGTAAAAAGGAGCTTATATGTTAAATTTCATTAAGATTGCTTCAAAATGGCAGCTGTTATCGTAACGAAGGTGAGATGAATAGAGAGGCGAAAATATCTAAATCGACTCATACATTTGTATACTTTCCACGCCTCCTTATGGGCATGACAAGCTTAATATAACAAGCTAATAAACGAAGTGACAAGCTTAGTAGAATCCTTAAGCAGTTTGCGTAGAGGTATAAAAAAGTACCATTTTCAAGAGATTTCCTAGAATGGGCATCGTCTGGCTTTATCCTTAGGACTTAATGGATCATTGATTTTATTTCCTCACTTAGCGCAAGTGCCTTTAAAGCATTTGTATACATGTTGTCTTCTTAGGATCGGTGAATTATCGATTTGGCTTTCCCACTTAGTGTGAGATGTCTTTTTTTGAATCGGGTTGGAGCTTAGGTAGGAAAGGATCTGAAGACATAAAAATTCTAGCTATTCCACTGCATTTTCTAGAGTGGTGTGTCTGCGGTAAGGCGTGTAGTCTTTGTTTCTACATTCTTCAGCCTCTTTTGATAAGGTGTCTACTGTAAAATTATATATTGATCATGCAGAGAATGTATCTACATGAGTTGTAGAGTTGCAAGGACGTATTATTTTGCGTGGAAGTTGTCTAATTTTAGCATTTGCTATTTAAAAACGCGGAAAATTTAACATGGATCGCTCAACAGTGAAAAAAAGAATAGAATTTGCTAAATTTTATTACCATCAATTGCAATCAAAACAAAAAAATAAACTGGCCATTTCAGCCCTTGAAAGGACTTTGACCGAACTTCTTATGATCAAATTGTGTTGTGCGTCTTATTAAATGTTTGTACACAAATTGATCGAGAACTGGACCTAGTTTTATGCCGACTCCGAACGGCTAATGTGCATGTTCTCCAGAAGCTTTACATGGCATTTTTTTTACTCTCTGAATTTTGCCATTGTCTGCAGAGAGGTGACGGTCGAACAGAAAAATTAATTCAATTGAAAAAGATTCTGTGTCAGATGGAATTGAACCAGGGTTCTCTGGCGTATGGGTAACGCACTCTACCCACTGCGCCACGTTCGCCACAACCAATTGCAATTACAATGCGCAAAATTCAAACAAATTTTCCTCGTAGTCATGTGCATTATAAGAAATGTGTCCCGCAACATAATCAAAAAATTCGAAGGGACTGCCTCAGTGCAGGATGTGCAGACACCGAAACGACTTAACGTTCAACCGGAAATATCGAGGCAGGGAAGCAAAATATTGAAAACGGCTCAAGCAATTCTATTTGTCAACCGTGCTCAAGAAGAATATTGACGAAAAATGTTACTTTGCATGCGTATAAAGTCCCGATTGACTCAAGGAGTAAAGTCCTTGTATTTTCGTTATCTGATTGATTCTTGGAAAACGTGAATGATGACGGCGGTTTTGGCAAAAACATCTGATGAAGATCATTTTCACGTTAATAAGTAAAATTAATTCGTTTGAGGATCCGAAAAACAACGAGTGATTCAGAAGATGCCCATTCGTTCACAACGAGTCACTGTTCGGTGTGGATTGTGGGCCGTAGGCGTCAAAAGGTCGTGCTTTTTTCGAAAATGATGAAGGTAGAGCCGTTACAGTCAAAGTAGTGCGCAACAGAGATATAATAAACAATAGGGGTATTCACGATCCGGAGTTTTTTGTGAAGCTCTTGTGCAAAAGAGCAAAAGTGCAACAAAAAAGAACAAAATACACGTGCTGTCAAAAGTTTGCTTTTTTGCACAAATCCCCTGTAATTCTTTTGTTGTGCGCTTGAGCTCTTGAGTACATTTTGTGAATTTTTGACAGCCAAAAAAAAAAAAAAAAATGGGAGGATTCTGAAATTTGTGCTATTTTGGACTGCTGCCATCAGGTTGAAGGTTGGAAATTATGAGGTAAGCATATGTTTTCATTTTAAATTGAATAAACAAAACACAGCTGAATAAACTCCACTTCAATTGCTAGGTCTGTGAATGAGGTGCGTTCACAGTTTCTTGAGCTTTTTTACTCTTTTGCACAAGAGCTCTACAAAGAGCGCCGGATCGTGTTTACTAATATTTTGTAATCGGAGATACATAGGTACACAGAGGACCACTAATTTCAGCAGGATGGTGCTACGAAACAATCGAGGAAGCGCAGGAAGTTTTTTGGTAGTAATTTCACGTTTTGGATACCAATTGGACACCAAGATGTTGCGATTTAATACCGGTTGATTTTTTTTTCTTTGGGGTGATGCGAAGAGTAAGAACTAAGTGAATCATACTCAAGCAATTCCGACTTATTGTTGAAATAGAGTCCAAATTATGCGAAAGAGTAATCTCAGATTTCCAAAAAAGGGTTAAGGTCTGCACAGGCCACCATTTGAAAGACAATTTATTATATGTTGATACACCCGTAATTATGAAATAATATTCTGTTTAATGAAGCCTACTACAACAATTCTGTTTGATAGAAATTTTAGTGTTTTGATATTTGGCTCATTAGCATTCAGTGATAAAATATAGTTGTTGAATATCTTTTTGTCGTGCTGGCAATATTTTTACTCTTATCTTTTTCGCTTATTTATTTTTTTTTATCATTATCAGCAACAAGCATTCCAGCTTAGAAAACACCCACATATTGTTGTACTTTATATTCAGTTAATTTTTGCCAACATTTTTTTTTTTCTTTTTTTCATTCATATTTTCGTTCTTTCATTGATAAATAAATATGGTGGTGAGTAATGAAAATTCCAGTAGTGCTGAAATGGAATTCATAGCGATAACCAAAAAGGAACTATAAAGCACGTTCCATATTTATTTTTTTATTCTTTATGTAACGATAAGGTTTTCAAAATATACAGAAAAATATATGAAAATTATAAAACCAAATAAAAATTCAATACATTTGGTCTACAAGCAACAAAAACGAAAACAAAACAAAAAAAAAAAAAAATTAAATAAGATATACCTTGAAAACTGATGTTATAAAATAACATTTTCATCAGAGATTAGCACTCATTGTCAGAGTATAGGAAGAATGCTTTGATATTATTCTTTCCAGTAAATATTCAGTAATTTTTCATGAAATCCTCTTAAAACTTGAAGTGAGTATGTCAAAAAGTAGTTAAAACATATTTTTTTCTAAACAATCTTGATAATTTATTTTTTATTTAAAAGCCGAATAATCGACAAAGCCGAATTATAAAAATCAAATAATCTTTACTAGGTACATTTCTTATGTTACTTTAATGAATGATTACCGCTTAAACGTTAATTTTGGGACAACCAATGTCTATAGACTCTAGGATCGTGAACTACAAGTTAGGAATATAAAGTAATTTTGATATGCTTTTTCGATTCTCGGGTTCTTTAGTTCATATAGCGAATTTGGTGGCGTAAAAGATAAAATTCCTAAAATCTAGATTCTAGATTCAAAATATATATATATATATATATATATTGGTTGGTTCCAAAAGTAATGGTAATATCTTAAATTGATATATATTTCAAAGACTAATTTATTGAGAATAAACAATGCGAGCCAATTGAAATAAAGTTTTTAAAGTCACTATAATTTTGGCTTGAGACCAATATTTGATAAAGGTCAATACCGGAAATTTTTGGAAATCAATTTTAGAACAAAAATTCCAGAAAATGAAAACGGGTTAATTTTGGAATTAAGGATTTGATTTTATTTACGTAAGAAATTTATTATCTTTAGCTTGGCCGAAGTTGAAATACCCCCACATTCGTGTTTAATATATAATATCCGAAGTATGAATTTTTTTTTTAATGAAGTGAGATTGTGTGGGGTTGAGGTTTTCATTCAAATTGTAAAAACTTCAAACTCATTCTACATTTTAAATATCACAGTTTAAGTGTATAACAACAAGTCAGTACTTATTTTCGTGGAATTTATGAAGGTTTTGCAATTTTGATGACGTCACTTTGTATGGGAAGTAGGCGTGGTTAATATCTGTCTTTGCAAAATTTCAAACTAAGACTGGGTATTTAAAATCAAAAGCTTATTTGCAAAATTCCAAGGTTCTAAATTAATTTTTATAAAAGTTTTCGATATTTTGTCATTTTGGTATAGGTACTTGGTATGGGAAGAAAGCGTGGTTTTCATCAGATTTTGCCAAATTTCATTCTCAGAGTGCATATATGAAATCAAAGCTTGTGATTTTACCATTTCAATGACGTCACTTTGTATGGGAGTAAGGCGTGGTTTTCATTGGAGTTTATCGAACTTTAAATTAATTGTGTTTATTGGATATCAAGGCTTATTTTGGAGAAAATCTTATAAATTGAAGATCAGTGTCGAGCACAGTAATAACATTTATCTCGTTTACTCTTTCGTACTGATTTTACCATTTCAATGACGTCACTTTGTATGGGAGTTAGGCGTGGTTTTCATTGGAGTTTATCGAACTTTAAATTAATTGTGTTTATTGGATATCAAGGCTTATTTTGGAGAAAATCTTATAAATTGAAGATCAGTGTCGAGCACAGTAATAGCATTTATCTCGTTTACTCTTTCGTATTTACGTAAAAAGACGAATTGTCGCTTATCTCGCGAAGGTACTACGTGATCGACACTGTTGGAAATTCATTTTTGTGAAATTTTTGAAGATTTTACCATTGTGATGACGTCACTTTGTAGGGGCGGTAGTTAATTTTGGCCAATTTTTTACTAAGTGCTTTTTGAGGTACTTACATTAATTTTGAGTAATTTATATGAGATTTTACCATTTCGATATAGTCTCTTTGTATGTGAGGTCGGCGTGGTTTTTGTCCCTTTTGGCTCATTGAAGAATTTGATTCGCCTTTATTGAAAAAAAAAATCATATATATTACATTTCATAACGAGAGCTTCAACATTACAGCTCTAATAATGACGACGAACAGAAACACGGACACGGTTTAATCGACTTAGGGGATGATGCTGGTCACGAATATAACTATACACCAGTGATGTTCACGTAGTTCAGTGATGTTCACGTAGTATCACGCGTGGTGAGACTCGACGGCTCTGTTTGAGAATCGAAAAACGTACACGATCATACGCACGAAGTTCTCTCAATCAATTGGCGCTGAAACTTCAAGCTGGGAGGTTCACGCCGCTTGGTCGTGTGTTTTACACTGCACAAAAAGTTTGAGGCATATGAAAATGAGTTCTTGATAATAATGATGATATTGATAATGATAGTGATAATGATGATGATATTGATAATGATAGTGATAATGATAATTATATTGGTAATTATAATTATAATTATATCACAATTCTTGATTAGTACCTGCACAATAATTTTTGTCAGTGCAGAGAGCGAGAGAGCTTCTAACACAAGTAAAAAAGTTGAAAATTGTGGTAGTATGCATGTGAAAACCACTGCTATACACCTTTCTTTATTCACCACGCCTCCCCAGTAGGGAAATTATTCATTAAAGAACTAGTTACATAATGATTACTTGGTAATGGGAGGTAATTCCGTGCTGCATCTGTGCACGCAGAAATATGGGATTGTCATAGGCGGTAATATGTGGTGCTCACAGGTACTACAGCTTAGGTTATTTATTTTTAAATCGTAAGCTAGGATGTAAGGTTTCACGATCCTTGTTACTAGGCATTTTACTTGACATTATTTATCAAAAAACTGTAAGCGAAGGTGTAATGACATGTGCTTACAGAGTAATAAGTTACTGAGCTAATTGTGGCTCTAATGACTTCTCATCTTCCCACAGGGGTATTATGGGCTTTTTAAACCCAGGTTTTTAAACAAGATTTGCAGTCATTGATTTCTAGAGCAATCACCGCAATCACCCGCACTCAATTAGAGGTAAGTGCTATAAACTTTAGATTTCTATTCATTCTAACCAAATTCTTGTTTCAAAAATTAAATTTTAAAATTTCAATTTCTGCTGTAGCATCCAAAGAGAAAGCAGTTTTAAGGTGGGACGACTGAGAGGTGATAAAAGTTTTTTATTTCCCAAGCGATGAAAATTTCACGAATTTGTTCATTGCAAACTGAGAAATCAACGGATTTTTTGTTTCGATTTTTAAAAAGTATAAAATCATTCACGGATGTGCATTTTTTTTTCAAAATCTTTAGATTCAAAATTTTTTAAAAATTGTCGAAACTGAAAATTCTTTAAAAAATATTAAATAAATATACCCGTTGGTTGGGAATGATTTTATTTTTTCGTTAATTTCAATTTGCAAGAGAAAAATTGGAAAAAAATTCGTGAAATTTTCATAATTTGTGGGAATTTAAAAATTTTGAAAACAGTACTGAACTTGCTACCCTATAGCCGCCATTTTGAATGCTAGGAACTTCAAAATACAATGCAATTTTAAGTAGAGGGTCCCAGGACATGATTTACTAAGCAAGCCTAGGAATTCCTTAGAAGATGTCGGTGCAAAAACATGAATTGGAAATGGGGGCAAAGAGTAAAAAATTGGAATTGTATCTAATGGTGGCCTGGGTAGAATGCTTGACTGCCATATCATAGGTCGCGGATTCGAATCCCAACCGTAACACTGTCCTCCTCATTAGAAATCAAATTAAATTGAAAATTCATCAATATTTAGACTTAAAAACTTATAGTTGGTGGTAGAGAAGATTATGGAGAGGATCGCTCATTAACTAGAACCAAGATAAGGGCCACTTGTTTCTGATTCTAATTCACATATTTCTACGGCTTCCCGCCACGCGCAGAACACCCTTTATATGTTTCAGTTGAATGCCTCTTCTCTCCCACTAACCTATCACCGCATTTCGATCTAAGGTAGGCTTGACTAAATAGATCAAGGATGTCCCAACGGTCGCTATAATTTTGGTTCAGACACTCCTTTTTGGTGGCAAACGGTACTAAATCTATGACAGCTATCGACAGCAAGCAGGGGAGATTTAGTCATGGAGATTCACGGTCGAGCAACTCGTATAAGTTCTTAACCCTAGAACCATAATGTACGTAAATTTTACGTGTATGAAAGTAGTAGTATTAACGTAGTATAAAATAACGTTATGGTTCTAGGGTTAAAATTCACTACAAAAATAGTGAACATTTTGCAGAGACGATTCGCTAGACCCGTTCACTTTCGGTCACCATAACGTATCGTCTCGTAACAAAGTGGTTAATTAAATCAATATATTTGAGTCCACTGGCTCTACTGTGGATGCGAAAAGGAGAAGTCATCGTCGTTCCACCCGTTCGGATGAAAACAGCCATGACAGCAGTCCGGTCAGCGTTGATTGTAACCCAACAAGGTCGACTCCTCATCGTGGTCAGGAATTGGGCGTTAGCAAGAACACGTTGCAGGGCGTTTTGGCAAAATATCTGCTTCTGCACGCTTACAAGGTTCAGTTGACCCAAGAACTAAAGCTGGCAGCCCATTTGTAGCGTTGAATGTTCTCAGATTGGGTGTTAGAACATCATCAAGTTGATCACAAGTTTACGAAGAAAATCGGCTTCAGTGACGAAGTCCATTTTTATCTCAGTGGCTACATCAACAAGCAGAACTGACGCATTTGGGGCGCGGAGAATCTAATAGTTTCCCATGCATTCACAACGGTGCACTGTTTGGTATGGAATTTAGGCTGGCGGTATCATCGGGCCATTCTTTTGCGAAAATACAGCTAAAAACGCAGTTACTGAATGGTGTCCGATATCGCGACATACTGACTAACTCCATTTGGCCTGCAATTGCTTATATGGATTTGGCGACATAGGGTTTAAACTCTTTAGGTACAAGAAAAAAGTCAAAATATTTTTCATTTTTTATTATTATTTATATGTAATGTTATATTAATATCGAGTGGGTTGAAATTATCTGAAATTATCTGAGTGGATTGAATTTTGTCCCAACATACCACAAAGGTTTATTTTCCAGTGGTTCAAATTTTGTCCCATGGTACTTCAAAGACTTAACAGGATAGCGCCACTTGCCACACCACCAACGACACAATTCCCTTATTGCAAACAAAATTTGAAAGGAAGATTACTTTCCACCGAAGTTATGTCAATTAACCACCGAGATCATGAGATTTGTCCCCGTTGGACTTTTTCCTTTGGGGTTTCTTCAAAATTAAGGAACGATTCTGGAGCTTAAACATGAAATCCAACCCTCCATTGCAGCAATTGATCCAGAATTATGCCAGAATGTAATGGAAAACTTCATGAAAAGGGCTCGAGTGTGCAAGCAAGGTTGAGGCAGCCATATCCCATTTGAGGGATATTATGTTCATCAATAACCTCCAAGACTCTACACAATAAAAACTCAATTCAATAAAAGCTTTCAACAAGACAATGCGTTTTATTGAAAAATTAAAATGCCAAAAGCTTTTTCAACACACCGACAGTTGAATTATTTGCAGTTTTATTGTGTTTCGGTCCCAATGTGCGACGTTTTAAAAGTTTACTTTAGACATAGGATTAAGATGGGTTAAAAATTGAAACTAATTTAAGCAATTTACTGCAGCAAAAAAGGGCCACGAGGGTCATCAATTCGTAAAATTCGTTGTGGTTTTTCGTTTCCTAAAGAAATTACAGGAATTTCACAATGACTTAAGATGTTTTGGGAATTCCAATTGACATTACAGGCTATTATCGGACAGCCGTTCAAAGCAAAGCAAACTAGAACGACGTCCCATGAGATGTATCGTAAGAAGAAGAAGAAGAATAATAATAAAATGTCAAATAATCCAATAAGAATAAGTAAGAGGTATTGTGGTCTAGTGCGTTGAAACGTAGTAAATGAGAAAAGTGATTTTGAACAAAGCCAAGTTCAATTTGGGTCTGTTAGATTATTTGTAGAAAAGGTTAAGAAAATCAACCCCATGACTTCGATGAGTAAAGCAAAACAAATAATAAAATCAGAAAATGTTTGCTTTTTTCTCTACAATAGCCACCCTGTATAGTGGTGGGTAACCTCAGGCAAAACAAGCACGAAACCAGATAAATAAATATACTATAAGAGGATTGAAAGCAAATAAAAACAAAAATAAAAATAAAACATTAACAAAAAAAAAAAAAAAGAAAAAGAAAAACGAAGTTGTTTTAAAAATAAAACAATAACAAAAAAAAAAGATAAAAGAGACAAGAGACAAATAAGAGACAAATAAAAAAACAGACAAAAATATAAACAAAAATACGAGCAGCGGAAACAAAGAGAGCGCGAAGTTGAACGAAAACAAAGAAGTAACAGAGGAAAGTGGTAAAGTAATGCAGGGTAATTGGCCAGAGGCAATTGAGTGCCACGTAAACCAGCTATACAGCTGATAAAAAAAAACAAAAAAAAAAAAGAAATAAAAAAAAATCGAGAAAATACAAAATGGGGTGCATCAGGGTGCTAAAATCACAAAACACAGCGTGGCATTAACACCCACGCACGCACACATGAACATTGGCACGTACGCATAAACGCACAAATACTCAAAATCAAAGAGACGCCAACAGCAGTTGAGAACGAGAGAGAGAGAGAGAGAGAGGAGAGACAGAGAGAGAGAGGGTGGTGAATGATAGCGAGCTGGTTTTGCATGGGCGTAGGGCGCTGTTGCACGAGCTGCATTGCTGGCAGCTGGCAAATCTTGACAACGCTGTGAGGAGCTGCTAAGAAAAAGTTGAAAATTAAGCCAAATGAGCTTTCAATAAGCTTTAAGTTTAAATAAGGCACAAAAGTAAGAAAAAAACAATAAACACAAAAAAACAAGAGAAAAAGTTGCTCACCCGGCTGACGACTGTTGGGTGGATTGATTGACTGAGTGGCTGACTAATAACTTTGTGATTGTCTGTGTGTTTTATTTATTTCGCTCCGAACAGCAAACTCAATAAAAAAACTGCCAACGTAGACAAAAGAAAAGTGAAAATTACAAGAAAGCAAAACAAAGCAATTTAAATGTTTGACCTCATGGGTGCAAATAACGCAACAAAAACAACAACAAAAACAGCTATAAAAGTCATTGCGTCGAGCCTAACAGGCGTCACAACAGAGAGTAACGCCGGGAAGCTCGAGGGAATGCATTAACGGCTTGAGCTGTAGACACCGCTAGACACTGTTTTTAAAAGCCACCATTAAATTGGCCAACATGATTAACCACACACACACACAAGCACAATCACTCTGTCAAACACACCCAGAGGCATTCAACAACTCGTAGCCAACTCTCGTCGCTCTCTTTCGTACTCACTCTTACGAGACAGAGACCAACGAAAGAGCTTTAAAAACAGATGATTTTCGAAAAGCAATCAAGAAATTTTATATTTTATTGAGAGCTGGCTAATATTTTTTTCTTTTTTTTTTTCTAATGTGTGCAAATTTTGCGGTTAAATAAAATAGCTCAATAAATACCTCGGTTAATGAATACATATATCCCAGCGACATAGAATATATCTATTTGTGTGTGTTACTCCAAAATCTGCTGCGTTGAGGAAATAATCCCAATATATAAAGCTTTCGATGAAAGTTGAGGTTGATGCTGATGTTGATAAAGTTGAAAGCTCGTTGATTATGAAAGTCACACAACGAAAACAGCAACAAAATAAATAACAAAAAAAAAAAAAAAACAAAAATAACCAAAATAGTTAAACTTCGTCTAAAGCGACGTCAAATTTATGCATAGATATTTGCAAAATCACCAAAAATAACCCAACAGAGAATTTATATTGAACGTCAAAACAGCGCACACAGGCACACTCGAATACAATCACACACACACACGCAAATGAACACAGTCACTAAGAGACGAGACTGTATATGCCACGCGATTGAATTTTTTAAAGAAACCGAACGACGACTTTCGAGCAATTTTCAATAGTTTTAATGATTTCTTTTATTTAATTTTTTTTTTATATAATTTTTCTTTTAATAATATTTTGTTAATATTTTAGTATCTATTGAAATATTTTTTATTTGCTTAATTTTTTTTTATATATATAATCAACGTAAGCGGCAGCTACGCAGACGAACGCAGTTGTAATTATTATAATAATAAAAATGTATCTAGTACGAGCGATGAGCAAACAGCGGCGAGCGACGTGGGCAACTCTGCAGCAGCTGATCTCAGTGACGACTGACGGATGAGGCGGTGCCACCGCCTTGAATGCTACGCGAAATGCTGCCGCTGCCTCGGCTGCTGCTGCTGTTGTTGCTGTTGCTGCTACTGCGGCTGGTTTGTACGCACATAAATTTCTATTCAATGAATGCGCCTCTGTCGCTCAATCGCCGCCATTGAGTAGTAAATGCCATAGAAGAGCACGATAGAGCGCAAGTGAGCAAAATGAGCGCTCATTCGTAAACAATACGCTCTTGGTCCGGTTTTTCGTTTTCCAGTTTGCATGTTGTTTTTTATTTTTTTTTTCTTTTCTTCTTTTTTAAAGGTCGTTCAGCAAAATAAACTGTTATCAAAAAGAAGCAAGCAAAGGCTAGCGGCTGCCGCAAAAGCTACAAGTGCAAGTGTGACGGCAAGAGCGGAAACGAGCCAAAAATAATGCAGCCTTGTGTGAGTTAATGGCTATGGTGGGTACAAGTGGAGATGGCGCACACAAGAACTTGTGGGAGCAAAAGAGCGAATGAGCGCCGAGTGAGAGAGCACATAAAATTAATCAAACAAAAGCTTTATCTTTAGAATATAATCATGTTTAACTAAAAGAAGAGCGTCGCGTTATGCAGCTGAGCTGACTCACTTGAATACGCTGTGTGTGCCAACACCACCCATTTTTAATGCACAGTGGGCAGCATGCTTTCAAGAAACGGACATATTAACAAGAGAACAGGTACATATGCATATAAATTTGATAAAGGGTGGCCCATAAATAACGTTATGATTTTATCATTGGATAAATTTTTTGCTAAAAATTTTTTTTTTGGTTTTCTTTTTAGAATAACCTTTTGAATACTTGGGAAATTTATGATGGAAAGATTCAGCATTGAACAAAGAACCGAAGAGGTTCAATTCTATTTTGAAAATCAGCACTCGATTATTCAGACTTCTTCCACGTACTGGAAGACCTCGTGCAGTTCGAAATGATGAGAATATTGCTCGGATGCAAGCAAGTATTGAGGAAGACCCTAAAACTTCCATGAGGCGACGTTGTCAGCAGTTGGTGATGTTTAGGCGGTCTTTACATATGATATACCTTTTTTCCATATAAGATGCCATTTGTTCACAAATTAAAACCAAATGATCCACAAAAACGCATTCAATACAGTCGCCGTTTGCAAGAATTGTGCCTTGAAAACAACAAGTTTATTTACAAACTCATAATGAGCGATTAGGCCCATTTTCACCTCAATGGTCATGTGAATAAACAATATTGCAGAATATTGGGCACCCAAAATCCAACAATAGTTGTTGAAGATCAAATGCACCCACTTAGATGCACAGTATGGTGTGGAATTACTACAGAAAGGATAATTGGACCATATTTTTTCGAAAACGGCGCACAAGTTGTGTGAAGTTAGTGTGAGCGGCATGATTGATAATTTTGTTAGGCAAGAGGTTCAGAACAACCCAGAGTTGTGGTTCCTACAAGATATAGCCGCAGCTCACACAGCTCGCCCAACTATGGCTCTCCTGCGCGAAATTTTTGGCGATCGAATAATTAACACATTTTTCTGATTTAAAGTGGCCCCGCGTTCGCCCGATATAACGGCTCCCGATTTTTTTCCATTTGGCTACCTTAAGGGTAAGTTGTATGCCAATAAGCCAAGAACCATCCAACAGCTTAAGGCCAATATTCGAGAAGAAGTGAGGGCGCTGCAACCTGAAATTCTTAGAAAAGTTATGGAAAATGCTCTAGAAAGAGCACATCAGGTCGTAGCAAACAATGGGCAGCATTTGAAAGATATAATATTTAAACATAATGTAAAAATATTTCCATGTTCTAATCTTAATTTTATTAAATGCCAACGTTAATTAAAATTGGAAAGAAAAAAGTTGTTCATTATTTCAATCATAACGTTCTTTATGCGCCACCGTTTGGTTAAGTTTACAGAAATAATGTTAATATCTTAATTGTAAGAGGAAATTTTTACGATATTACGTTAAGTTTATTAAGAGTAAAAAATTTGGTTAAAATTTAATTACATCCCTCACTGAACTTTCACCTCAACAGATTGAGCAGCTGACCAGCAAGGAGAAGTTAAGATAGGCGATTTACAGTTGACAAGCAAGGAGAAGTTAAGATAGGCGATTTACTCGTTCCAACCCTATAAATCTTCGGATCCCGATGGAATTATACCAGCTCAACTCCACTATAGTTTCAATGAAATAGTACCCCGGCTTCAGGCAATCTACCAATGTTGCCTACTCCTTAACTTTATTCCAACAGCTTCGAGAGAGACCAAAGTTATCTTAATACCGAAAGCGGTTAGGTCCTCTCACACTAAACTTAATGACTTTAGGCCTATCAGTCTTTCCTCCTTTTTCGTTAAAATACTGGAGAGACATTGGGCTTCTTCTTAACCCGAACCTAGAAACCTAGGAGTTAGTCTGGATAAGAAACTTATCTGGAATGCTAACATAAAGGAGCGCGTTAAAAAGGCAAATATAGCTCTATTTGCCTGTAAAAAACCTATAGATATAAAATGGGTTTTTTTTCCCAAATTAATTAATAATTAAGAAATTATGAACTTTTGCCAGTTCGGCCACACGCATGGAGGAAGAAAATTCCTTCGTTTTAGTTGTCAGTCAATCTCATCAAAGTGTCGTAAACTTACTTTTGCTGGGGAGTCAGAGAAAGTTTTTAAAATGTAATGGATTTCACACAACCTCACTGAATGAATAGCAGTTATTCATGGCATACCTGTCAAACGATAGGTCCGCCACGAATGCCATCTATTGAAAGTAATGTTCTTTAACCAGATCTATTCTCAAAATCTACTACGTTCTATTACGAACGTAGAAACGATTTTAAATGTACTAGATTTCACACAACCGCACAGGATCCATAACAGTCATGGGCAGCTGTCATATGATAAGTTTGCCGCGAACGTCATCTATTGAAAGTAATTCGAAGTGGCAATTCCCAAACCTATTTACTAATACGTTATTGTGTTAAATTTATGTAAGTTCCAGAGTTCTAACATGAATTTTTCTTCCAGTGAGGATCAAACAGACCAACAAGTGCTTACATCAACATTCTACGATCAGTACGTTAAGCACACCAAAGGCTTAAAGTGTGACATAAACAAAGTTTGCTTATTGCAATAGACCACCGTACTTACCTTCGAAAATGACGTAATTTTACGTCAAGGACTGCTGAGCTGTTATGATGAAAAAACTAAAAAAAAAAATACTTAATCATATTCTTAGCACACATCATTTTTAGCCCACTGTGCAGCCACAGAGTAAAATTAAAGAAATTAAGTGCAAAAATGCCGTCATTGCTTTTAACGTGGAGCGGCAAAAAGAGAGCCAATATAACTGAAAATCGGCACAAGTTAAATAAACAATAAATAAAAGCATAAATTCTCCGAGTAAGAATTAGTTTTCAACGCAGGTCTTAACACGTACTCTCCATCTTTCGCTCGCTTCTCGTTCTCTGACTAAGGTCTGTGCTACTCAGTGATGTGATTTGGTGGGATTTCGGGCTCATTTCGGGATATTTGGCCTATTTGAGAACGTGTGGGATTTCAGATGCTTAGGTGGGATTTTCTACTGAATCATAATTTTTTAAAGTGTAAATTAGCAAAACTGGTTGGTATCACTTTTTTGTAATCTTTCAAAATTTTTCGTTTAATTGCTGTTTCATTGATTCTAAATATGTAAGAAAGAGATATGTATATTCATGAGGCTTAAAATTTATGAAAATAAGATCCTCATTTAAAAACAAAAATATAAGCTCAGTCTTATTTGATGCAACGAAAGAAATTTACGATTACTTCATACACTTACGAGAGTTTTTATAAAAAACGCAGAGTTTTACTTTAATAAATAAATAAATAACTGGTAATTTCAGCGCTTGAAAGGACTTTGACCTAGCTTCTTATGATCAATTGTGTTGTGCGTGTTATTAAGTTTGTACACAATTGACCGAGAAATGGACCTACAGGCTTAACGCCGACTCCGAACGGCGATGAACAAAATGTTCTTATTCTCAAGAAGCTTTACATGGCATTTTGATTATTCTCTGAGGTTTGCCATTGTCTGCAGAGAGGTGGCGGCCGTACAGAAAAATCATTGTATTCAAATAATTTTCTGTCGCTGCTGGGGTTCGAACCTGGGTCACCAGGTTCGTTGACATAGCGGCCACGCACTTTAACCAACTACGCCACGGACGCCACAAGAGTTTTACTTTAGGTATTTTTTTTTCGAAAAATTTGTCTTTTTTTATAAAATTTGTTATTTTTATTGATAAACTTTATTATCTACATTATTAAACTATAAAATTATTATAATGTTAAAAAAATGTAGGGAAGGATGCCCGCCTACTAAACACGTTTTGCTTGGAGGCTATACCGTTGGTTTAAAACATAATTTTTCAGAGCTCTTGGTTTCATTTGGAAGCTAAGTTCAATAACTAACAAGAATTTTAATAAGAATTTAAAATTACCAAAAATTATAATTTTGGAAGTCGATCTAGCAAAAGTCTCGAAATCGGCCAGCTACTGAACACCTAAAATGAACCGTTGAAAAAAATTAGAAAATGAAGTAAAAACACTAGTTTTTGAGAGTTTATAAAAAGTTTATTCTATCAATAGTTCACAATGACTCACTGAACTTTTAACAAAAGAGATTTGAATTTCTTTGATAGCTGCAGCCATCGCATCAGAATTTATATTCGTTCTTCTTTACACTTTTTGTTAGGCGACGCCATTCTAAAATTTTATCTGAACGTGGACGAGAATCACGAAAATTATTTTAACTAATTTCAAACACTATTTTCAATATAAATGATAATTTTTTACTAGCACGATTTCTGAAAATTTGTTCGGAAGGTGGACCATCGTTTTGTTCAGTAGGTGGACAGGCACGCCATCATGACATGACGTGAAATATTTTTTCCCATTTCTCAATATCGTCGAATTGTGAAAAATAAACATTATATATAGAATTCTACTCATATTCACCTTTTTTTTATCGATAAGAAACACTATGAAATTCACTTAAAAGAGATGAAGTATTTTTGCTCAGCTTCGTTTTATTCGAATATTTTATCTCTCAACTGCCGTGGGGCTAAATTAGCATGCGCATTCATCTCAATGATTTATCAAAGTGAACATTCAATGATATGTTACTGCGACACTTTACACATTGACGCATCATACAGACGTCAGAACTCACGGTGTTCAGTAGTAGGAGGGCCTGTTCAGCAGGTGGGCATCCTTATTACTTTTCAAAAATTGCATAAGAAATCGTAATTGGTATAAATATTTGGGTGGGATTTTTTGTGGGTTTTTCGTGTCATTTTGGTGGGATAAACAGGTCTAAATCGGGATGTGATCGGGATTTTTTACTAAATCAGAATCACATCACTGGTGCTACTTTGCGATTAAATATTTCCACTTCAGTTTCTTTAATGTTTAAGAAATATTTAGTTCTTCGATTAACATTAGAAAAATGCACATAGATAGTGTGACTCTCTCCCTCTCTTTTTCTCTAAGAGCATAATCATCTATACTTTCTTCTTTTCTCAAATAGAATTTCTTCACAAGTTGCTTTCTTGTTTGTATTGAGCAGTATCCGCTGATATACTAATTATTTAAACAGTACAAACGCCGCAAACATGACTTCAACGGCATACATTTATGTACATTAAACACGCACACACACACCCAGTCTACTCAGCTGATAAGAAACATTTCCTTATTTTGCTTCCACAAAAGACATAGAACAATAACAAAAATAACAACAAAAACAAAAACAAAAAAAAAAAAAAAAGAAACAATTGGAAAACAAGCCGAAGAGGGAAATCTGCCGAATCACCAAAACATAAGGGTGCCAACTATCACTCGACCGACCATGCGGGGTGTGAATGCGGAAATTATCTGCACTATCGTGTTTTTCGAATCCAACCCGCGTGCCACGTATTACCAGCCGACCATCCCGACCGACACCGGAATTCACACAAACAAATCCAATTCCTTTCATCTCAACAAATGATCTGTGTTTGTGTGCTTGAATGGGTGCTGAGAGAAAGGGCGGTCGGATGCTTGTTGGACGCTGCTGTTGCTACTGGCGATAGTGGTGTTTATGGTGTTGAAGTTTGTCGCGTATTTTGGATTTTTTTTTCTTTTGGTTTTGTTTTTTGTGCGTAAAGCAGCACCCAAGGCGGCGACGCTAGAATGATAACGATTCACTGATTGCATCCAGCACAACGTCACGCTTAGACAAAAGAGTTATAGCCTAAGTCTAATCTGGGTGTATTCTGTTAAAATAAATTTGTTCAAAAACATAAATCGAGGATTCGAAAATCAAGCGCTGATTGTGAAGCCGAACAAAACAAACAGAAACAAAAGCAGAATATAAGAAATAATAAAAAAGAAATAAACAATTAAGCGGAAAATTAAATAAAGAGCTTGCTCTGACGTCAGCAACATGAGCAACGTTCGACGTTGGCGTCTATTAAATTTGCCCCAGCGACAAGAGAGTACCGACAAAAATAAAGTCAAAGATATTAGGTTAGGTGTTTTGAGAGAAGTTACAATGGAATGCAGTGTTTTTTACTAAAAAAAAATGTATATTTGAGGTTTAAGTTTCTTTAATTTGTAGAAGTCTTCAGGTCATCATTTGAGACTAGATTTTATAGTTGGATTTCATGTTCCAGAATATAAAACACTCAACCATAAAAAAATTTGAAAAATGTCTCAAAAACGAATCCACGATTGCTACTTGAGTACAGTTCTGACCTGATAACGTTGAGTTTTACTTCGCAAGATCCCAAAAAAATTTAAAAAAGCATCAGTGTTGCATGAAATGTTAACTCATTGAGTAAAGGTGCTAAGAGAGCGAGCAGTTGCAAGATCGAAACTGTAACAATCATGCAATGGCGTTGCACTGAATTTTTACTCGGTGAATATGAGCGCTATGGTATATGTTACAAAACGAAAATGACGGATTTGTTTTTGGCTTTACGTAAAAATAAAAAAGAAATTTGGCTTTACGTAAATATAAATTAGCACTGCCTCCAAATAACGACCTCATTGGAGGCAGTGCTAATACAACAATTTTGCATTATTATGATAAAAATAAAAAACGCCATGTGCTATAGCACCACGGAAGCAACTTAATGATGTGAAAATAAAACAAAAATGCAAGAAAGTTGCATGGAATTATATTCCGGTGACTACGTTGCATAAGCGATTTCCTGAGGGTATGGCGCTAAGGTAAATGTTAAACATAAGAAAAAAACAAAAACAAAAAAACTCAAAAAACAACAGTCAAAGTTACAATAAAAGTAAAAGTAATAGTAAAAGTAAAAGTAAAAGTAAAAGTAAAAGTAAAAGTAAAAGTAAAAGTAAAAGTAAAAGTAAAAGTAAAAGTAAAAGTAAAAGTAAAAGTAAAAGTAAAAGTAAAAGTAAAAGTAAAAGTAAAAGTAAAAGTAAAAGTAAAAGTAAAAGTAAAAGTAAAAGTAAAAGTAAAAGTAAAAGTAAAAGTAGAAGTAAAAGTAAAAGTAAAAGTAAAAGTAAAAGTAAAAGTAAAAGTAAAAGTAAAAGTAAAAGTAAAAGTAAAAGTAAAAGTAAAAGTAAAAGTAAAAGTAGAAGTAGAAGTAAAAGTAAAAGTAGAAGTAGAAGTAGAAGTAGAAGTAAATGTAAATGTAAAAGTAAAAGTAAAAGTAAAAGTAAAAGTAAAAGTAAAAGTAAAAGTAAAAGTAAAAATAAAAGTTAAAATATAAATAGAAGTATTAAGAATAAGAAAAGAATAAGAATTAGAATACGAATTAAAATAAAAATAAGAATAAGAATAAGAATAAGAATAAGAATAAGAATAAGAATAAGAATAAGAATAAGAATAAGAATAAGAATAAGAATAAGAATAAGAATAAGAATAAGAATAAGAATAAGAATAAGAATAAGAATAAGAATAAGAATAAGAATAAGAATAAGAATAAGAATAAGAATAAGAATAAGAATAAGAATAAGAATAAGAATAAGAATAAGAATAAGAATAAGAATAAGAATAAGAATAAGAATAAGAATAAGAATAAGAATAAGAATAAGAATAAGAATAAGAATAAGAATAAGAATAAGAATAAGAATAAGAACAAGAATAAGAATAAGAATAAGAATTAAAATAAGAATAAGAATAAGAATAAGAATTAGAATCAGAATAAGAAATTTTGTTATATACCTATTGGAAACATACCAAAATTTTAATATTTTTTTGTTTTTGTATTTTTCTGAAAAAATATTTTTTGGTCACATAAAGGATGCCTCATGTAGCATTGTGTGCATTCGGAGGACGGGTGCTAGTTAGTATGAGGGTGGAAAAATTGAGTAGTGCCGCTGATTTGCTTTAAAATTTATACAGCTCAAAACTGCCGAGGAGATTGTTTTACAATTTTACTTTTCGACCGAAGAACAAATTATTCCGGCAATGCGAGGTTCTGTGGGGCATCACGGCAATGATATAGGGGTGGGCTTGATAAGTTAGTTTCTCAGGTTGAACTGGGAAACACACGAGTTGATAGCGTCAAGTTTTGTAGGCTTAAACATTTCCCCTTAAACATTTCCCATCATAGTATCTATACAGAAGGCCTAGGCAACCAACATTGCGTCGATGCTCTAAAGAGTTGAAAGAAAATTAAATATTTCAAATCCCTATCAGATATATCCTATTTTGTTGAATTAGGTCCAGAAGCTGGCAAATAAGATATTGATTAAAAAATGACTAGTAGAAGGACAATTTTGAGGCTTATGATTGTTTCTTGGAGCACTTAAACCACCTCTTGCGATATTCATTTAAATAAAAATGGAAATATCTGACTAACGTTTCAACGAGAAGTTTTTTTTTATAATATCCGGTTTAAAGTTTAAATACCAGGTTTTACAAGGGAATTTTTTTTTCTTCATTTGGGTACAATAAGCTTTAGTCTCAATAAATTGGCTCCCATATAAAGACTAACAAGTACAGACCATATTTTTCTCGCTCTTTAGTTCTAAATATTGTCATCTCCAACTAAAAATATAAAACCAAGAGCCCAAGCCAAGATATCGAATTTGGGATTTTGAAGTTGTATAGGAGATACCAGGCCAAAGTCCTTTCAAGGGCTGAAATGGCCAGTTATTTATTTATTTATTATTTATTATAGGAGATACCAAGAATGCTAACCATACCGCTTATAGTTTTATATTACTTGCAATAATAGGCATATTCATTACGCCTATCAACACTTTTGATGATGGTCACACCTGATGGTAATTTTTAGACAGTAGTTTTCATAAGGTTTTCATAAGTTCTAGAATATCGAGTATGAGATTTGCTAGAATATGGAAGGAGCCTAGCATAGTCCATTCAGGAATATAAAAAAGCTTTTTTGTTTACCCCAAACATATCCATTTGTTTATTTTTTTCAATTGAAATAGACTATTCTATACGCATTTAGATCACAGCAAGAAGACTATTTGGCTGTCAGACTATTTTGGGTAATGTCTCGAGTCAAAAATGTCGTATCTGGTATCAAAAGATAACAAATTAGCAATATGTAGTTAAATTACAAATGATAATGGTAAATAGTTTTTTTCAATAAATTCTAAAATATACTTTATTGAAAAATACAATACATAATATAATATATAATACTTCATTATATACTATATTTGCTATACAAACCGGGGTATTGAGGCCCTTAGGAGGACTTTGACCTTAGGGGTTGTTCATAAACTACGTTACTAATTTAGGGGGGGTGGAGGGGTTTTAAAATGTACTACGACAAATAACGATAGGGGGGGAGGGGTCTCACATATAGTAAGGTTACCAAAAATAAAAAAAAACTTGAAAAAATTGAAATCCTGAAATCAGTTCAAGATTGTGTCCTATATTTGTATTGCGGCTTGTATTTCGTTTCAAAAACATCAATGAATCCTCATAAGGGAATTTTATTTAATTTAAAATAAATTGGTATAAAAAGTACATACTATTTAAATAAAACAATTCTAAGAAAGCATACTTATAAAAACACTGAATTTGTTGCTGCACAGGGTATTCTCTGCACCTTTACGGGTATTCTCTCAAACACCAGGCGAAATTCTTTGCATAAAAAATGAGGATACACTTGAATGGGTCGACATAAAATCCGTTGAAGAATTCTATTTCGAAGAGTCCCCAAAGTTTCCAGCTTCTTCAATTCCAGTAATTGATAGCATCGTCTCTTGGATTGAAGATGGAATAATTTTTA
This sequence comes from Pherbina coryleti, assembly GCA_943735915.1. NCBI lineage: Eukaryota > Metazoa > Arthropoda > Insecta > Diptera > Sciomyzidae > Pherbina > Pherbina coryleti. Next base: position 98,512,560 of record OX030952.1, read on the forward strand.
TCGATGAAAATAATGGATTTTAAACATTTTTTCTTAAAATTATCTAGTCATGATAGCACACATACCAAGAGCTAGTCAAGGTAATAATATTTTTAATATATTTGTATTATATTTTATAAAATATATTGTATGTATATTATTATATATATAATATATTTTCAAATATTTTTTAATCAATTCATTTTTTTATTTCATATTACTTTATGGGGGGAGGGGAGGGGTTTTGAAATGTACTACGAAGAGTAACGGAGGGGAGGGGGGGGGGGGGGGGGTAAAAAGTGGAAAATCGGTAACGTAGTTTATGAACGAGCCCTAAGTTGTCAAAAGAATCGTGTAGATTCAATTTATTTCTGCTGTATATGACAAATTCTAGCTTCGAGAATAAAAAAAAGGAGTAAATTTATTCCGGTTGTTTTCAACAAAGCTCAAGATAACGATAACAATCCAGAGAAAATTACGAGATAATGTAAAAAAAACCTCCGCCCTATTTGTAAGGATATTCATTTCAATGGCTATTTGAATGAAAACATTATTTTTTAATACTATAAAATAAGCTTTGTTCGTAGTCGAATCAAAAAACAAAGTGTTTTTTTTAGCTTTTAAGCTTCTAACTGTCAAAAAAATAAAAGACCAACACGAATACAATTACTGTCAAATAGCACAAAGCACAAAAGCAACAAATTGCTGTAAATAAATGAAAAACAATTAGGTATTCATAATAATCATAATAATATTAAAGGAATAAATTACATGTTTTGTTCAGAATTTCTTTGTTGTAGTTGACATCGTTGTTGTAGTTGTTAGTGATTTTGTTATTGCTGTTGCTGTCACTCACTGATATCCCTATTTGATAGTTAAGGGGGGTGTATTTAATTTTCTGATTGCGTTTCTTTTGTTAGCGTGGTGGTATTTTTTTTTTTTTCTGTGGTTTTTACTGTGGATGAGTAATTTTTTGCTAACACTAGTGAATACTTCTCATTTTTTGTTATCAGCCAAAACAAGTCCCTTACTCGGTATTGTTCTTGGAACTGATAAAAATCGCAATTAGGTAGGCGTCTTTCAGCACTTATCAGTTATATTTTAATTGGAAAATTCAGTGAGGACAGTTGTGGGATGGACAGAAGAACATTGAATAGTATGTGTTGTTTTATTTTGAGGAAAATTAGTTAAGACAAATTAGGATTGAAGTCAAAAATTTGATAAGCATCACCACATTATTTCTTTGATCAACAAAAGCTCTCAACACCATCGTTCCGAGTGCTTAAATATTTAATGAGGTTTTTCTTCAAAATTACTAAGTTTATTGTTATAAACAATAAAAAACATTACATTTTTATCATGTTTTATCAACAAAATAAAAAAAATTATATTCATTCAGTTTTTACTACAACTCTTAGCTCTTAAAGCTTCGATCTTAACTTGAAAAATTTACTCTAAGCTATTAACCTCTTCACTTTAAAGTTTAAAAATTAAACTATAAAATTTAAAATCTCAATTAGATCTTCAAACTTAAAGCTCTTTAATTTAAAAACTTTAAGATTCAATTTTTAAACTGAAAACCTACAACTTTAAACCTTACATTTTTAAATTTTAAACTTTTACTATTATTACTTTAACTCTTTACTCTTAACTATTTACTTTAACTCTTAACTTTTAACTATTAAATCTTAATTCTGAACTCAAAGCTCTTAACTCTTAAATCTTACCTCTGAACTCTTAACTTTTAACTCTTTACTCTTAACCATTAACTTTTAACTCTTAACTCCGAAATCAAAACATCCTTGTTATCGCCTATTAGAGAAGACATTATAAAAAGACCATCAAACGGGTTTAAAATATTATGTGCCTTGATAAAAAAGTTCGTCTTCATTTTTTTTTTTTTTTAATCTCTCAACTCTTAACTCTTACTCTATGGTCAAAACTTTAAACTCTTAACTCAAAAGTTTTAATTCTTAAATGTCAAAACTTTAATCTTAGCTCTTAAAAATTAACTCTTACTTCTTAAATGTTAAAACTTAACTATTAACTTTTAACTCTTAACTTTTAATTCATAGCTCTTAACTCTTAAATCTTACCTAATAACTATTAACTTTTAACTTTTAACTTTAAACTTTTACCTATTAACTATTGACTATTTACTATTAACTATTAACTATTGACTATTAACTATTAACTATTAACTATTAACTATTAACTATTAACTATTAACTATTAACTATTAATTATTAACTATTAACTATTAACTATTAACTATTAACTATTAACTATTAACTATTAACTATTAACTATTATTTATTAACTATTAACTATTAACTATTAACTATTAACTTTTAACTATTAACTATTAACTATTAACTATTAACTATTAACTATTAAATATTAACTATTAACTATTAACTATTAACTATTAACTATTAACTATTAACTATTAAATATTAACTATTAACTATTAACTATTAACTATTAACTATTAACTATTAACTATTAACTATTAACTGTTAACTATTAACTATTAACTATTAACTATCAACTATTAACTATTAACTATTAACTATTAACTATTAACTATTAACTATTAACTATTAACTATTAACTATTAACTATTAACTATTAACTATTAACTATTAACTATTAACTATTAACTATTAACTATTAACTATTAACTATTAACTATTAACTATTAACTATTAACTATTAACTATTAACTATTAACTATTAACTATTAACTATTAACTATTAACTATTAACTATTAACTATTAACTATTAACTATTAACTATTAACTATTAACTATTAACTATTAACTATTAACTATTAACTATTAACTATTAACTATTAACTATTAACTATTAACTATTAACTATTAACTATTAACTATTAACTATTAACTATTAACTATTAACTATTAACTATTAACTATTAACTATTAGCTATTAACTATTAACTATTAACTATTAACTATTAACTATTAACTATTAGCTATTAACTCTTACCTCTTAACTCTAAAATCTTAACTCTTAACTCTTAACGCTTAACTCTTAACTCTTAACTCTTAACTCTTAACTCTTAACTCTTAATTCTTAACTCTTAAGTCTTAACTCTTAACTCTTAACTCTTAACTCTTAACTCTTAACTCTTAACTCTTAGACTTAAACTCTTAACTTTTAACTCTTAACACTTAACTCTTAATTATTAACTCATACACTGTAACTCTTAACTCTTAGCACATAACTCTTAATTATTAACTCTTAACTCTAAACGCTTAACTTCTAACTCTTCACTCTAAACGTTTTTTAATTGCCCATCAGAAAAGTTATGAACAAATTATCAAACGGTTATAAAAGCAAATGTTCCTTGTTAAAAAAATTCGTCTTAATTTTACATTTCTTTATTTTATTTATAAGATCAACGAATTAATTGCTTTGTTGAATCAAAATCCAAAAATATTTCTGTTATTAATTATTCTCCGAATTATGCTCCGAAAATTACATTTTGTTAAAAAAATACCCGGAATTCTTCAATAAAACGAAAACACTTTAATTATTCATTTATATTGATTTTATTTCCTTCTGAGTAATTGCCACGGCAAAAAATACACATATTCCAAACCTTCCTCCATTCTTAAAACCACATTTCATAGGCTGATTTTGGAGTTGCCTTCAGCTGCTTTTGCGAATTATCCTTTATCGCTTTAATCGTCTCAAAACGCTTTCCGCGAAATGGTAACTTGAGTCGTGGGAATAGGAAAAATTCGGGTGAATACGGAGCTTGCGGAACGGTATTTGCGTAAAAGATGAGATGTGTGAGCCGATGGGTTGTCGCGGTGTCTAAGAATCATTGGCCATTGTTATTTTAAACAGATATTTGAGCACCAGTTGACGAATGTTTTTTTGACAATATCTGCCGAGAATTTTTTGATCAGAAGGTAATGTGATAATCCACACTTTAACCTATTTTTAAACAAGGTAATTTTAATAAATAACTGTAAGATAGTTTTTCCAACAAACTTTAAGTAGATATTCTTCAATCAGAACATTTTGAAGGAGGGAGAGGATAAAATCCCTTTTGTTTTGGAATGTACAGAGAGGGTCATGATATAGAGAGGGCCATGATATAGAGAGGGTCTGAAGTCGAATATTGTTATAATTATGCTGTGACTTTGCATAATTTAAGAGACAGTATCTCTTAAAATTATTTCCTTTGGTTTCATCATTGAACCAAAATTGTGGAAGAACAGGATGCGAAAACAAAGTTTCACGGTCAGCAAAATTGCTTTAAAACAGAAAATTAATTTAACAAAAATATTGCAGCACTGTGTAATCGCTATATTAAAACTAATGGCATCATTTTATAAATAGCCGTGATCACACAACGCAACGCTAACGTTGAGCATCACTTGGATTTAAAATTTGCATTTGATTAAGAACTACGTTATTACGTTAGCTAGGTTACGTTATCACGGTGAACTGTCTGTCAACTATAGTTAAGGATTCACAGATGTGAAATAAAATCAGCATAATTCTTATATTGTTTTTTTTTTTAAATTCATGATTCAACAAACTTTACATGTGGCAACCATATCATCTGTTCTCTTAAGTCATCATTAAATTGAAATTGTAACATTGAATTGTTTTGTAACTATTTTGAAATGTTTGCGACAATTGGTGGATTATATTTGACTTCATCACCCGAATCTAATGATAATGAAGATGGAGCAATGCGCATAATAAAACGGGTCTTAAGAATATATTGGAAAAAAAAAAACAAAATTATTACCCAACGCTAACTTATCCATTCTAACGGCAAATCAAGAACAATTTATGAAATTGACAGTTCAAGTGAATGACATTCAAGGTTGCATTTTAAAAACTAAAAAAATTGTACTGTTTTCTAAGTTATTACGTTACTCAATGCTTAAAACTATGCCGTAGAGCGGTGCGTTTTATGAATTCCGAATTTCAACGATGCAGTGTAAAGTGATGTGTAGGAATTTATAAAATGAATCTATAAGATTTTCGAAAAATTCTCACTTAAAAAACCGACTCGTTACTTTTTGCATCTTTGATGAAGCACCGTTTATTGGCTGTATCAATACTTATTGGAATTAAAAACACGCCCTTTTTAAAAAAAGCGCGTCATCTAAATGCAAGCACAGCCACGAAGAGATTAGCCCAAGAGTCGCTATCATCAGTACGGAAATGGAGCTTTAAAAGACTTAAACAGACACACTCATGCATACACTCAAACTCAACCCGATCGAAAAAAATCCGCCCCTTTCAAAGCGCCACCCAACACACAGTAGTGCTATGCGTTTTCATCGTTATTCGTGTCAATTTTTGTCAGCTCGTTGGCAACTCTGACTTTGTTATCGTAACATTAAGCAACGTATTAAAACGATATCGTAGGAGCGTCATTCAACACGGGCATTTAATAACGCATTTAGTTAACTTTTATTTAATAATAATGATAAAAATAATAATAATAACAATATTATTAATATCGATACGGAAAATAATAATAATAATTGAAAAAAAAATCATAGCAATAATGATAAAATTTATTATCATAAATGTATGTGTTACGATTTCAGTTTCGATATTTTTGCAGTCCACGCACCACAGACTCATACACCACACACCCACAATACACCGCATGCACACTTACAACATACATACAAAGCTCGTTTTTGAATTTGCTGTTTTTGCCATCATTTCGTTATCTATTAAAAGAATTAATAGCGCGTTATTTTTCCTACTGGGTGCTCTAAAACGCATTTTGCATAATCAGTGATGTTATTTAAAGCTATCATCGATAGGTTCATTCACAAGATTATTTATGACTTGTGATACTTTTTGGAATACCTTTCGGTGCGCATTAGAGAGATTGTGTCGATAGGAATATGCACACTTGGAGAAATTTGCATATTGTTGCAAATACTCAATTTATGATTTAATGTACCTACTAGAATACTTTAGAAAAATTGTTTAAATAATTATGATCTATAACATGTCAGGAATACATGTCTGAAATTGTATTAAAAAAATTACAATAAGAAAAAGTTATAGTTATACAGCAGTGATGTTCACGTAGTACCACGCGTGGTGAGACTCGAAAGCTTTATTCGAGAATCGAAACACGTACATGACCGAATGCACGAAGTTCTCTCAATCAGTTGGCGCTGAAACTTCAAGCTGGTAGGTTTGTGCCACTTGGTCGTGTGTTTTGCACAGCACGAAATGTTTGAGGCATATGAAAATGCGTTATTTGCAGAATAATAATAATAATTATGATTATGATAGTGACAATGTTAACGATAATGATATTGATAATGATACTGATAATGATAATGATGATGACAATGATAATTATAACACAATTCTTGCTTAATACCTGCACAACAATTTTTGTCAGTGCAGAGAGTGAGAGAGCTACAAACACAAACACAAAAGTCGAAAATTGTAGTAGTATGCGTGTGAACACCACTGTTATATAGGATATATGGTTGATTATGAGATAACCGGCTAATTTGGTGTCCTAGTACATTTAAATTGGGAAAAATAAAATAAATTCTACTGTATTATTTACTTTAAAATTAAGCTTTTCTTTCCAATCACTTGAATATTTTTAAAAAAAAAACTTAACCTTAACTCTTAAATCTTAACTATTAACTCAAAACTCTTAACTTTTAAATCTTAACTCAAAACTCAAAACTCTTAAATCTTAACTCTTAAATCTTAACTCTTAGCTCTTAGCTCTTAACTCTTAACTCTTAACTCTTAATTCTTAATTCTTAACTCTTAACTCTTAACACTTAACTCTGAACTCTTAACTCTTAACTCTTAATTCTTAATTCTTAATTCTTAATTCTTAACTCTTAACTCTTAACTATTAACTCTTAACTCTTAACTCTTAACTCTTAACTCTTAACTCTTAACTCTAAACTCTAAACTCTAAACTCTAAACTCTTAACTCTTAACTCTTAACTCTTGACTCTTGACTCTTAACTCTTAATTCTTAACTTTTAACTCTTAACTCTTAACTCTTAACTCTTAACTCTTAACTCTTAACTCTTAACTCTTAACTCTTAACTCTTAACTCTTAACTCTTAACTCTTAACTCTTAACTCTTAACTCTTAACTCTCAACTCTTAACTCTTAACTCTTAACTCTTAACTCTTAACTCTTAACTTTTTTGAATAGTCTATTAGATAAGAAGTTATGAAAAACTATCAAACGGTTTTAAAAGAAAATGTTCCTTCTTAAAAAAGACCGTCTTAAATTTGTTCTATTTAAATTGGGAAAAATAAAATAAATTCTACTATATTATTTACATTACAATTAAGCTTTCCTTTAAAATCACTTAAATATTTTTTTTACAAAAAAAAATTTAATATATTTTCCAAATAAGTGTTCAAACATCATTAACCTGGCTGTCCCTAACACTACTTTTACTTAAATTCTTCTAAACTTGTAACAGATATAGTATAAATTTATTTAATAATATTAGGATTTTAATTTTTATAATTTTTTACTATATACTCGCTAAAATTCAAAATCAAATTGTTGATTTCCAAGAAGTCATATGTTGAGAAAACGTTATGTCTAATGCGTATACATGTTGAGAGAACGTTATGGCCTATGCGTATGCATGTTGCAGATTTAATATAAGTGCTATGTGGTCTATCGATTTTTCTTATTCACACTGAGCGGTGGACTCTATAAACATAGTATTTGTCCTTGCGCCGCACCACAATGCATCGAATGGGTACAAAAATAAGATGCAAAAGGAGTTTTTTTTTATAAAAAAAAGTATGTAATATAAAACTATATTATTCTGTTATATTTAATTTAAAAGATTTTTTAAAATATCTTTTATAACACTTAACATCAAAATCAATTTTTTTCAAAATAACAAGGGTTCGACAACGGATTCTAGTAGAGGGGACAAAAAATACTTTCTGGTTTTTCTTATTCTAGTAGAGGGAGAGGGGTTGAAACTTAAATACCATCTTAATTAAAACTCATACGTAAATTTTCAAAAAGCGTAGTTTCAAGAGTGAGTTCTGCAAAAAATGGCCAATTTTGTATGGAAAAATATTAACGGCTGTATTCATAAAAAATTATGAACCTCTTATAAAACCTTCATTAGCAAAAAATCGAAAAAAAATGGAAAAACATTATTCATAAACGTTCAATAGTGTTAAAAATCTCTTTTAAATGATTCATAAATGAGAGAATTTTAAAAATGGTTGAAACCTTAAATAAACCCTCGATAAAGTATTTTAAAATTTTTTTTTTTATTCTCATCTGAGTGCAAATTTTGTCAAAAATATATCAAAATAAGTCAAAATATATCAAAAACAAACAAAATGTTAAAAAATGTTTGTTTATAAAAGAAAGGATTTTTAAGAATGGCTGAAACGTGCTATAAGACCCTCATAAAGCGCTTTAAAAATTATTTGCTCTCATTTGAGCACAAATGTAAATAAAATAAAAATAAACTGGCCATTTCAGTCCTTGAAAGGACTTTGACCGAACTTCTCATGATCAAATTGTGTTGTACGTGTTACTAGATATTTGTACACAATTGATCGAGAACTGGAACTACTAATTTTATGCAGACTCCGAACGGCTAATGTGCCTTGTTCTCAAAAAGCTTTACATGGCATTATTTTACTCTCTGAGGTTTGCCATTGTCTACAGAGAAATTTCAGAGAAAATTTCTGTGTCAGATGGAAATTGAGCCATGGTTCTCTAGCGTATGGGTCACGCACTCTACCTCACGCACTGTGCCACGGCCGCCACAAATATAGTCAAATTAAAATATTAAACATTTGGAAAATGTGTCAAAAAAATTCAAAATATACAAAAAAGAAAATAAAAAAAAAAGAAAGTAAAGACAAGAAAAATTCTCAAAACATTTAAAAATATTTACAAAAAAGATAATGAAATGACAGTGTTTTCAGCGCAGGGGGTAGCTTCGAAAAACTTTTGATTTTTAAATATCAAAGTGTTGACGAATTGTTACAAATAAATAAAAAGTCATTGAATTTATCTAATACACAAACCATTATTTACACTCTTCCCACTTTAAACCGAAAGTGTTCCCATTTTAACTACAAAGCAGCTAAAACATGTTTATGAATAGCAACATTTCAAAAGATTTTTTAACATACTACTATAGAACTATAGAACTATTGAATTAAAGCTATTTTAAAATTTTTATATGAATACGGCTGTAAAAATTTAGCAAAGTTCCTCAAATGAAGGAGGAACAGGCTTATGGCCATGCTAGTTTGTTGGTTTATTTTATAGGGATTTCAAATTAGTGATACGTAAACAATATCGTCAATAAAATTAGAATAAATTAAATATTAAAATAAAAAAAAAAGTACAAAAACTTTAATTGCGTTTTTCTTTTTTCATGGCAACGACTTAATCTTTAAAACCACTTATCATTTCGTTATAAAATTTGGTGCATTCTGTTCGTTTGACTGTTGTGTAAGACAATTCGCCACATTTAGTTAACAAAAATATTAATTTTGCCGTCAAAAATATAAAGACAATGATTTTTTTTTTTACTTTTTGTAACTAAATGAGGCATAGTACCTCGAAAAATATCTCTACTTTAAGCTACCGCTTCTACTAGCTTCTTGTTTCAGAAATGAAGTCTGCTTCAATGATCTCTAGCGGCATTAACAATTATTTAAATTAAATACACATTTTTTTTTTGCTTGAAAGGTGTATTAATATATAAAGAAAAAAAAAAAAAAACATTGCGATAATTATTGAAGTACCTCAGAAAACAAAATATTGCAAAAGTGTATTTGTTTCACCTCATAAAGTTTACTAGTACCTTAAGGACTACTACAGCTTACCTGAAAATCAGTTAAATCGCAATTTTTCTTTAAATTAATTCCTTCTTTACTTACCTGAAAGGAAAGAAAAAAAAAAGAGTATTTTAATGATTAAATTTAAAACAAAAAACTACAAGTTCAAATTATTTGCATCAATGCTGCTCAACTTAACCTGCTTGTAACTATAAAACAATCAATTCTGTTGAGAAATTAATTTTGATAATTCAATTATTTGTGTGCAAGGCAATTCATCAATTTCCGACTGACCTTTGGATATAAACAAAAACAAAAAAACGTTGTACTCGTGCGCGTAATTAAATTGTATTGAGAACAAGCAAGAAATAAATTACATTGAAATTATCAAATTATTTCGCTTAATATATTCCATTGTTGTTCTCTTGATGTACGTATAATGGTCATTACTAATTAAGCTGAGTTATTAGCAGTGAGCATTATGAAAGAGAATTATGAAAAATAAAAAAAAAAATAACAAATAAAAAAATAAAACAAACGACAACGATAATCGTATGACTCTTTGGAGAATTCATAATTTTACCTAAAATTGAATTTTAAGTAACAACATATTGAGAATGATTGATTGATTGATTACAATTGCTTAAGTAGGTACAATTTTGAGCGCCAATAAGACTATAATTAAGTTTGTCATTATAGCTGATTTATGATGTGATTTATCGATTAAAAATCGATATTTTTTTCAATGAAAACATACCTATTTCCATAATCAAAAACGAACTGAAATTTTGTGTTCTGTTCTGTTACATTTAGTTAAATACTTTTCCATAAGGAATTTCACCCATGCATACTTTTGTGGGGAAAATATACCGGAATGCCCAAAATATTTATTGTATAGGGACATATGTTTTTATTTTGAAGTTGGATCTGTTGTCACTGACATCTGTGCCAAATTAAACGTCAAAATATTCATTAGTGTTTGAGAAACACGTCCTTTTGTAAAAAGCTTTCAATTCCTTCGTTTCGGTTGTTCATAAAATTCAAAACGGTGTCCACGCAGCGGTCTCTTGAGTTAAGCGAACAACCAAAAGTCAGGCGAATACGATGGTTGCGGAACGATATGGGTCGAGCTTTTGGCGAAATGGTCACGAATTACGAGTGTAGTGTGAGATGGTGCATTATCGTGATGCAAAAACCAAGAATTGTCTCTCCACAAATCCGGTGTAATTTTACGGACGTACATAGGTAGGCATAGTTATTACAAATTATAGTTAATAAAGTGGGCGTTATTTGACAAAGGGGTGTGCCAATATTAGAAAAACACTGTATCTCAAATGGTATTGACACTAGGATACTGAAATTTAGTACATGGGTAGGCACAGTTACTACAAATTACGATCAAAAAAGTAGGCGTTATTCAACAATGGGGTGTGGCAATATTACAAAAATGCTATATCTCAGTTAACACTGACACTAGGGTACTAATATTTGGTATGTAGGTAGGTGGGTAGGTAGAATCATTACAAAAGTGGGCGGGATTGTACACAGGGTGTGGCACTTTAAGGAAAGTACTATATATCGGTTAATATTGATACTTGGTAACTGACATTTGGCACAGGGCTAGGTAGAATCATTATAAAGTACGGTAAATAAAATGGCGGGATTAGATAAAGGTTGTGGCACTATAATAAAAATTGTAAAGAGACCGAAATGGAAAATACCCAACAAAGTTTAAGGAATTTATACAAACAAATTTTTTCAGAACAAAGTTTCATGTTTGAAATTTTACTCAAGAATACTATTACATAAAATTTTTCATATTCTCTAAAAAGGAAGAAATAAAAACTTTTTAACAAACGAGCAACGTCTACAAAATGTGAAAATTCACTAAAAAAAGTGATAATTTTGCAGAGACAGTTCGCAAAACCCGTTTGTGTGTGGCGTCCGTGGCCGCTATGTCAACGAACCTGGAGACCCGGGTTCGAACCCCAGCAGCAACAGAAAATTATTTGAATTAAAATAATTTTTCTGTACGGCCGCCACCTCCCTGCAGACAATGGCAAGCCTCAGAGAGTAATCAAAATGCCATGTAAAGCTTCTTGAGAATAAGAACATTCCGTTCATCGCCGTTCGGAGTCGGCGTTAAGCCTGAAGGTCCATTTCTCGGCCAATTGTGTACAAACTTTAATAACACGCACAACACAATTGATCATAAGAAGCTAGGTCAAAGTCCTTTCAAGGGCTGAAATGGCCAGTTATTTATTTTTTTATTTATTTTAGTTCGCAAAACCCGCACATTTTTTTAAGAGCTTTCCATACAGCCACAATTGCAGATTTGGGATGGCGGTGTCATCGGGCAATTCTTCTTCGAAAACGGAGCTGGAACCGCAGTTACTGTTAATGATGCCCGATATTGCGACATGCTGACCAATGATGCCAGAATGTCATGGAAAATATCACGAAAAGGGCTCGCGTGTGAAAGCAAGGTCAAGGCGGCCATTTGAGCGGTATTATATTCCTATTATAATCTCCATTTCTCTACTTTATAATTCAATAAAAATGCACAGACATTTCAACAAAACAAAACTTCAATAAATAAATAAATAAATAAATAATTTCAACAAAACAATGCCTTTTATTAAAAAATTAAAATATCAGTGACTTTTGGGACATTCTTTACATGACGTGAAAATTTTACTACTTTGCACTTATTTTTGACTTTAAATTTAGTTGCTCGAATTCGGGCAACACGTTTACTAGTAACATATATTTTATTTTCCTTTTATCTGCTCTTTACACAACAACTAACATAATTGTCCACTTATGTACATTACTACCAAAAATTTTTAGTCTGTCTTAATAGTCAGCAATTTTTCTACATGCTGCAGTTTCAGTCACTCTCAAGTGGCACAACTGTGAATTTCATTTCATCACCATCAACATTTAACATCACTATGCTACACAACATCACCATCATACGCAAAAAGAAAAACAACAACAACAACAGCTGTTTTAACAATCATTCAGTTATTCCATCATTCATGAATTCCGACCAAAAAGTAAAAAAAAAAAAACAAAAAAAATCTCCAGAAACACTCTAGCTAGAACACTATGAAAAAACGCACTTGAAAGTCCCCAAAGAATGAAAATTTCAT